>CM054059.1:339738631-339861131 GCA_028641055.1 Alopecurus myosuroides | reverse complement strand
ATTAAACATGGAATATGTTTGGGTGCTTAATTTAAATTGTGCCCTATTCCATTTAATATTGTGTAGATCACTTATATCTTGTTCTCCTTGTTAATCAACATTTAATTTGATGGTTAGATAAACAACTTGAACCTTCTAATTAAATTGCTCGGACTTCGGTTCCGGTTAAATTGGTTAAGTGGCATCTCGCATGTCATGCATATAAAATTAGGACCATGCTGGATCTTTTGCCGTAGTAGTAATTGTTGCATCCGATGTTTCTTCTAGTGCTTTGCTTCTTCTTGGATAGGACGCTGAGATGATGTGAGCAACGACAAGTTCTGCTTCCTCTACTAAGTAGATTCTAGGCAAGCTTTACTCACTTGCTACCTATGGTTGTCGTTCCTCACTTGTTACCGATTCTTTCCGTTGTCTTTATTCTAGACTTATGAATCGATGCTTGTGTCTCGATCCTATCATATGTTTTCCTTGCAGCCATGATATAGCATCATCCCCCACCTCCTATGGCATGTTTGTTTCTTGTTTGCCTTGCGTGTCGTAGCGCATGATTAGGTACTTTGGCGAGTTTGGTTCTTTGTCACCTTACTAGTATGATAGGTTGGTTCCACTTATTTTAAAATAATCTTAACACTTGGGGTAATAATAAAATTTGTTTCGAGTTAAGACACCGGCGGGAGGCCAGTCGAGGCTTTTGGTCCCTCTGGTGTCGCCTTAGGAAAAGGTTCTTGTCCGCTGATCCAAGAATGAGCGCACTAACCACATCGTGGGAGGAATGGGACTCCCCGCAACCTATTAGCCCCGCTGCAATCTTGTCCAGGATGCCACAACGTAGTTCGGGCTTTCCATTTGGGTACGCACATCACCAGTTCTGCAGGTACAATGGCAACAACGTTGAGGATGATGATGGTACGATACCGATGTGCGTACAATTATATAGGTTTCCGTGGTATGACGTGGAGCGGACAGTTCCGGTCAGGTTTGATCCGTTTCGCGCGTAGGCGCGAACGGCTAGGTCCGCTTCGAAGCACCGGCCGGACTCTCGAGGCGGTCCCAACCTAGCTAGGTGGCTACTGGCTACCTGGACTTGTTTGTGGTAAGGTGAAGTGTTGTGCCGACAGTCTCGCGACAGTCTCAGTGCGTGTGGCTACAGTAGAGCATCCACGCAGGGTTAAATCTTTTCGAGAAGGCATATCGTCCGCGCTTATGTGACGATCTTGGAGAAAGTGCTGGCTTACAAGAGTCAGATAACTTACACCTAATGATATTTGTTAACCTGTGCGATAACGAGATTACTATTACAACATGTGTGAGTTTTTCCTCGGGTTACCTCCTGACATTGGTTGATGGGGGTAAATCCTGGATGGATTTTCTTTGGTGAGTAGTTGTAGTTGGTTTTGTCGCGCTTTCTCATCTCTTTCTAATAGACGAGAGTTGTAGCGTGTATCTGTAGATTGCTTAGTGCCGCCCGCTGCCGCTGTGTTTGATAAGTTGCCTGCCCCATGTGGCAGTTGCGTTAAACTTGATCATGTGATCTTTTATGTAATACCTTTATGTATTCGTGTAATGGATGATGTATTTCTGTGTGCCAACTGTGTATGTTGTTCACGACTGATCTTTCTGGGATCGTGAATGTATGCATACGTAGGGTTTCAGACTGCCGGTCTGGGGTCCTTACATCCTCCTCGTACGTGTGGATACCGGCAGAGGTGCTGTACGTTCAGCACTTCGACGTTCGAGGGATTGGATCGGCCGGACCGGATCGTGGGACTGCACTGCCCCGACGCGCTGCATCGATAATCCGCACCTGTGCGTCTAGTGGTAATACTCGTGGCCTTCTACCTCGGCTAGATCTTGGAAGCATCGCGTAGGAAAAGTTTTTGTTTATCTCTACGCGTTCCAACACGCAAGGCCCCACCGTCCTGGCCACGGGCGTGGCCGCCGGGGTGGAGCCAGTCTGCAACCAGTCAACCGACGGTGCTGGGGTGACCTCTATGGTGTGCACCAACCGAGAATCGCCGGCGTCGTGCTCGAGCGGACAGCGCATCGATCGTGCGCGCGCACAGCCGGTGCCCGCAGGTCGAGAGTCGCCTGCGCAGGAGACTGCGAACCTCGTCTGGTCCACAAGGGACTGGCCGACATGCATCGTGTCACGTTCGTGCCGCGACGCAAAGGAGCACGAGTGGGAGAGTCCGATGCTGGAGAAGCCGGAGACGATCCGCCAATGTTGCCCCGCTTCCAGGACCGCGCCATGCGGCTGGTCCGATCGGTGCGGGAGGCGACCATGGCGGCGTGGATGCGAGAAAATGCCTTTGACCCCTACCTGGTGCACCCAAATGTCGGAGTTGTTGTTCTGTGAACGACAGGGTAGCACTCAAAGGTTCGAACACCGGGAGCTAACCACGTTCCATCGCACCTCAGGTGGCTTCGGGAAGGGAGCTCTCGAAGGAAAACAATGGAGACACGTGGAGTTTACCCAGGTTCAGACCACCGTGACGGTGTAAAACCCTACTCATGCTTGTCTAGTTGATTGCCCTACGGTGGTTACAGTACAACGGGGAGTTCCGATGGTCTAGCTACTCGGTCTCCAGATATTTTCTCTTTTTTCTCTCTAAGGTGCTGAGGGTAGTCTAATTATACCGGCGATCGGCCCTCTTTCCAGCTCACTTGGCGGGAAAAGGATACCACATGGTGCCAAAGAGTGGAGCGTCCTGTACTACTGCGCATCCTGCACGGTCCTGGTCATCGGGGGATAGCTCCACCGTCCATGGCGTCATGGTGGGGGATCCCGGTGATGCCTTCTCCGTCTTGTGGCACGGACTTGGTCTTCTTGCACCAAAGGGGAAAGCCCCAGACTGGGCTTTCATGCGTGCAGCGGAGCTACGCGCTTTATACACCAGAGTGGCAACTGCGGCCAAAGCTGCTTTGTCTCCTGCGGTGCCTTCGTCATTCGTGCAGGGGCCAGACCGTCACCCTCGCATGGGCTGTCTCCCAACGGGCGAGGCTCCTTCTGGGAAGAAGCGGGGTCGGAGCAGGGCTCCTTCCCAGCGATGTGAGGTGAAGCCCCTGGGGGAGACTCCTCGCCAAGGGGCTACACTTAGGGAGGAACCGTTGGGGGGGGGCTTTCCGTGTGGCATACAGGTACGGACTCCTTCAGTACCTAATGGGCTAGGCCAGCAGCATACGGCCTAGGATACCCTGGTATCCATGGGTCCGACACCACTTACTTCTTCGGGAAGTGCATGTCTTACACATAGAAAAACATGGACGACCAATGCTTTACTGACTCAAACATGGGAACTTTGGTTTTCCCAAAGTTCCCTCTTCCAATAAAGGTTGAGGTTGATGGTCCCATAGACCTTCAACCCCCCTTCGCCCTCTGGCTCTCTCCTCACATAGAAGCAGTACTTAAAAATGTCTAAACTGGGGGCTATTCCTAAGGATCCCTCCAAGAGGGCTTGGAAGGCGGAAATATAAAGAATGGTGTTTGGCGTCAGGTTATAAGGCTGAACATCGTTGTACTCTAAAAGAGAGAGGAAGAAAGTTGATGGCGGGAAGCCTAACCCGCATTGAATGTGAGATAGCAGCACGACGTGTTCGCCATCCCGTGGCTTGGGCTCGGAGTCTCCTTCTACGCTCTGCCATTTTTTTCTAGGAAGAAATCTGTTGTGATGGAGCTTGGAAGCCAATAGCCAGAGGCACTTTCTTCCTCCGCCTTGTCGTCTTGTTCACCGCCAGCGTCAAGCTCCATGGCGGTAGCATCGTCCACCACTTTCACTTTCCCCTTTGCGGAAGACCCCGCGGGGGGCTAAGGTGGAGTCTGAGGCATCTCCGGCCAACGGATAGGCCATGTGCGATGCAGGAGGCGAGGTGTGCACCCCGCTGGAAGCCGCGGCCGCCGCGGCCACCATAGAGGATCCATCCTCCGCAGCAGCCCTATCATCACCAAAATGCAGATCTCCGGAGTCCATTTTCTTTGCACGGGCCGCTGGAGTTTTCTTTCGTGAGCACTTGGGGTGCGCTTTGTGTTCTCACTACGAGGAAGAGAACTCGAGCGCGGGGAGAATGGAAGTGCCAGAAAGCGAGTGGGGAAGAAGAAGAAAGAGGGGGCGGCTGCGAGGGTTTTATAGCCCCGGATGGCTACCTCGGCCCTAACGACCGTATGCCTAGATGCGTGCCGCGTGGCACGGTTTGACCGCATGTCACACTTATGACCGTTGCCACTCAGAGAGCCCCTCGATTATTGCGCCAAAATTGACGGAGCCATCCTTTGCTTCCATTTCTAACAGTGTTAATGCTCCTATAATTGTGCCTGGGCCGTTATTATCTCCGCCCGGAACGGAAACTCTTGCACGAGAGAAACTTATCAGAGAAGATCCGTATTTTCACTGGATGGTCAATTATATTCAAGCTTGATGATAAAAAAGGGGGAAGACTTAAGAGCCATTTTCCCTCGTCCAGGTTTTGACGGAATGCAATGGGAAATAAGTTTCTTAGCCTTCGCGGGGAACCTGATCATGGAACACATCAGGAGACACTTTGCCATGTTGTCAACTGTGCTCATGAGGTTGGCGAGCGGCTACGCATCGGAACACCTGCTTCCCCCACTTGGTGGATGACATGGTCGACGAGGAGTGTCGCCAACTCTTGGCAGCAGCCCCGGCTCACGCCTTCCCCCGTATCGTTCAACTCCACCCCACCTTCGACCTCAATGGCTTCATGGAGCATGTTCTCGAGGAGATTTCTGCCTCCCCTGCAACCCGCGTAAGGAGCGACATGAACACCTTCGTGAAGGCCTTCATGTCGCGGGTCGTGGATGACGTGGGGCAGCCTTCCGACATCGGCGATGGAGAAGGGTCGAGGGAGATTAATCCCACCGCTTGAGGGGAAGCTCCACGCACCTGGCTTATGTAATAGGGATAGATGTCTTGGCTTGAATTCATGTGAACTTTGATCTTGTAAATATTATTCTGCACCTTCTACTAGTATTTAATTTCTGCGTGCCATTGAATGCTTGTGAAGTAAGACTTCGCTTTCCGGAGGTGTGAACCCTTTGGCGAGGTGGAAGTGACGCCTAGAGAGAGCCTATTCTAGAGACTTCCTTCTTGTTCCTATGGGAGGACCTGTTCATTCCTCGAGGAGGTTGTGCGCCTTGCTTCGAGAGGAATGTCCTTGCCTGCAATTACTTGTGCTTTGGCAGTAGCGTACGTTTGTCTGTTCCAGCTTGAGCATCTCGTGTGGATATTTGCGCCAAGAAACTTGGCAAGGTGGTGTGTACAGTAGCGAACCGTACACATACACCATCCCAGCCCCCACTCGCGGGATGCTCTCGTGAGGAAAATGCACTCGCGCGCCTCTTGAGAGAAGAGTATGCATGCTGAGATGAAGATGCATGGATATATGGATGCAGAGATGCAGGCATGCTGGCATGCAAAGGAATTGCTTGAGAAAGCAACTAGATTTACTGCTAGGGTGAGACATTGTTTTTTTTGACAAAACGCTTGGGGATGTCGTGACCTTGTGGTGCCCCAAGAGGAACTTGGCGTTACCATGCGTACATGATGAGGATATAATAGGGGTCCATGGTGATTATACATGCTTAAGTTGGATGGAAATATTGAGCATCACTGATGTTCATTATAAGTTCAATTCTTTCCTAGTACCAAATATTGTTTGTGTTTATAAGAATCTTACACTACCTAAGCCTATGCATTGTGTATTAGAAGGGTTATTGATAACACAAACATGAATGGAGGAAGACCTCAAGCTATACTGGAAAACAAGATAGAGATGCTAGAAAACAAGAGTACAAATGGTGAAAACAATTATTCAAGTAGTGAAAATAAATGTGCAAGTGTGGAAAACAACTCCAGGAATGTTCTCCCAAACTAAGCAATGATGGAAACAAGTGGAGGGATCCCCATTTAAGATCAATGCGCCATATACAAGTCCTAATTCAATTAGGCATGGTTTGTATGCCATAGTGGCCGAATCCGCCTAAAGTGGGTCAGTTTGTATCTCTCCTAGTCCAACTAGGACTCCTAGTTGAGTCCTAGCACAAGTAGGAGTCTCTCCTAGTCCAAGTAGGAGTCCTAGTTGAGTCCTAGTCCAAGTAGAAGTTCTAGTGGAGTCCTAGTCCTAGTAGGAGAGTGCTTGCGCAAGGAAGCCTTTGTGGCTGCACCCCTACACCTATATATACTCCCACCTGCGTGTGGATTAGATAGAACAAGTTTAAACCAAAGAAAATCCTAGCCTCTAGATTGTATTTCTGCTAAGAATTCACCTTGAAGTATACCTGCAAAGTTGCGTGATATCTTGTTATTCCACTGGGAGTAAGGGGATACAAGACCAATCGTTATCTTTGATTACTTGTGCAATAGTGTATAGTTGAGAATATACAAAGGGATTGATTGTTGTTGCATTTGCAACAGGGGTTATCCAAGTGAGAGGTCTTAGTGTAGCACTAGTTATAAGAAAATCCACAGAACATCCACAAAAATAGAGAAGTTCATTGAGAAGATCGGGCCACCCCATATCATCTTGGTATCAGATTCTCGGTTTTACTCGGTGAGCAAATTTATCGATAGTCTAGTTGTTTTTATTTCCTATCTAGAAATAGCGACACAAAAATATTAGGTTTAGTTTGTGCGAGAGCCTAGATCAACACCAAATTGCTACTCTCATGGCTGTTTCTTGTTGATTTGTGTTCCTGTTTTTGTGTTTTTAGTTTTCATCTATTAGGGTTAGGGTTCCATTTAGTTGTTTTTCTTTTTCATCTACTCGAAAATCTCACAAAAAGAGTTGCTGCCGTGTACCTTATTCCTCGAAAAACAAGACCTACAAATTGCCTTGGGGAGATTTTGTTCTCGAGTTGTTCTCAGACGTGGGAAAGTGTTTGGAGTTGCTTCGGTTTTATCTAAAACGATCAAAAAAAAATTCCATCACACTGACCCTCGGGTTCTAGCTACAATCGCATTCCAATCCGTTCCTGCCATGGCACGCGTTTTGGTAAATTCTCTACCGCGCGCCCGTACCTTTCTCTGCTCGGATTCCTTGCCGCGGCTTACCAAAACCGCGTTTGTAACGCGTTTGCTACGTGCGCGCTCCCACCCGCACTCGGATACCGAGTTCCTGCCGGGCACGCTTTCCGCGTGAAACCGGTGCCACGCGCGTGCTGCTCCTAGCCCCACTCAGACTCGGTCCGGAGCGCATAAAACCCGCGCCAAACCACATCGCACAGCCCAACCCGCAACAAACGTAGAACCGTGCGCACTGTCCTCTACCGGGCAGAGTTTTTCTGCGAGTTTCAATGCCGTACGTCACAAAATCGGCCGTTTCTCTGCCATGAGCCATTCTAGCTTGTTTTCTCCTGTTTTCAGTAGTTTTTGGTTGTATTCTCCTGTTTTCTCCCTAGATATTCTAGTATGATCTTTGTTAAGACTAGCCACAACCAATCTACAACAAACTTTAAGGTCCACAACCCAAAGACTAGATGTTTTCATTACTCTAACAGGCTGCTCATTTGATCAAATTCTTGTCCATATTTCAGTTTTCTTCTACTTATTGGTCCTAGTTGATTCAAAGGCCATTGGAAAATTACAAAAAAAAATTGAAAACGAGAAAAAGTATTAAAAAAATAGAAAGAGAATAAAAATAAAAAATGGCCGAGCCATTACTATATCACTAGTGGAGCTTGATACATCATATCTTGGATATTTTTGTGGACATATTTGAGCAATCTTGTGCCTGTTTTCATAGAGTATTTGCTAGTGTCTTTCTAGTGCTTGAAATAACTCTTCCATATAATTGCTAAGCCACATTTGTCTCCCAGAGTGAGTGTGTTCCTTTAGTGATTTTTTATCACATTAGACAGTAAATAGGAGTTGCTATTTTGGTGTTCTTAGGAATCCCAACCAAGCCCCACCAAATACCCAGTTTTGTCTTGTGACACTTGATATCCTGGTTATTCTCTTCTCACACTTGGTACACTCTTCATTTATACTTGTTGGTAGGTAAATCCTATTCACTTTGGATCGGTAAGAGAAGCACTTCTTTGCTGTTTTTGAGTGAGTTGTGAGAGAACACTACAACCCATTGATTATTTTGTTTCACTAACATATTAATCAATGAAGTTTTCCATAGTTAATGATTGCAGTGATACATTTTGGTAGGAGGATGCTAGTGGAATCCCTGCTTTAGATTTATTCCACTTCACGGCAGACATCAAAGAAAGCCATGTTGCGATTGCCCTTGATAAGGGTACACGATATAATGATACTAATTCTGAGGTTGTTGAACAACTACAACTGGTTCCAAAGACATGTGATCCATTTAGGTTACCTACTTATGATGATGAACTTATTAAAACTCACATAGTTTCTGTTCCTTTAACCATTCATGGCCATAAGGAGAGAATTTGGTGTTATATAATTCCTAGAGCATTTACTTGTTGTCATCTTTTAGTGGAACAACAATGGTGCAATATGCATGATGTTAATTTTGTTAGCCATTATCCTGATTTACAGTTCTATTGGAACAAAAAGAAAAATTGGATAATACATACTCGACTTAAAGAATTTCAAGAGGTTAGACATCAACCATTATTTTTGTCTCCTCAATTCCTTGAAAAGGAAAGACTTGAAATCCTTGCGATGCAATGGTTTGACAATATAGAGGTTATAGAGACATGTGAGGATGTCTCTACTAATGTAATCATGTCTACTCCTAGTGTTGTTTCTTGTGATGTGCAGGTTGCTTTTGAAGAAAGCGAGCCTATAGTACAACCTGCACCACCACCACATACATTGGAGGTGCATGCCATTGTGCCTAGTATTGTTTCTTGTGATATGCAGGTTACTTTTGAAGAAAGGGAGCCACCTCAAGTACAACCTGCATCACCACTTGAGAAAGATTAATTGGTACCTACTAAATCTGAGGAGGATGTCATTGATCTTTGTGCTGATTTTGAGCTACAAACTACAAGTGCTGAATTTTGTGAGTCTACTAATTTGCTAGTTGATTCTTGTGAGTTGACAAGCATATATTGTTCACCACCATGTGATAATTTGATAATTTCGAATTTTGAGCATGTGCTATTGATTACACATAAAGAAGTGCTTGATAAAATACCACCTAATAATATTGTGTATTCAATCATGTTACATGAACCAATTACTGTGCAATGTGCTATGAATAATATTGCTTAAATTTCATATGTCAATTTTAGCACCTATACTACTTTTCCACATTAAATTTGGTTGGTGAATATAACATGAATGGAATTTTTATGGTGGATAAAATATGTATTACTTGTGATAAAATTGTTGAATTGAACATTGTGTTACCTTGATTGGATTTTTTACAATTTGCTAAATATGAGCATGATTTTACACATATGTTTGGTTTGCCACAAAACTTGATAATTAGATGTGCTACTAAATTATACTTCACTTATATTTGCAAAATGAGTTGCAACTTATATAATGAAAATAATAAACATGTTAACGCACTTGAGTGTACTACTACCACCATATTTGATCATAGATCTTCTATGAGAACACTTGACTTCATGCTAAACAATAATAATTTATACATAGTTGTTTCTCCTTATGATCATGATTTTATGAGCTTCACTTATACTTGCAATTGTGATTGCTATTTGATGAGATGATATTTGTTTTTATATGCTTTTTACATACAAAATTCGTGGCCCCGTGTCATGTGAGAAATTTTATCATATCCACACAACTAATGCACCCCATTATAGATACATATATTGTGCATACACATTGTTCTTTTTGTTTCTTCCATGTTCAGTTTACCACAAGTTGCGGACGTCTTGTCTTGAAGAAAGGGAGGATGATGAGGATATAATAGGGGTCCATGGTGATTATACATGCTTAAGTTGGAAGGAAATATTGAGCCTCACTGATGTTCATTATAAGGTGAATTCTTTCCTAGTAACAAATTTTGTTTGTGTCTATAAGAATGTTAAACTACCTAAGACTATGCATTATGTATTAGTAGGGTTATTCATAGCACAAACATGAATGGAGGAAGACCTCAAGGCATACTGGAAAACAAGATGGAGATGATGGAAAACAAGAGTACAAATGGTGAAAACAATTATTCAAGTGGTGAAAACAAATGTTCAAGTGTGGAAAACAACTCCAGGAATGTTCTTCCACACTAAGCAATGATGGAAACAAGTGGAGGGCGCCCCATTGAAGATAAATGTGCCATATAGAAGTCCTAATTCAATTAGGCATGGTTTGTATGCCATAATGGCCAAATCCCCCTAAAGTGGGTCGGTTTGTATCTCTCCTAGTCGAAGTAGGACTCCTAGTCCTAGAACTAATAGGAGTCTCTCCTAGTCCAAGTAGGAGTCCTAGTTGAGTCCTAGTCCCAGTAGGAGTGTCTCCAAGTCCAAGTAGGAGTCCTAGTTGATATGGGGTGGCCCGATCTTCTCGTTGAGCTCTCTCTCTCTCTCTCTTTTTTGTATTTTTCTGATATGTGGATAACTAGTGCTACACGGAGACCTCTCACTCAGCTGACCCCTGTTGCCAGATGCAACAACAATCAAGCTCTTTGGATATTCTCAACTACACACTCTTGCACAAGTAATCAAAGATCACAAGTGGTCCTGTATCCCCCTATTCCCAGATGGAATAACAAGATATCACGCAACTTTGCAATGGGTAAACTTCAAGTAGTATGCTTAGCAGCAATACACACTAGAGGCTAGGGTTTCATTGGTTTTGGTTTAAACTTGTTCTCCCTTATCCACACGCAGGTGGGGAGTATATATAGGTGGAGGGCTCCTTGCACAAGCACCTCTCCTACTAGGACTAGGACTCAACTAGGACTCCTAATTGGACTAGGAGGACTCTACTAGGACTCCTACTTGGACTAGGAAGGGATACAAACCGACCCAACTTTAGGGGGTTCGGCCATTATGGCATACAGGCCATGCCTAATTGAATTAGGACTCTCTATATGGCGCATTGATCTTCAACGGGGCGCCCTCCTCTTGTTTTCACCATTCCTTAGTATGGAACAACATTCCTGATGTTGTTTTCCACACTTGCACATTTGTTTTCAACACTTGTAAGTTTGTTTTCCATCATCTCCATGTTGTTTTCCAGCAAGTCTTGAGGTCTTCCTCCATCCATGTTTGTGTTAACAATAACCCTGCTAATCCATAATGCAATAGCTTAGGTAGTATAACATTCTTATAATCACAAACAATATTTATTAATAGGAAAGAATTCACCTTATAATAATCATCAGCGAGGCTCAATATTTCCTTCCAACTCAAGCATGTACATTCACCATGGACCCCTATTATATCCTGATCATCCTCCCTTTCTTCAAGACAAGACGTCCTCGGCTTGTTGTATGCTGAAAGTGGAATAAACAAAAAGAACAACGTGTATGCACAATACATATATCTATAATGAGGTGCATTAGTTGTTATCATATCATAAAATTGTCCATATGACATGTGACCACGAAATTTGTATGTAAATATCACATAATTGTCATAGCATCTCATAAAATAGCAATCATAATTGCAAATATAAGTGAAGCTCATAAAATCATGATCAAAAGGAGAGACATGTATGTATAAATTTTTATTGTTTAGTATCAAATCAAGTGTTCTCACAGAAGATCTATGATCAAATTTATTTTTAGTAGTACACTCAAAGGTGTTAACAAGTTTATTATTCTCATTATGAAAGTTGCAACTCAATTTGCAAATATAAGTGAAGTATAATTTATTAGCACATGTACTTAACAAGTTTTGTGGCAAACCAAACATATGTGTGAAATCATGCTCACATTTAGCAAATTGTAAACAATCTAACCAAGGTAACACAATGTTTAATTCAGCCATTTTATCACAAGTAATACATATTTGATCCACCATAAAAATTTCATCCATGTTATAGTCGCCAATCAAATTAAAAGTGAAACAAGAAGCATAGGTGCTAGAATTGACATATGAAATTTCAGCAACCTTTTTCATAGCACATTGCACATTAATTGGTTCATTTAACATGATGTAATTCACAATATCATTAGGTGGTATTAAAGCAAGTACTTCCTTATGTGAAATCAAAACCACATGATTAAATTTCGAAATTAGCACATTATCACATGTAGTTGGACTATCTATGCTTGTTAACTCACAAGAATCAACTAGCAATTTAGTAGACTCACAAAATTCAGCACTTGAAGTTTGTAGCTCGAAATTAGCACCTTTATCAATGACATCCTCCTCAGATTTAGTAGGTACCAATTCATCTATCTCAAGTGGTGATGCAGGTTGTAGTTGAGGTGGCTCCCTTTCTTCAAAAGTAACCTGCATATCACAAGAAACAACACTAGGAGTAGACATGATTACGTTAGTAGAAACAACCTCACATGTCTTCTCAACCTCGACAAATCCCATAACTAAACGCTCAATTCTTTGCATCTCAAGTTTTTCAAGTCTTTGCTTTTCAAGCATTTGAGCAGAAATTAAGGGTTGATGTCTAATTCTTTGAAATTGTGTAAGCTGTGCATGTATTATCCAATTTTTCTTATTGTTCCAAAAGAATTGTAAATCAGGATAATGGCTATCAAAATTAACTCTATATTTAGTGCACCATTGTTGTCCCAACAAAAGATGAGAACAAATAATATCTCTAGGCATCACATAACATAAAATTTTCTCCTTATGGCCATGAATGGTTAAAGGAACAAAGACTATGTGAGTAATAATAAGTTCATCATCATATGTAGGTAACCTAAATGGATCATATGTGCGTGGAACCAGCTGTAATTCTTCAACAACCTCAGGACTAACAAAATTATACCGTGTACCTTTATCAAGGGTAATAGCAACCTTACTTTCCTTGATGTCTGCCGTGAAGTGAAATAAATCTTTTGTTGGACTCCCACTAGCATCCTCCTTCCAAAACGTAGCACTGCAAGCATCAACACTAGGAAAACCCATTGATTAATTTGTTAGAAACAAAATAACAATAGGTTGTGGTGCCTCTCACAACTCACTCAAAACCAAGCAAAGATGGCTTCACTTAATGTTCCAAGCGAGAAGGATCAACTTACCAACAAGGAGCAATGAATAATGTGCTTTGGTGTGAGAAGAGAATATCCGAGCTATCAAGTATCACAATGCAAACAGGGTTTTTGGTGGGGCTTGGTTGGGAATCCTAACAACACCAAAATAACAACTCCAATGCACTGCTTAATGTGATGAAAAATACTAAAGGAAACACACTAACTCTGGGAGACAAATGTGGCTTAGCAATTATATGGAAGAGTTATTGCAAGCACTGGAAAGACACTAGCAAATACTCTATAAAACAGGCACAAGATTGCTCAAATGTCCACAAAATATCCAAGATGATAAGTTTCCACTAGTGATAGTATGTCTCGGCCTCTTTTTACTTTTTCTCTCTTTCTATTTTTTTATACTTTTTCCTTTTTCTCTATTTTTTTGTACTTTTTCAATGGCCTTTGAATCAACTAGGAGCAGAAAATATGGACAAGAATTGATCAAATTGAGCAGCCTGTAGAGCAATAAAACAGCTAATCTTTGGGTTTTGGGACCTAAAATTTGCTGTAGAATGGCTGTAGCTAGGGCTTATCAAAGATCAGACCGGAAACTTAGAGATAAACAGGAGAAAAACAAAGGAAAAACTAAGAAAAAACGATGGAGATTTGTGCGCGCGGTTGTGTAGACTTGCTGCGGTGTGTGTATAGTGGGGCTTTTGAGGCCACATGAAGCGTGTGGTGCGGTTATGCGGTGGAGAATACGTGTGCAGGTGGTTTCTGTTGCAAACACGCGGAACAAAAAGCAAACACGCGGTCGGAGTGCCTCGGGGCGTGCGCGCATGAATGTGTTTAGCGACGTGGTTTTGTGTCGGTTGCGGAAGGAGCGATGCGGTACAGCGATTGTGGCTCGGACTTCGATACGAACAGGGATCGGTGCGGTTGTCGGTGAACAGGGATCGGTGCGGTTGTCGGTGAACAGGGATCGGTGCGATGCGTCAACCGCGTACTCCGACCGGAACAGCGCGCGCGAGTTGGCAGGCGCGTGGACTGACGTGGTTAGTTGCGATGGACCAGGACTCCTAATCCCTGCCGCGCCGAACTAGGCGACGCGCAGCCGCGATTTGCCTCCCGATTGTTCCGCGCGCGGGTAGATTCCGACTGAGGACAGAAAACGCGTGGTTTGACGCGGTTAGCGAATCGCGTGTGGCCGGTGGTTGCTCAGAGATTTGACGCTTAGCTGATTGGTGCGCGACTGTGCGTAATTGATGGACTTGGAAAACAGCGACGCGTTTTGGATGCTGTCGGATTCCGACAAGGAACCGGAAGTGCGTGGATAAACGGTGCGCGGGTGGTAGCAATAAGGACAAACGGCGGGCGGGTGGTTGTACGGATCGTAAGACACTTTTTTTTTGAGACTTTTTGGGAATAGATCTAGACAAAAAGATGAACACGATGAACCCTAAAAAAGATAAAAAAGAAAAACAGAAACGCAAATCAACAAGAAACAACAACTAGTAGATGCAAATTGGTGTTGATCTAGGCTCTGGCACAAACTAAACCTAATATTTTTGTGGGGCTTTTTCTGGATAGGGAATAAAAACAACTAAACTATGGATAAATTTGCTCACCGAGTAAACTTGAGGCTCTGATACCAAGATGATATGGGGTGGCCCGATCTTCTCGTTGAGCTCTCTCTCTCTCTCTTTTTGTATTTTTCTGATATGTGGATAACTAGTGCTACACTGAGACCTCTCACTCAGCTGACCCCTGTTGCCAGATGCAACAACAATCAAGCTCTTTGGATATTCTCAACTACACACTCTTGCACAAGTAATCAAAGATCACAAGTGGTCCTGTATCCCCCTATTCCCAGATGGAATAACAAGATATCACGCAACTTTGCAATGGGTAAACTTCAAGTAGTATGCTTAGCAGCAATACACACTAGAGGCTAGGGTTTCATTGGTTTTGGTTTAAACTTGTTCTCCCTTTTCCACACGCAGGTGGGGAGTATATATAGGTGGAGGGCTCCTTGCACAAGCACCTCTCCTACTAGGACTAGGACTCAACTAGGACACCTAATTGGACTAGGAGGACTCTACTAGGACTCCTACTTGGACTAGGAAGGGATACAAACCGACCCAACTTTAGGGGGTTCGGCCATTATGGCATACAGGCCATGCCTAATTGAATTAGGACTTTCTATATGGCGCATTGATCTTCAACGGGGCGCCCTCCTCTTGTTTTCACCATTCCTTAGTATGGAACAACATTCCTGTAGTTGTTTTCCACACTTGCACATTTGCTTTCAACACTTGTAAGTTTGTTTTCCATCATCTCCATGTTGTTTTCCAGCAAGTCTTGAGGTCTTCCTCCATCCATGTTTGTGTTAACAATAACCCTGCTAATCCATAATGCAATAGCTTAGGTAGTATAACATTCTTATAATCACAAACAATATTTATTAATAGGAAAGAATTCACCTTATAATAATCATCAGCGAGGCTCAATATTTCCTTCCAACTCAAGCATGTACATTCACCATGGACCCCTATTATATCCTGATCACTAGTCCTAGTAGGAGAGTGCTTGTGCAAGGAAGCCCTTGTGTCTACACCCCTCCACCTATATATACTCCCCACCTTCGTGTGGATTAGATAGAACAAGTTTAAACCAAAGAAAATCCTAGCCTCTAGATTGTATTGCTGCTAAGCATTCATCTTGAAGTATACCTGCAAAGTTGTGTGATATCTTGTTATTCCACTCGGAGTAAGGGGATACATTACCACTCGTGATCTTTGATTACATGTGTAAGAGTGTGTAGTTGAGAATATCCAAAGGGATTTATTGTTGTTGCATTGGCAATAGGGGTCATCCAATTGAGCAGTCTTAGTGTAGCACTAGTTATCAGAAAATCCACAAAAATAGAGGACGCTCATTGAGAAGATCGGACCAGCCCATATCAGTACACGGGACTCCCATCGTCATGGGGATGAATCTCGCGCAAGTTCAGGTGCATAGCTTGAGAATGTAGTTGCCTTGTGGCGCCCTCAAGAAATATAAGTTTGCCCCGTCGGAATGGGGCTCCCACTTGTGTGGGTCGAAGCTCACGCAGCCATGTGGCGACGCATGATGAGAAGTTTCATGAGACCCTCACGGAGAGACGTCCTAGCGTCGTTTTTACCATGGCGTCACGCGGTCCACTCGTGGTAGAGGCTCCCATGGCCTTGTGGAGGAACGTGGTGAGAGAAGGCGACGGTCGGGCCCTCCTAGTTGGGAGGCAGGCCCTCGCGTAGAGTGGAGATGGCCCCGAGCGACCAGTGCTCGGGGAGGGCTTCTGGGTGACTGCTGTCTCAGGAGAGAACAACAACCTCTTCTTGGGGACCTCGTCGAGGTGTCCCACATGATCCTCGTCAGGGGCTGTGAGAGCACGACCTCCTTGTAGCCATGCTCGACAGAGCGCATGGCATCCTCCACCTCTCCGTTGATGGTGATGGTCCCACCAGGCCCGGGCAGCTTGGCGATATTGTGCGCATGGTGTGTGACTGCCATGAAGTTGGCTAGGGCTGGGTAGCCGGGGATGGCTTTGTAGTGTAGGGCGAAGTGTGCCACGTCAAAGTCGAAGGTCTCGGTGTGGTAGTTCTGGCGGGTGCCGGGCGTGACGGCGAGGCTCACCTGTCCCCAGGGAACCTCGGTCCCGTTGGTGACACTGGTGAAGGGCCTCATGGGGTCCAAGCGCTTTTAGGGCACCTGCAGCCTCTCGAACGTCTGCACGGAGATCATGTTGAGGCCGACACCACCATCTAGAAGTGTCTTGGTGACGGCGATGTTATTTATGATGGGGGTGTATACCAGGGGAATTGTTCCCATAGTCCTTGTGGACTTGGGGTGGTCGCGGGCGTTGAAGTAGATCGTGTGCTCAGACCACTTAAGGGGGTTGGCGGCTTCCACTCCTAGGAGAAGGGCGTTGATCTCTTGATAGATTTTCTTGAATTGGAGGTTGGAGAGGGGAGCTTCTGCTCCACCGAGGATGCAAGCGATGTAGCACGTGGGCTCCTGATAGCCCCTGCCGTTTTCCTCGCCGAGGCCCCGGTTCCCCTTAGAGCGATACTGCACGACAACTTTCACCTGAGGAGGGGGTGGGTTGGAATGCTGTTGCGGGCGTTGCTGCTGCTGTTGTTGATGTGGTTGCTAAGGGAACTGCTGGAAGTTGTTGTTGTATCCATTGCACATGCTAGCATTTTGGTAATTTTTGAACCCGTTGAAGTTTTTTTCTGGTCGCGCTCTCCCCAGCGACCACCTCCGCGGCTGCTGCTACGCCGGAAGTTTCGCTAGTTGTTTCCTCGAGAGGAGCCCTTCTGTCTGTTCCTCGTAAGGAGATCGCCGCAAAGCTTCTCCAGCTAAAAAAGTCCTTAGTGTAGTGGGAGTACATCTTGTGGAATGCGCATAAGGGGCGGTTCTCCATCGTGGGGGCACCGTTGCCGCAGCCATGTTTGTACTCTGGCTCCGCCGCCAAGACGACGGGAGCTTTGCGCTTGACATCCATGTTGTCACTCTTGCTCTTGTTGGTGCCCTTGTGGGCCGCGGGTTTGGACTCGTCGATGGGGATGTTGTGCCTGAAGAGGCGGCCCTCCTCATCCTTGGCGCACCTATCACCCATATCCATGAGCTGGACAGAGGAGGTGAGGTCTTCCCGAATCCAGAGTTCCTTGAGCATGCGCTCGTTGGTCACACCCTCGAGGAAGGCGGAGATGACATCCGCGTACATTATGCGGCCGATTTTGTTGTGCCTCTAGCTGAAGCACTGGGGGTACTGGCGAAGCATTTTCCCTGGGTGCTGGTGCACGACATAGAGGTCGTTGTGGGTGAGAGGGGCGCTTGTATGAGACCTTTAAGATGGCAATGAACTGGAGACAGAGCTCCTCGAACGAGCCAATGGATCCCTCTAGGAAGTTCATGAGCCAAACGAGGGCAGATGTAACAGCCCAATTTTTGGAAGACAGGAAAAACTTGTTTTCAATAACCCAAAAATCAGGGCCAACAAAAACTTTTTAATATATTTGACTAATGCTTGTGTTTCTTTTCTATTTGCTTGTTGATTGTGCTTTTGTTTGAGTTTGTTAACAACTAACATTAAAACCAATGATCATAACTTTCTTAAAATACAACCCTTGTGATCAAGTCATGACAAGAAAGCTTATCATCTTCATCCATCACCCTCTTTTGGCAAAAACCTTTTTGAAAAATGTTTTGATTTTAGAAGAAACCCAAAGGCCAAGTTTTGAGAAGACAATAGATAATTTCCAAAACCATATGAAAAGTATTTTGGAGTTAATCATCTCCAACATGTTTTCAACCAAGATGTTTTTGGCAAGTATTTCAAAAACTCCTTCTCACTTCCGTCCTTTGCAAAAACAATAAGAAGGGACTATGTTACCCCTCTGTTTTACCTCAATTATATTATTTTGGAAATAACAAGATTTGAGATAAACCTTTTTACAAACTCCTCTTGTCATGATGTGGATTTATCACTACCTCTATTTAACACATGAGAAAACATTCTGGAAATTAAATGGAATAACTTAGTTGTTTGAGTGATCTTGTGTGTCTTGTTATTTTATCTGCTTGTTGTGTGACCTTATCTTGTGTTTGCTTGAAGTATTTATTTCTGTTTGCTGATTAATGTGTGTTGTTATAATAAAATAAAACCTATCAATAACAATGTCAAGCATCTATCTCATATTCCATCTCATGTCCATATCATCTTCTGTTTTCTTAAAAATCTCCAACTTTGGAGACATGCTTCTATGACAAATCTTGAGCTAATCATCAATGCATCATCATACATCTCATTTTATATACCTATGCTATCTATGCAAGTTGTTATTCTGGATATTAAAACCCTTTGGTATCATCTCTCAAAGTCCTTTAGAAGGCATCCCTAAATATTGATCTTATTTCTGTTATCTTGATGCACTTTCTCTGTGTTACTCAAAATCACTCCTTATTGTTTTCAATCCCAAGGAACCTACCCTTGTCATCTCCATGACCTATACATCACCTCCATATTGTCCATTCATTTTCCAATGGCCATTTAATTATTCTTCTATCATGTTTTTTAGCCTATTAAATAAACCCCTGTTTTCACCCTTTTTCCACTTGGTGTCTCAAATATTTTCAAAAGAGTTGCTTATTAAAAATCACCTTTGAGACCTATATTATATACTCTCTCTTAACAACTCAAAAATATTTGTTTTAAAAGCATTTTACTATTTATTATTTTCCATTTTCCAAAAGGCCAGAAATAGACTTTAAAATATTTTGTGAAGAAAAGTATTTCCTAAAATCTTGGAAAAATTACCCAACATGCCTATGGTCATGTGAGACTTATTTATAGAAAAACATTTGCAAGTTGTTCTGAAAAGTTTGGAGAAAACATTTAAAAACAGTTTCTGCCATTTTTGAATTCCCGAAATTGTGTGAAAGAAAAGTTTTCAGAAAAACTTGAGACCACCACCTCTAGACTCCATTTTGGATTCTCTATCCAATGGACATGATTGAGCACTTGTGTTCTGTTCAAGAATTTAGAGAAAACAATCAAAAACCCTCTCTGGTCTTTCTGGTCACTGTTGAGAGCAGGCCTATCCTGGACTATTCCCACCCTCTCCCCTCCTCTCTCCTGCACCTGGACAGTGGCATTTAGCCCTTTTACCTCCTAGACATGGTCTACCCTCCCCATTCCTTCTCTCTCTCTCTTCCACCAGCCAATGGACAAGGACATGATCACCCCCTGCATCTCACTCACTCACCACCATCCATCCCAGAAGAAACCATCGAGCCTGGAGACTTCCCTCGCCCCCTGTGTCTCTCTGGTGAAATCTCATCCCTTCTCATTGTCTCCTTCCCCCTCACCCGTGCGCTGGCCATGGCGCCCAGGAAGTCCTCGCCACGTCCCACGCGTTCCGCCACTTGGAACACATGCCCGAGCGCGTGGCCTCTTGTTTCGGCTCCACACGCTCTCCAGGAGCACGCCCGTGCTCATCCTTGGTCTCATGCGCCCTCCTATCTCCTCCTCATCTCTGTCGAACACCTGCGGGTGAGAACAGGGAATACTCGTTTCCACTCACCCCAGCACCGCAAGCTCCTCTCCGTTCGTCCCTATAGTGTTTTCTCACCTCCCTGAGTTTCCCGGACACGCTCCCTGTGTCTCATCGAGCTCGAGCGAGCACACCAGTGGTCGCCATGGGAGCCGGGCGCCGAGCTCCGATGACAACCGTCCCCGAGCCATCCCCTTGTTTCCCACCTTGTCCACCAACCTCCTCTCCCTCCTAATCGAGCCCCAGAGCGAAAATACCCCTCCCATTCTCTCTGTATCACCGGAATCGACCCGGAGCCACCGCGGACGGCCTCCTCGTCGAGCCACAGTTGCAGGCCCTCTCCACACATGCTGTATGCTTCATTCGCTCTGCCCTGGACTCTATAGGCTCTTGTCCTCTTTAATTTTGATACTTATCCTCTGCAGGTGTGCTCCCGACGATGGCCTTGGTCGCCGGCCACCGCACCCACGGGGGGGGGGGGAGCTGTTCTGGCCATCTCTGTTCAAATCTGAGGACGACAATCGACTGGCGAGGCGATTCTCAGCCCTCCCGTGTCTTCCTCGTTTCCAGGTGGTTCCGGGAGTGCCCTACAGTGATATTCCGGCGAAGAACCGCCTCGGGCCGCCGTCCCTCACCTTTCCGCCTCCCGGAAATTGTCGCCGCCGGAGCACGTCGACGCGGCCCCTCCGCAACCGTTGGATCTGCATCCAATGGGCGATTTCAAATCCTGGAACATTTAATCGCGGCCACTGATTTCTGATCCTACGGCAGCTTACCGCTTCGCCGCGCGCGCAGTGGCCGGCGGGCCGGCCTGCCCCTATGCGGCCCGATATCTTCAGATCTGGCCCATTGCCATTTTGTTTTCTGCAGGTTGAATTATTTTCCTGCAGATCTGTTTCTTCCTGTTTACATTAAATCGAAACAAAAATGCTAACAAGTGAATCTTGCCAAACTAAAAATCACAGTTATACATCTACAAAATCTTAACCATCTTCAACTTGCAGATCTAGTTTTTGTGCTATATTTTAGGAAACTAAAATAAATGGCAGAGGCACTCATTAACACCTTTTATTTAATAACTTGAGTTTTAAGTATCCAAATCATGCAAACTCAACTGTTCTGAGTAGCCCTTGATAATATCTATCTGAGGAACTTTACCTTGTGTTGACTTGAGTTGTGGTGTGAAAATGACATGCATGTTAGTTTTAGGCCAGAGAGCACTTCTGTGAATTATTTAATTTTATTGATGATGAGTTTTGAAGTGAATCCAATTGTGTTGGTTTGATAATGACCAGGAGCACCTTATACTAGCTTTTGATTATGTTAGGAGTTACAGAATAGGATTGGTGGGATATTTAGTGTTTAGCCATTTTCTGCATATTATTGCTATGCCTTTATTAAATTGTGTGTTATATTGTTTTTGTTATAAAAGTGATTCCTAGCATGTGTAAGGTATTAATACATTATTGAGATGTGTTTCACTAGAATGATAAGGTTTGGGTGTGAAAAACCATGTTTGTTATGGTTTTATTCTCATAGGGTGTTTTTCCTAGTAATAATAGGTTAAATTATGTTATTCTTCATAGTGGTATGGTGAATTGAATAAATGCTTTAGTATTGTTTTCCATATCATAGCTACTGTTATTATAGCATATTATACTTGATTGCATGCTTGAGTGAGCTCTAGGTCAAATAGTCTTGCATGATAGTTTTAGATGATTTCCTGCCATAGTTGCTTTTTGCATGCTTAATTTTTGAGGCATTGATTAGATTGTTATTTTGTTATTACTAGCATGCCTAGGTGTTGTTTTCTCTGTTATTGGATGCCATCTTACAGATCCATCATGTTAGAATAAATCATGTTTGATGATCTTTTATGGTTATGCAAGTATGCATGTCTAAATAGCCCCTTTTGCATGTCTAGTTTTAACAGTTGTTTTGCTCCATGATTCTTTTCATGTATTTAGTGATGCCATGATATGTTTGGTATTGTTTTGTCTCTGTTATTAGGTTGTTTAGCTACTGGTTATATTAGTTCTCCATGTTTAGAAAAGCATGTGTTACTATGGGCTTGTAGTATTGCTTGCTATTATTTTCCTATGCATGTGTATGTGTTCCTAGGTTGTTTTCTTGTTATTTTTCTCATCCTCATGAATGAACAGAGAGTAATTTAACCTTATTTGAGAACGATATGAGAGTGGCACACCCACTGGACTCATGCCATTTTGGTTGAGGATCCATAACATCAACTCTAGTGTTATTCATGTGTATTGTCTGTGCCTGTTTTGCTTGATGGTGTGCACCCTAGCACCATTGTTTGTGAGTGTAATTGTTTGATGAAATGCTTGCTGTATGTTTACATTTTATCAAGTGCTTGCCTTTGTTTGGTTCTGATTGGGTGTTTTTCCTTTTTGTGTTTACGACATTAGATAACGAAGACGATATTATTTCCCGGAGAGGTTTTTATTGCAACTCTTGTTTAGTTCAAGAGCAAGGCCAAGACCAGTGCCAAGGCAAGACATTCTAAATGCTTGCTGTTGTTTTTCTTATCATTATCTATCATGCATGTTTTACTTCTGAAGTTTTACAAATGTTTGATTCAAAAACTATTCTTTTAAGTGGACCATACCACTATCTATTTTATGTATCTAATACGCTATATCCACTATATAATCTTGGTGTTACCAAGCCCTTTAGACATTTTAGTATCATCACTTAATCAACTTAAGTCCCCTAGTGGACATTTTAACTTGATGTTTAGGAAAAAGCTTGGAAAAACCCCGAGGAAAGGTGGGACCTTGTCCGAGGGAGGTTTGTGAAGAAGGAAATGTTTTCGAATTGTTTTCCAAAAATGACACATAACCTAGTCTTCGCCGGACAACCAAGCCGTGCTGCCACATTACCCCAATATGGGAACGAGGTCTAGCTAATTGCTTGTCGGTGTTAGTCCGTGTCTACCTCAAAGTGCTATAGGGGTTAGAGTCCCCCGAACCGTATTGTCGCCAGGAGGGAGAAACGGGACATTCACAGTGTAGGATTAAGTTCACTACCGGTTGCAGCAATTGGGTCTCCTGCCATGGCGGTGTGTTGTCAGGGGAAACTGGATCGATACGGCTGACTCTCTCGGTGCCGGGGAGAACAAACCCAGTTGAAGAGGTAGTCATTTACTAGCACTGACATAGTGGATGGTTAGGACCAGTTATCCGATGTTTGCATACTGTCTCGGACAGTCCGTGGTTGTTCACGGAGGATGTACTGGATCTTGTGGATTGTGTACACCTCTGCAGAGTAAAACTATTCAGAATAGCCGCGTCCTCGGATATGGACAGTTGAATGGCCATGTAGCTAGCATTGTGTCAATGTTTTCAAAAACCTGGAAAGTGTTTTGGAATTGTACCTGGGAGGTACGTTGAAAGGGAATTATTGTACCTTTGAGGTACCGGATAAATGATGATCTTAAAGATGTGTTTTTCCAAGAAGTTTTGCAAAGAGAAATGTTTTCTTTATTTAGAATGCTTTATCAAAACCTTGTGGACATGCTATATATACAAGAGAAATGAAATATCTTTTGAAGTATCTTCTTCAACAAAGAAAAATAAAACTTGTGCAACTATGATGAGTCTTAAATTCATCATAGCTAGTTGAATCGTAATTAAAGCCTTCCTACCACCTATGTATATGCATACTTGCATGTTTAGCTTTCATTTGGGGTGTCTTGCGGAGTACATTCAAACGTACTCACATTGGTTTCGTCCCTGGCTATTGTCTTAGCCAGACTTTGAGCAGAAACCCGGAGAACCTGAAGAAGATGGTGTCACTGACGGTTATGCGAACCAGGAACGTCTCCGAGTCAGTAGTCTGTAGGTAGTCAAGGCGTGACTTGGGTTTACCACGAGTGTGTTTTGTAGTCTTCCGCTGTTTTTAGTGTGTGTTCCTGCCCTGCGTGGCAGTTGTTTTCAACTGAGTCAAGTGACCAGTTGTGTAAGCCGTGTATTCGTGTAGTGGATGTTGTAATCTGCAATGCCAACTCGAGTATGTTGTTCACGACTAACTGATCATGGGATCGTGAATGTATGCATACTGGAGGTCTCGGACTGCTAGTCTCGGGTCCCCCACAGCAGACCCTTTCAAACCCATAGGCAACCAGTCAGCCATGCATTTGTCGTCTCCCTTTGCAGGACATACGCTAGGGTTGTACAACTGCAGAAAGTCGACAAGAGGAGTGGTGCTGTCATAGCGAGAGAGCAGCGATGGGTTGAACTTGAGGGGCCATGCCACCATGCGCAGCACCCTGGAGAACACGAGGCAGCCCTCGACGTAAATCTTGGCGCCTGGTGTGTTGCCTACCACGTAGTTGGCATGGCCAGCCCTAGAGAGGTCGTGGATGGTGCGTCGCTCACGCTCGTGGCTGCGCTCGATCTGCACGCACGCGTCTGGCGGGGTGCGCAGGATCTGGCGATTGTTGTTTCTTTTGTCGGGGGCCTTGGTGACGTTGGCCTTGTCAAGGGTGTTGGTGCGGAGATTTCCTTGGACCGGCGAGGTGGCACCATGGGAAGGGACTAGCACGTCATGGGCTCGTGCGCTATTGGGCTAGCCAATGGCGCCTCCCTGTGACGGTTGCGGGGAGACGTCTGCAGCATCGACGAGCTCCTGGATGCGGGCAAGAAAGGCGGCCTACACTTCCAGTGTGGGCGGGTGTCCGAGCAGCTCCCGGGCTAGCAGCAGGGCTGCGGTGCGGGTGGACTGCACGTGGCATCCCTGTGACCCTGGCAGCTCATCGCAGTTGGACAGTGGTGGTAGAGGCGGCGGTGGAGGTGGGCCCCTCTGCGAGGACCCTTGTGGTTCTCGCTGCCACGGGTGGGAGGAAGCCTGGTCCCCAGCCTCGGGCGCGCCACCAGCACCAGCAGGACCGCGCTGCATGTCTTCGTTGTTGTTGTCATTGTTGATGGGTTTGGCTTGGCCCCTGCGGTGAGCGCGCTCGACGCGAGTGGACGCCATGGCAGTGAGGAGGTGAAGGAGTGCCTTAGCCCCCCTACCTAGTGCGCCAAATTTCGAAGAGTGGTCTGTGCTGGGACAGGGACTCTCAAGTGGTTCGAACACTGGGGGCTAACCACACTCACTGCACCACCCATCAGGCCTGGCGAGGAAAGCTTGAGATAGACAACAATAGCGACACACTGATTTTACCCAGGGTCGGGTCGCATTGCGGTGTAACACCCAACTCCTGCTTGTATGATGGATCGTACTGCGGTTGATTACAGTACAATTGGCAAGCTTGTTCTCGCGTCCAGACTAGAGGTATGAAGGAGCGAGTGAGTTCTCTGTTCGTTAGTCCCCTTCTCCATGGGTGAGGCGGCCCCTTATATAACCTCTCTGGCCCTCTTTCCCGCTCATTATTTGAAGGAAAGGTTCACCACATAGTGACAAGGAAGGGACAAAATGTGCCCTCCAGCTTATGGCAGTCTTAATCTTCGGGGGACAGCGCCACCGTTCATGGAATAATGGTGGGGCTTTTAATAACGTTCACTTCTTCTTATAGAGAGGGCTTGGGCCTCTTGCACCAAAGAGGAAAGCGCGGCGCTTTTGTGCGGGCAGCAGTCACCCACTCTTTATACATGGAAACAACAACTATGGCAAAATGGGCACTGCAGCACTATCATGCTCTCATCAGCGTGAAGGCCCGTTCGCGTCATCGGCACATGGGATGTTCCCTCCTGAGGGGAAAACTCTCTAGAAAGGAGCGGAGAGCTCGAGCTAGAACTCATCTCCGAGGAAAGATGATTTGCGACCCTCCAGAGAGGCAAGCCGCCTGCTGGCGGCATCTCTAGAGGAGTGGAAGTCTCGTGAAGGAGGATTCCCTCGCGAAGCATTGATGGAGTGTAGACACACGCTCATTGGGAGACCCCAAGTGCCAGGTGTGAAGAGTGCAGCAAGAAGTTTTCCCTCAGAAAATAAACCAAGGTTGAATCAACCAGTAGGAGGAAGGAGCACTTCTGAAGGTTGATGCAGCTGAGATGGAAGGGCGTACTACCGGTTCAGCAGCAACGTGGAACCTACGCAACATAATCAAATCACTTTGCCCAACTAAGTAGTGAGGTTGTCAATCTCACCGGTTTTGCTGAACACAAAGATGTTAAACGTATGGTGTGGAAAACAGTAGGAACAGTATGAGAGCAGTATGAAAGTAGTAGGTGTTTTATCATTATGAGGAAAATGGATAGCTCCACAGTTCACTAGTGGTGTCTCTCCGTGAAAGATAAATAACATGTGTGGTGAACAAATTATAGCTGGACAATTGACAGAAATGAAGGCTGCACCGTAGTGCATATGCAATACATAAAGATTACTATGTGATTCATGCGGGCATTACAAGAAAATACAT
Source organism: Alopecurus myosuroides (assembly GCA_028641055.1). NCBI lineage: Eukaryota > Viridiplantae > Streptophyta > Magnoliopsida > Poales > Poaceae > Alopecurus > Alopecurus myosuroides. The sequence continues at coordinate 339,834,593 of CM054059.1, read as the reverse complement.
AGACCGTCATCCAACTGCATCTATGTATAATAATCCACCCTCCGAATATCATCCGAAAAAATGTTGGGTATTGATTTGCAAGCAACAGATAATCGCAGTAAGAAAAGTGTGTAATGTAAACAATAACATCATCCTTAGATAAAGCATTGTTGTTTTCTCCCTAACGGCAACAACACATCCTCCATCCGTCACGTTTCTATCACTCGAGCACATATGCAAAGGAGGCATGAACCCACTATCGAGCATAAATACTCCCACTTGGAGTTACTAGCATCTAATTGGCTAGAACATCTACTAATAACGGAGAGCATGCAAGATCATAAATAACATAAGCATGAAGATAACACGATAGATTTATAATCAGAAGACATATCATTCAACATTCATCAGATCCCAGCAAACACAACATGTAGCATTACATAAAGATGATCTTGATCATGATAGGCAGCTCACAAGATCCAAACATGAGGTACAAAGTGGAGAGAACAACCATCTAGCTACTGCTATGGACCCGTAGTCCAGGGATGAACTACTGACGCATCACTTCGGAGGAGGGAATGGTGGTGTAGATCCCTCCGGTGATGATTTCCCATGTCGGCAGGGTGCCGGGGAGAGCTCTAGAACCCTCCCGATCTCGAGATGACGATGACGCCAGCCTCGTGTGTTTGTTGGGAAAAAATGGGATCTATCTAGGGTTTACGTCTCGGGGGATTAAACAGGCGAAAGGGCAAATGCGGTGGAGGCCTGGGGGACCCACGCCACCCCCTGGGACGGCCAAGGGGGGGGCGCCGCCCTATGGTGTGGGACCCCTGAAGCCCCCCCTCTGGGTCTCTTCAGGACTCCGTGGAACCTTAGGGAATTCTAAGACTTTCGGGCTTCAAATTTTCCAATTCTGAGAATATTTCCAAAACAACTTTTCTGAAACTAAAAACAGGAGAAAACAGGGAACTGGCTCCATGGTATCTTTTCAATAGGTTAGTCCGAAAAATCGATAAAAAAGGCATAAAGTGTATAGCAAACATGTGGGAAACAATAAAAAAACAACATGGAACATCAGAAATTAAGGATAGGTTTATGACATATCAACATCCCCAAGCTTAGTTCCTACTCGTCCCCGAGTAGGTAAACGATAAAAACACAATAATTCTGAGGTGACATGCTACCAACATAAACTTGATCATCAATAATGTAAAATCATAAGTAAGCTGAGATCATAGAACTTTAACACAAGCATGATAAATAGAACTTTAATAATAAAGCATAGCAATCACCTTGCATCATGAGAAGTAACTCAAATAAAAGATCATGAATAACTATGCAATGAAAGATATACGTTTGTTTCAAGTATAGAGAGAACATGTCAAAGTGATATTTCACTAGTCCTTAAGAGCGGGGGAAAACATAAATGCTAGGACACCTTCAAAGTTCATGAGGAAGACTAGAACAAATAATTAGAGAACAAACGATAACACATTATGAATCAATTAATAATGTTTTTGGGACAGATGCACATAAAACTCAGAATTGTAACTATGCTCTCTCAACTGTGCATAAAGTTAGAAGATGGAGACTCAACATAAAACTAAAAGAAAGGCCCTTCGAAGAGGGAAACATGGATCACTCATGTGCTAGAGCTTTTATTTTATTAAAAGAGGTATAAAAACTTGACACTCCTACCAACCATGTTTCACAAACCATGGCTGACTAAATCCTCGGGTGCCTGCCAACAAACACATACCATGGAGGAGTGTCAATATATTAAGAGAGGTGTATGCTTATGTCAACGAAGGGTAAACAGAAAATACAGTACGTCACAAGCTAACTAGACTTCACAAGAGTGGCTCCCATAGAAGGACGCATCTGGGTAGAAGGTCCTCCCTATTTCTCTTTTGTTTACACAATTATGCTTTGACTGATAAATCAGGGCCAAAAATAGTGAAGAGAGTTTATGTTATTAATTTGGGGCTGGGCACCCCGCTGCCAGCTCTTCTATCATTGGATAAGCGGATGAAGCCACTAGTCCAGGGTGTGAAAGACCAATAACAAGTGAGATAAAGATTCTCTATTTACGTCCTCATGAGCTAAAATAGCAGCACAAAACATGAGTAATTTTGAAAGTTTTAAAGGTAACACATGAGCAATTTACTTTGGAGTGGTGGTTAATTACCACATGTAAGTAGGTATGGTGGAAACAATGGGAAAACTTTGGTTTTTGGGAGTTGGATGCACGAGTAGAGCTCATCCTCTGTACGGGTGGAGGCTAGCAAAAGACTGGGAGCAACAAATCAAGAGAGCATAAGAGCCATAATCATGCATAGCGAATTAAACATCATTAATCAAAGAATAAGTGGTACCACAAGTTCAAAAACTAAATGATCATGGAGGCTATTTGTGACTGGTCCATAGTCATAAACATGGTGTGAGCAGGCGCCAAGTCAACCAAATAAAACATTCAAAGGAGAACACCACAAATTTATGCTTCAATATGACAAGAACAACTCATGATTCTTTCAATGGAACATTAAACACTCTTAGCTATTTGAGGCTAATCATGCTACTCAATAACCACAAGGATTTAGAACTAAAATAACATCTAGCATGATATGAAAAAGTTTAGCCACAGTCTATACAAGCTTCAACTTGCACCATTAAAAATTCTACATCAAGCAGCAGTTTCTTTTCCCAACAAGCACCATACAAAACATGCTTTAACAAAAAAAAACTCTAAATGCTACATCAAGAAAACATGAGAGGACTCACATTACTCTACTAAAACTAATAGCTCTGAATAAGAGATGCAATGAAAACAAGAGCTAAACAGGAAATTTGCAGCAGCTAGAAGAAAATCTAAGAATACTAGCATAGCAAGTATTCAAACGAAAAAGAAGAGCGCGTTTCTCCCAAACAAAGAATTATAGGATCCAACTATATTATTTCAGCAAGGAGAACAAAAAAAACAAAGGAAAAAAAACAGACGCTCCAAGTAAACTTCATATGATGTGACCGAAAAAAATTATAGTTTCCCGAGAAGTGACCTGATAGATAGGTGATGAAGAAGGGGATTCCTTGGGAATCACCAATATTAGATGCTTGCGTCTTCTAAAAATATTCTTGGATGAACCATGGGGGCATCCCAAAGCTTTGACCTTGCACTATTCTTGATCACATATACCACCTCTTCTCTTGACCCTTGAAAACTTCCTTCACAGCACACTCAAACAGTAATTCCCATTAGCTACAACAACTGATGTTTCGTGAAGAAAATAAATCCACTTGACATCGCAAAAGAGCAAATGCAAGAAAAATGACAAAATCTGTCAAAACCAGAACAGTCTGTAAAGAAGAATTTTTTCGAGGCACTTACGTTGCTCATATCGAAAAACTTAAAGAACAGAAATGTTGCGGAATTAGCCGAGGAATAAGCACAAAAACATTCAGATCATTCTGATCTTCCTTGATTTTAGATGATTTTTTACGGTGGACAGCAGAAATCTGTTTCCCGCGCAGAAATCCGAAAACCAACTCCAAATCTCGTCAGAAACCTTGCTTGGCACTACTAAAACATGAAAAGAAAGATACAGAATTATACAACCCTTTGACTCAAATAAAACATAAAAAAAGAAAGCAAAAATAAAACCATGGGTTATCTCCCAAGAAGTGCTTTTCTTTAACGCCTTTTAGCTAGGCCAAAAAAAATGGAATCAAGTATTTTCAAGTGAAGAAGCATCCCAATCAAGATTTGGCAATTGCTTAATAATGCATTGTATTTTATCTAAGTGAGTTTCATAGGCTCCTCTCTTAGAACTTTTAGGCTTACTATCTTCATGAAATAAATTCTCAGGAACAATCCAATCAAAATTCTTTTCTTGGGCTTCATGCAGTGCTATCAATTTAAAGGTGATTGGTATTTTATCCTCTTTTTCATCATTGGATTCAGTTTTTTCTAGAGCACCAACAATATCTACACATTAGCCAAGCATATTGAAATGATCAAAGAATTTTCAAGCTTCTACAGCAACATCTCCAAATTCTTTAAGCATAGTTTCTAAGATAAAGTTTCTTTTTCTCAGCATCTTCAATGTTATTTAGGTTGAGAAACATATGTTGTAATATCGGGTGAAGGTTAACAAACCTAGCTTCTAACATGTGAACTAAAGAAGTGGAATCAGTCTCATAGTTTGGAGCAAGTTCTACTATGGATTTTTCCTCAAAATTATCATGCTTACTAACATGATCAAAGAATTCTTTAATAGTGTCCTTTCCAAGTATAGAACCACTTCCTACCGACAAATCTTTCAGGGTAAACTTAGGGAACAACATGATGAAAAATAACAACGAAGTGACAAAAATACCAACTAGAATAAGAACTATTTTTTTGTGTTTTTTATAAAGAGAAGCAAACAAGACAAAATAAAATAAACTAAGCAAAAGAAAAGAAAAAGTAAAGAGATTGGAAGTGAGAGACTCCCCTTGCAGAAATTCTCTTTCTCCCCGGCAACGGCGCCAGAAAATATTGATGGAGGGTAGACACACGCTCATTGGGAGACCCCAAGCGCAAGTTGTGAAGAGTGCAGCAGCAAGTTTTCCCTCAGAAAAGAAACCAAGGTTCAATCGATCAGTAGGAGGAAGAAGCACTTCTGAAGGTTGATGCAACTGACATGGGAGGGCGCACTACCGGTTCAGCAGCAATGTGGAACCTACACAACAAAATCAAATCACTTTGCAACATGGAACCGGTTTTGCTAAACACAAAGATGTTAAACGTATGGTGTGGAAAACAGTAGGAATAGTATGAGAGCAGTATGAAGGCAGTAGGTGTTTTATCAGTATGAGGAAAATGGACCGTGGTCCACAGTTCACTAGTGGTGTTTCTCCGTGAAAGATACATAACATGAGTGGTGAAAAAATTATAGCTGGACAATTGACAGAAATGAAGGCTGCACCGTAGTGCATATGCAAGACATAAAGATTACTATATGATTCATGCGGGCATTACAACAAAATATATAGACCGTCATCCAACTGCATCTATGTCTAATAATCCACCCTCCGAATATCATTCGAACAAACGTTGGGTATTAAGTTTTAAGTAACAGATAATCGCAGTAAGGAAAGTGTGTAATGTAAACAATAACATCATCCTTAGACAAAGCATTGTTGTTTTCTCCCTAATGGCAACATCATATACTTCATCTGTCACATTTCTGTCACTCGAGCACAGAAGCAAAGGAGCCATGAACCCACTATCGAGCATAAATAATCCCTCTTGGAGTTACTAGCATCTACTTGGCCAGGGCATCTACTAATAACGGAAAGCATGCAAGATCATAAATAACATAAGCATGAAGATAAAATGATAGATTGATAATCAGAAGACATAGCATTCAACATTCATCATATCCTAGCAAATACAACATGTAGCATTACATAAAGATGATCTTGATCATGATAGGCAGATCACAAGATCTAAACGTGATGTACAAAGTGGAGAGAACAACCATCTAGCTACTGCTATGGACCCGTAGTCCAGGAATGAACTACTCACGCATCACTTCGGAGGAGGGCATGGTGGTGTAGACCCCTCCCGTGATGATTTCCCCCTCCGGTAGGGTGCCGGCGAGAGCTCACGAACCCTCCCGATCTCGGGATGATGATAACGGCAGCCTCAGGTGTTTCACGTGGAAAGTGGGATCTATCTATGGTTTACGTCTCGGAGGGGGGGATTAAATAGGCAAAAGGGCAAAGGCGATGAAGTCCTGGGTGTCAGGATCCTTATGTCAATGACACTTCATTTAGCTATTTCCTTTCTACATACCTAGTTCTATCCAACCTTGTAAACTCTTTTAAATTCGAACCTTGGGTTGAAATAAGTGAGACAAGGGCTCAATTGTAACATTGCGTGGTCCTACTCTTTCGATATAAAAGAGTAGGAGTGGGAGGTTGGGAGGCACGCAGAATACAAACCCTAAATTTAGTCCCTACCTTCCTTGCACTTTATCTTCCTTAGTTGATTTTAGCTCTTGATCACCGGATCAACCCTTCCCCCTCTTCCTCGATCATGATAGAGGCCCAAGGCCCTATCAACGTGGTATCAGAGCACCGATCTTGCTCCTGATCTTACCCTCTCAAATCCCAAAACCCACCACCATCCCCTTCTTACCACCGTCTTCTAATTCCGACAGATTGCCGCTCCGTAGGCCGCGAAAGACACATTTTTACCCGCTCTTGCTCGAGGTTGCCAGGATCGCTCTGACCTGGTAGTAAAATCCCTCTACGTCTTACCCATGGCCCCTCCTCGCCGCTCTCGTTCTTCATTGCGCGAACCGGCCAATCGAGCGGTTGCGGGCGAACAAGCAACTTACGAGCGGGTTGACGCCGTGGTCGAGGACGCCTCGGACGAAGACGATTTACTCGCTCAAGATGCTATCAGAGATCACGTTCCGCGAGAGATCGTCAGAATTGGTCGGCGCTTCGATCTCCACCGTGCGGATTCAAACGCTGCCTTCAACACCATGCAAGAGGAGATGAGAGAGCTCAAGGATATGCTCCGATCTCTCGTCGCCGACAAGGTTCTCGCTCAGCACGCTCCGGAGGTGACGAAAGGTAACGGTTTTAGCACACATACCCACCCAGCACAAAAGGTGTTCGTCAAAACGCCTCACCCACGCCAACCTTCACGAACACAAACACCATCGTCGCGACGGTCAGCGAGTCACCACCGATTCCACATTACTCCCACCACACCACTCCACAGAACCAGCCACAATCCTACCAGCCACCAACTTCAGCTGACAATGCCATCTACAACCCACAGCAACCACCGTTCTCATTCTATCCCCCTCAAAACCCATACTTTGCATACCTTCCACCGCCATTTGCTCCACACAACCCATATCATTACCCACCCCCACTACCACCTAGCCACACGACACCACCTCCTAACGATCATGTTCCACCTACGCCACGTTTCGCTCCAGTGATGCAAACGGCAGTCGAACCATCCTTGCGTGCTCCGCATGTCGAGTTGCCTATCTTTACAGGTCACACCCCCCGCGCTTGGATTATGGAATGCGAAGATATCTTTCGTTTGGTGAATATTCCTGAGGAAAGCAGAGTTAGGTGGGGGCTTGCTCATATCAGAGGACAGGCTAAGACTTGGCTCAATAGTATGAACCTCCAAAATCTTTCATGGCGTCAGTTGAGTGACACTATCACAGAACGATTCCCGGATACCACCACCTCTGATTCGATGGATTTATTGCAGCAACTCAAGCAGACAGGGTCAGTTAACTCATACATTGATGCTTACGAGGAATGGATGATGCAGATGAAAAGAGAAAAATCATATTTGCCACAGGATTTCTTTGTCGAGAGGTTTATCAGTGGGCTTAAGGAAGCTATCAAACACACAGTGCAGTGTCAGATACCCTCTACCTTGCTGTCAGCTTATTGGTATGCAAGACAATATGAAAAGGCATATCTTTCCAATACAAAAAATCATGTGATCACACAAACGTCAAACAGAACTTATTCCACTCCGACACAACGGAAATTTCCCAACAGAGACTCTCGATCCAGAGGTCCAAACGACAAACCCCGAGAGCCAAGAAAATGTTGGTAATGCCCAGAGAGCTGGACAATGGGCCACAAGTGCGCGCCAATGCAAAAGGCACTAAAAGCAATTCAGATGCAGGGCCATGAAGAGGCAGATAGTGATTCAGAAGAAAATCTTGAACAACCCCAGACAGAGGATATCGAAGAATCCATGGAGCAGGCTACCCTCAAGCAACAAAAAGCCCCACAAGAGAAACAAAAGGAAAAAAAATGAGCACCTCATCTGCAGCTTATCATGGATGCCCAGCAGAGGGTACTCTATCATTATTACTGCAGTTCAACCAAGCACAGGCTTTGGCTCTTGTAGATACTGGGAGCACCAATACTTTCATGGACAGTGCTTTCGCAGCAAAGCACAAAATATCACTGCAACAAGTGAACAAGATAACTGTTAAGGTTGCAGGGGGAGGGACATTAGTCTCACAATATATGGCCACTAACTGCAAATTCAAAATTCAGGGGCACACATTCTCTACTGATTTCAGGATACTAGACCTTGATGGATCAGATGTCATCCTTGGTGTGAACTGGTTCAAACAATACAATCCAGTAACATTCGACTTTGTCGACAGACACATCTCATTGGAAATTGATGGGAAACTCCAGAAGCTGCATGATCATTTGTTGCCTAAGCATAGTCTGCTCATTTCATCTGCCCAATGCAACAAAATGATAGAAGAAGGAGCCACAGGGTATCTATTGTTGCCTGATGACTCTATTTCATCAGAAGTGATTGATGCTACTTCAAAAAACCTACCAGAGGAGGTCACCAACTTGATACACCAGTTCCAGGATATATTTCAACCCCCAAACGGCCTTCCTCCTAAAAGAACCTGTGATCACCAAATTCCATTGCTTCCTAGTACAAAAACACCAAACATCAGACCATACAGGATGTCACATGCTCAGAAAGATTCAGTAGAAAAATTGGTGGCCAAATTATTGCAAACTGCTGAGATCAGGCCCAGCTCGAGTCCCTTTTCTTCACCCACAATCCTTGTCAGGAAAAAAGACAAGTCTTGGAGATTGTGTGTTGATTACAGAGGATTGAATGAAATCACTGTCAAAAATAAGTTTCCTATTCCAGTGATCGAAGACCTCTTGGATGAATTAAATGGAGCTACCATCTACTCCAAATTTGATCTACGATCTGGGTATCACCAATTTCGAATGAGTGAAGCTGACATACCCAAAACAGCATTTTCAACACATCTGGGGAACTATGAGTACACTGTCATGCCCTTTGGCCTCTGTAATGCTCCAGCCACCTTTCAGAAATTAATGAATGAAATATTTGCCAAATTCTTGAGGAAATTCGTATTGGTCTTCTTCGATGACATACTGGTTGATAGCAAGTCTCTATCTGATCATGTTTCTCACCTGCACCAGGTCCTGCAAACATTTAGGGAAAACTGCTTACAAGCTAAGTTAACAAAATGCTCTTTTGCCCAGCCACAAGTGGAGTATTTGGGTCACATTATCAACAGTGAGGGTGTCAAGACAGACCCATCCAAAATTGCTGATATCATGAACTAGAAGAAACCAATGAACATCAAGAAACTCAGAGGGTTCCTTGGCTTAACTGGATATTACAGGAAATTCATCAAGGATTATGCCACCATCTGCCAACCCCTCTACGCGGTTCTCAAAAAAGATTCTTTCAATTGGGGACAAGAACAACAGCAAGCATTTGATCAGTTGAAAGCAACCATGGCAAACCCTCCCTTGCTGGCTCTGCCTTATTTCTCCTTGCCATTCGTCCTGGAAACCGATGCCTGCAGAACTGGGTTAGGAGCAGTGCTTATGCAGAACTCAAAGCCCCTAGCATTCTTCAGTCAATGCCTGGGAATACAAAACAGCACCAAGTCGATATATGAAAAATAAGCAATGGAGATTTTAGAGGCCCTCAAGAAATGGAGACATTATTTCTTAGGGAACAGGTTAATCATCAGGACAGATCAATATAGCCTCAAATTCCTGGCCAGCCAACGACTTCTTGAAGGGATACAACATAAACTCATGTTAAAGCTGTTAGAATTCGACTATGTGATCGAATACAAGAAAGGTGCAGAGAACAAGGTTGCTGACGCACTGTCACGACAATTTCAAGACAATGAGCCAGATCAATGTGCTGCCTTATCTGTCGCAGTCCCAACGTGGATTTCAGACATATCAGAGTCTTATGCTATTGATAGTGCATGCACAAAACTCTTGCAGGAACTAACCATAACACCAAACAGTCAGCAACATTTTACATTGCAATCTGGGTTGCTGCGTTACAAGAATAGGCTGTACATTGGATCTTCTACTGAACTACGACAGAAGATATTCCAAACATTGCACTCCTCTATACCGGGTGGTCACTCAGGCATTCGAGCAACATTATACAGAATCAAGCAAATCTTCTACTAGCCTAACATGAAGACAATGATTACCAAGCAAGTGGCTGAATGCCTAGTGTGTCAAGTATCCAAAAGTGAACATGTCCCTTATCCTAGACTTCTTGATCCTCTACCAATACCTACAAGTAAATGGTCAGAAATCAGTATGGATTTTATTGAAGGGCTTCCCAAGTCAAAAGGAAAAGATGTGATATTAGTGATCATACACAGGCTAACAAAATATGGGCACTTTATTGCTATGTCACACCCATACACAGTGCACAAGGTAGCTGATTTCTTCATGGGAACAATCTTCAAGTTGCATGGACCACCTACTGTCATCACAACTGACAGGGACAGGATATTTACAAGCAAACTTTGGAGGGAAATCTTCAAGGCTCTCAATATCTCACTCCACTTCACCACAGCCTACCACCCTGAATCTGATGGACAAACTGAGAGGCTCAATCAGTGCGTGGAGAAATTCCTAAGATGCATGGCATCCTCAGAACCCAAGAAATGGAATGACTGGCTCCCTTCAGCTGAGTGGTGGTACAACAGCTCTTATCATACTGCAATCAAAATGACACCATTTGAAGCTTTGTATGAGTACAAACCTCCTCTCCTGTCAGCTCTACATCCTGACAGCAACTCGTCGCCAGAGGTTCAAGCACCCCTGGAACAAAAGGAGTCGATAACAGCAATCCTGAAACAGCAACTGGAAAAAGCTCAAGAAACAATGAAGAAATATGCAGATAGGAAGAGAACCATGCGATCTTTTCAGGTTGGCGATATGGTATACCTGAAGATGCAACATCACCGAGCGCATGCCCTGGGTACTGGAGCTCCTCGCAAGCTATCACCAAGATGGTATGGACCATTCAAGGTACTCCAGGCTATTGGAAAAATGGCCTACAAACTACAGCTACCTGTTGATTCCAAGCTTCACGACGTTTTCCATGTTAGCCAACTCAAGAAGCACCTAGGGCCTAAAGCCATTCCACACCAGGCTCTTCCGCTGGTTACATCTGATGGGAAAGTCAAGTTCAACCCTTTGGTGGTGCTGGATAGCCGTGAAGCTGACGATGGAAAGAAGCAGCTCAGGATTCAGTGGGAAAACATGGATCCTGAAGAAGCAACATGGGAGTCTGAGGACTTCGTGAAGCACACCTTCCCGAACTTCAATACCTGATGTATTGTCTCAAGGAGGGAGCACTGTCAGGATCATTATGTCAATGACACTTCATTTAGCTATTTCCTTTCTACATACCTAGTTCTATCCAACCTTGTAAACTCTTTTAAATTCGAACCTTGGGTTGTAATAAGTGAGACAAGGGCTCAATTGTAACATTGGGTGGTCCTACTCTTTCGATATAAAAGAGTAGGAGTGGGAGGTTGGGAGGCACGCAGAATACAAACCCTAAATTTAGTCCCTACCTTCCTTGCACTTTATCTTCCTTAGTTGATTTTAGCTCTTGATCACCGGATCAACCCTTCCCCCTCTTCCTCGATCATGATAGAGGCCCAAGGCCCTATCACTAGGGGCCCCACACCACCCCTCGCACGGACAAGGGAGGGTGCCGCCCTATGGTGTGGGCCCCTGAGGTCCCCCTCCAGGTCTCTTCAGGATTATATTGAACCTTCGGCAATTCTAAGACTTCCGGGCTTCGAATTTACCAAATCCGAGAATATTTCCAGAACAATTTCTCTAAAACTAAAAACAACAGAAAATAGGGAACTGGCTCTGTGGCATCTTGTCAATAGGTTAGTCCGGAAAATCGATAAAAAGGCATAAAGTGTATAGAAAACATGTGGGAAACAATAAGAAAACAACATGGAACATCATAAATTAAGGATACATTTATGACATACAAAGCGTCCTTGTGGAGGTTGTCTTGCGCCCGTTGGACTGGTCCGCAGCAAACGGGCCGTGGTACCCTGGTATCCAAGGGACCGACAGTTGGTCATTAAGATGTTGGATCCTAGGATTATTGTTTGAGATAGAACATGCTTTGCATTAGAATACTCTTGTGCTTTGTTTATATTTGTTGAGTATTTAGTTTTTCTACTGCTTGTTTTTATTATTCGTTCTTCACTTATATCTTTTTAAGAGTTATTAGTTTATTTTATAGAAAGTGTTTCATAACTCTCTTGCTTCACTTATATTTTTTTTAGATAGTTGTTCAAATAAGTTGATTAGTGTTGGGTTGAATTCAAAACAGAAAATGCTATGCATGTAGTAGTGGTATAGAAAAAACCTTTCATAGTATTGTGGATCATTGAGCTTTAATAACTTGATTCTTTGCTGTTGTTCTAATCTATTAAATGAACTAATATTTAAGCTTGCTGGTTATATAAGTTAAGGCTCATTATTGAATTGTTGCCATTAAAACTTGTTCGTACTACATACACTGTTAATTGTTGATGGTGTAATCGTGCTTTATAGCTGTTCTTGTCAAAAAATAATTCGCAATAGCATGGTAACACTCTAAGGTTGGGGCAGCCGCTACGACACTTGTGTCGCAGCGACGGTCCGTCTTGGAGTAGTTTTAATCATTTTCTTACTGTTGAAACTGCTAGTTGTTTGCAATAAACTTATGTATTATTTTGGACTAATGTTGAGCTACGGTTTTTGGCACTTTCACCATCCATTTTTGCTAGCCTATCCGGTGCTATGCGTTTCCCATTCTCACATTGAGAATATGTGCATACTTTTCCAGTATATTCAAACCCCATGGGAGGACTTCATCTTGTTCTCCTACACATAAGCCTATACATTTCGTGAAAACAACAACCATACCTACCTACCACGAAATTTCCATAGCCGTTCTGAGAAATATTTCCATGCAACATCCATATTACATTACATGACTTGATATCATTATTCATTCTTATATTTATTTGCATGATCATATACAGCTGATATGATTGTTTATGAGGCTTTCCACTATTCATTTATTCTGTGTTATAAAAGATCCTTGCACATCCTGCTACTCTGGCAAAGGCATTTCAGTGTATACATCATATATTATTAATTGTGAGTTATGAGTACTAAATAGCCATAGCGGCCACCAAATGAAAAAAAGGAGAAAGGGCGCAACATTACTATCCTTCATACCATACTTGTCCTTATGTTGGCATCATCACTTCAATTTTAAAGAATTTTCATATTTATTTGCATCACTATGCGGGGATCCTTTCATTATAGAACTTGGCTTGTATATTGCAATGACGAGCCTCCTCAAAAGTGGTATAGGTCTTCATGATCAAGCAAGTTGGATGCACCCCGACTAGTTCCATTGGAGAGCTTTCATAAACTTATAGCTCTATGTGCATCCATTTTTTGGACATCACTACTCCTTGCATATGTTTGATTATATGATGTCCTCTTGTCTAATGATCACTTTTCATATGTGTGAGACCTTCTTCCATTAACCTTCCAAACCTCCCATAATTTTCTCTTATCCATAACATTCGGGTTTCAATAGCAAAAGTTGTCTCTATTGTTGAGTAAAACTTTGAAGCGGTTGATTCATGACGTTCATGTACATATTACTTGGCTAGAAGCTTTCTATGTTGTGAGAAATTGCTTGATGCTTGAATGAAAGGATAGATACTTTTGCAATATATAATAAAATAATTTCCAATTAACTTGAAAGATTCATGTCTCCAAAATCACCTTCATGAAAGGTTTTGATTTATTGACCCATCTTGTTTATTCATTGTGTGTTTACTATCAAGTACTAACAATTGCTTTGAATCATTTAATCTTAGTTCACATGCCATATATTACTACGTTGATCTTGAATGTGTTGCTAGCTTGTCAATTAAAAAATTATTTTTGGTTATCATTTACCTACTTAAGGACGAGCAAGAATTAAGCTTTAGAGGACTTGCTTTTCATAATCACTTGCATGCTTTACCGTTCTATTTTATTACTTTTGTGAAATCCTGGCGGGGGGCTCAATAGGATTAATAGGATACTCATATAAACAAGTTGCAACTTCTTTTCCGGAAGCTCATCTTGAAAGAACTCCAGTTTTAAGCGTGCTTGGCCTGGAGCAATTTGAGGATGGGTGACCGACCGGCAAGTCCTTCCCGGATGCGCATGAGTGAGGACAAAGTGCGTAGGAAAGACTAGTGTTGGTATGTGGGGCTAGTCTAGAGATCCTAGAGAACTACCAGGGGTGACAGCCGCCGACTACGGGGTGGTCGGGGTGTTTTAACTTTCAACTACATAATGCATTTAATTCTTGTTGTTTATAGCAAGGCATGAAGCTTGAAAACCTTCCTGGAGAGTTGGGGACAAAGGGAATTTTGTGTTTTGTGTGTAGGTCCATGCTTGTCAACAAGCCGGTGAGAGAGTGGTCAGTACTGGGACAGCTCGAACACAGGGGCTAACCACACTCGCTGCACCTCTCGTGAGGCCTGGTGGGGAAGTTTGAGACAAGCAACAATGGAGACACGAGGAGTTTACCCAGGTTAGGGCCACCTTGGGGTGTAACACCCTACTCCTGTTTCTCTGATGGATTGCACTATGGTTGATTACAGTACAAGTTGCGAGCTTGTGCTCGGATTCAGACTAGGGATGCTTGGAGTGAATGAGTCATACCCTTCTATGGGAGTAGCTGCTCCTTGTATACTCGCTCCGGCCCTCTTTCCCGCTCAATCTAGGTGAGAAAGGGTCACCACATAGCGACAAGGAGAAGGAAGAACGTGCCTTGCAGATTCTTGAGGTCTTGCTCTTCGGGGGACAGCGCCACCATCCAAGGTAGGACGGTTGGGGCTCTCGATGACGCTCCCTTTGTCTTGTAGTGTCGGCTTGGTCCTCTTGCATCGAAGAGGAAAACTTTGAGCGGTGCTTCGGTGTGGGCAGCTGTCAACTATATTTTCTACATGAGAATGGCAACTGCAGCCAAAGTGGTTCCGTGCCACTGCCACACTCCCATCAGCGTGTAGAGCTGCGCGCGTCACCAACACATGGGATGTTACCACCAGAAGGAAAAGTCCTCTACAACGGAGCGCAGAGCTCGAGGTAGATATCCTCCCCGAGGTGAGACGAGTGTGCTTATCCGGTGGAGCCAACCCCTGTTGGATGCACCTCGAGAGAGAGGCTAAAGTCTCACAAGGGAGGGTTTCATCGCAAAGCATACTTGAGGAGGCCTCTCTGCGCCAATTGGACTAGGCCGTAGCAGATGGGCCTTGGTACCCTGGTATCCACTGTACCGACAGTATCCCCTGGCTCGCGGTAGACACGTGTCTGATGGAGGCGAGATGACTGATGGTCCAGGAGTACACTCGTTGAGAAACCCCAAGATTAAGGTTATGAAGAGCACAAAAGCAAGTTTTCCCAAAGAAAAAAACCAAGGTTGAATCAACCAGTAGGAGAAAGAAATCACTTCCGAAGGTTGATGCAGCTGATGTTGGCAGGGCGCACTACCGGTTCAGCAGCAATGTGGAATCTACACAACAGAATAAAGTTACTTTGCCCCAACGAAGAAGTGAGGTTGTCAATCTCACCGGTTTTGCTGAAACAAAGGATTTGACGTATAGTGTGGAAAATGGTGTTTGTTTGAAGTAATGAAAAGAGAACAATAATTGCAGTAGTAAAACAGTGGTTGTATATCAGTGTAAAGAAATTGACCGGGGTCCACAGTTCACTAGAGGTGTCTCTCCAAAACAGATAGATAACATATTGTGTAAACAAACTATAGCTGGGCAATTGACAGATATAAAGGCTGCACCGTAGTGTATATGCATGACATGATGATTACTATGTGATTCATGCGGGTATTACAACAAGATACATAGACCGTTATCCAACGACATCTATGACTAATAATCCACCCTCAGAGGGTCATCCAAGCAAACATTGGGTATTAAGTCTCAAGCAACAGATAATTGCATTAAGCAAAGTGTGTAATGTAAACAAGAAAATTATCCTTAGACAAAGCATTGTTGTTTCTCCCTAATGGCAACAACACATCCCCCACCCGTTAGATTTCGGTCACTCGAGTGTGAGGGCAAGGGAGGCATGAACCCACTATCAAGCATAAATACTCCCTCTTAGAGTTACAAGCATCAACTTGGCCAGAGCATCTACTAGTAACGGAGAGCATGCAAGATCATAAATAACATACACATGAAAAACATGATAGATTGATAATCACTGGACATAGCATTCAATATTCATTAGAACCCAGCAAACACAACATGTAGCATTACAATAAGATGATCTTGATCATGTTTGGCAGCTCACAAGATCTAAACATGAGGCATAAAGAGGAGAGAACAACCATCTAGCTACTTCTATGGACCCGTAGTCCAGGGATGAACTACTCACGCATCACTCCGGAGGCAGGCATGGTGATGAAGAGCCCTGTGGTGATGATCCCCTCTCCCGAGAAGGTGCCGGGGAGACCTCCAGAACCCTCCCGAACTAGGGTTGACGATGACAGCGGCTATGCATCTTTTTGGTGGAAAAGGCTCGGGTATTTAGGGTTAACCCGAGGAGAGGTATAAATAGGCGAGAGCGCAACGTCGGTGGGCGTCCAAGGAGCCCACACCACCCCGGCGCGGCCATAGGGGGGGCCGCCACCCTATTGTGTGGGGCCCCTAAGGACCCCCTCTGGTTCTCCTCCAAAATACGTGTACGTGACGACTTTCTAAGACTCTTGGATTTTGTTTTGTCCAATTCCGAGAAAATTTCTAGAACAACTTTTTTAAAACCAAAAACAGCAGAAAACGGGAACTGGCTCTGTGGCATCTTGTCAATAGGTTAGTCCCAGAAAATCCATAAAAATGACATAAAGTGTATAAGAAACATGTAGCATAAGGCATGAAAATAACATGGAACATCATAAATTATAGATACGTTTGAGACGTATCAAGCATCCCCAAACTTATTTCCTACTCGTCCTCGAGTAGGTGAACGATAAACAAATAATTTCTGAGGTGACATGCTACCAACATAAACTTGATCATCAGAATGTAAAGCATGTAAACTAAGATAAAATGAATAAAGGCTGTGGTTAATAGTTGATATCAAATAGATTAATGTATAAACCATTAGGAAGAACAAAGTAAAACATTTCAATGAATCAATACTAAAAGACAATACACTATGCAAAGTATATTAAAGATGATTTAAGCTTCAACAACAATACTATAATCATCCTAAGCATCAAACTCTCACAACAACTCATGTTAGGATCAAGTCAAGTGACAACAATATGCACGTAGGAAAATGATAAAATTATTTGTGCACTTAAAACAAGCAAGAGTTTTGTATTGGTTCCTAGCACCAGGATGTTATGGCTAAAAGAACATTATGGGCGGTTTGTAAGGTCAATGGAAGAAAGTCTCTCACAGTTGAAAGTGATCATTAGACAAGAGGAAGTCTTATAATCGAAGCTATGCAAGGAGTAGTGATTGCCACACAACGGATGCCCATAGAGTTATAAGTGTATGAAAGCTCTCCAATGGAACTAGTGCAGGTGCATCCAACTTGCTTGCTCACGAAGACCTAGAGCACTTTTGATGATGCTCATCATTGGAACATACAAGTCAAGTTTTATAATGTAAAGTTCCCCACATAGTTATGCAAGTCATAAAATGAAAACTCTCTCTCCAATCTGAAGTATTTGTGCTAACTAAGCACAAGTGTGGAAAACATGGTAGTAGTGTTGCCCCCTCTCTCTCTATTATCTCTCTTTGGCCCTCTTTCATTTTTTATTTTTTCTGGGCCTTTTCTATTTGTTTTCTTTTTTTTATAACCTCACTGGTAGGGGCAACACACTATTTACAATGAATCATCACAATATTAGTACTCATAATTGAAACTGAAATATCTATGATGTATAAAACTAAATGCTCCTGCCAGTGTAGCAGTATGCAAAATAACAATGGAACATGTAACAAGTAACTAATGATGATGGATGTTGTATGGCAATATATCTCGAAATGGCTATGGAAATTCCATGATAGGTAGGTATGGTGGCTGTTTTGAGGAATATATTTTGGGCTTATCTGTAGGAGAACAAAGTCCTCCCACGGGGTTTGGATGCACTGATGAAGTTTGCACCAACTCTCAATGTGAGAATGGGCAATGCACAGTACCGAAGATGCTAGCAAATATGGATGGTGGAAGTGCCAGAAAACCGCAACTTAGGACTCAAAAGTTAAAAGATTACAACTAGAACTATGATCATACAAGGCATAATGAAAATCACTCAGAGAGGGTCCGTGGCAGTGACAAGTCACTGTTGGCTACCCCAACCGTAGCGTGTAAGAAAAAGCCATTATGATTGTCGTTAGCATAGGAAGTCATATACCATTATACTATCAACTGGTTGTTTGAGTGTGGCACAGTTTCAAGATTTTAGATAAACCATTAATTCTTTTTACCTTACTAAACTAGCAGGTTTACCACTAGGAATATTAATATCTCAAAGCAACAACAAATAATCAAGTGAAACAGTTTAATGATCTACAAGAGTATGCAAGTCTTTTCCAACATACCATCTACCACTCGTAGCATTTTCTATTTCCACCAAACACCAAACAATATTTTTCAGCACAAACTCTCCAACTAATAAAGAAATGAAACAAGAGAGTAATAAAATAACTCTACTAGAACTAACAGCTCTGAATAAGAGATGCATGAAAAATAGGAGTTAAAAGGATTTGCAGTAGCTAGAAGAAAAACTAAGAATACAAGCATGGAAAACGAGTATTCATATGAAAAAGTGGAGTGTGTCTCTCTCCCACACAAAGAACACTGGGCTCCAACTATATTTATTGCAGCAAAGAAAACAAAACAGAAAACAAACAAACGCTCCAAGTAAAGTGCATATGATGTGACCGAATAAAGATATAGTTTCACTACATGCGACATGATAAATTGTTGATGAAGAATGGGATGCCTTGGGCATCTCCAAGATTAGACGCTTGAGTCTTCTTGGAATTTGCTAGGATGAACCACGGGGGCATCTCGAAGCTTTGGCTTTGCACTATTTTTGATAACATTATATCACCCTCTTCTCTTGACCCTTGAAAACTTCCCTCACACCAAACTCAATGTAATTCTCATTAGAGGGTTAGTGCACAATAAAAAATTCACATGTTCTCCTAGGACACAAGCATTATTAATACTTTTTAAACATTAGCTACAACCACTGATGTTTTGTGGAGCAAAGAAATCCACTCAACATAGTAAAATAGAGAATGCAAGTAAAAAGCCAGAATCTGTCAAAACCAAAACAGTGTGTAAAGACAAAAAAATTCGGGGCACTTACTTTTCTCAAACCTAAAAACACATAGCTAGATTTTTTTGGGATTAGCTTAGGAATAAGATAAAAAAATTACAGGTCATTTTGATCTTTCTGTGAATTTTCAAGAATTTAACGGTTGACAGCAGAAATCTGTTTCCTGCAGAGAAATCCAAATCTAACCTCAACTTTCACTAGAGACTTTAGTTGGCACACAAAATGGAAGAAAATAAAGATACAAAGGAGTTGATACAGAATTAAACAACACCTTGACTCAAATAAAGCATATAAAAACAAAGCAAAAATAAAACCATGAGTTATCTCCCAAGAAGTGCTTTTCTTTAACACCTTTCATCTAGGCACAGAAATTTGAGAAGATGCTCACATAAGAAATAATAATTAAGAAAAAGAGAGCATCAAGAAGCAAGTATAATTTTTTATAAGTCTAAGCTACTTCCTATGCATAGGAATCTTGTAAATAAATAAATTAAAGAAGCTCAAACTAGAAATCATGGGGAGCTAGAACAAGAGCAATTTCAAAGCTTTCAACAAAAAGAGAGGTGTTTTAGTAACATGAAAATTCCTACAACCATATTTTCCTCTCTCATAATAATTTTCAGTATCATCATGAATGAACTCAACAAAATAATTATCACATAAAGCATGTTTGTCATGGTCTAAAAGCACACAATCATATCAAGATCAAAAATAGTGGGATCAAAATTAAAAATAAAGACCTCTTCTTTCTCACTTTTAGCAATAGCAAAAAAAGATAATGGGTCACTCTTAAAAGGTATGGGACACATTATAGCAATCCTATTTTCAGTAGAATTATAATTTTTAACATCAAGTAACATAGGACCATCATCTAGATCATTATCATATAAATTTTCTAAACAAACTTCCTCATTATCAAGCATATCAATAGTTAAAATAAATAGAGGATTATCATAGGATTTATCAAAGTAGCATGGATTATCATAAATAACAGTAGCAATATCATTCTCACAAGTTTCATTCATAATAGTATCAAGGTCACAAGTAGAGCAAGTATGAATTTCATCAAAAATGGATATTTCAAAAGAATCACTAGGATCATCAATATAACACTCATCCTCCTTTGATGAGCATGGAGGGAAATAAAATAAGGTATGAGTTAAAGAATTACTATCATTGGTAGGTAGACATGGGTATCTACTCCATTCTTCCTCCTCTTGATCATAACTCAACTCATCTTTTTCATCCAATGAGCTTCCAGATTCAGCAGTTTCTTCTTCCATAGGTTCCTGCAAGGCATTAGTATCCTCCTTAGGGGGAGAGCATCTATTAAGATATTTAATTATGTAGAAATTATAATCCTTGTAATTATCAAAGCAATATTCAAGTATAGCATAAATCTTGTACTTATAAGGTGCATCATCAATACTTTCAAGCAAATAGGAAATTTCAAATGCACCCTTCCAAGCAATAAATTACTTAATTTGTTCCACAACATAAAAGTCATAATTTCCATTAACATAAGAAGATATGGTAACATTATCATTATACTCACATTGAAAAGGGAGGTGTTTATATCTCCTACAGCAACAAGATTTATCAAAGCAATAAGTAACATTATAAGTAGAGCACACGTTTTTAGCATAGTTATGCAATTTACTAATTTTCTCCCATAAGTGTATCCTTTTGTGTGACAAGCGGTGTTCCTTATAATATTTTTTTTGTTCATCCATGAACCCACCTTGCCAATAAGATCTAGTTCCAAAGACATCAACCATTGATAGCAAGCATGATAAAGCAAGCAACAAGCAAAACAGTAACAAAGTAAAATTGATTGGAGGTGAGAGACTCCCCTTGCAAAAACCCTCTTCGTCCCCAGCAACGGCGCCAGAAAAATCTTGATGGTGCAAGAGTGCACTCGTTGGGAAACCCCAAGAGGAAGGTTATGAAGAGCACATTAGCAAGTTTTCCCTGAGAAAGAAACCATGGTTCAATCGACCGGTAGGATAAAGAAATCACTTTCGAAGGTTGATGCAGCTGATGTTGGCAGGGCACACTACCGGTTAATCAGCAAGGTGGAGTCTACTAAACAACACAATCAAGTTACTGTCGCACTCGGACTTCTAAAGGATACTCGCCGTTCCGTTGAACAGTAGTAAATTGGATTACGGGTCTTACCGGCACCCGCGTCCTCTTACGAGTAGGCCAACACACGTATGTGTGACAACCAACCCCTATCTGTTCAGCGTCGACGTAAACTATCCCATAGAAATCAGGATACTTCCATTGACGTACTTCAAAACATACACACATGGTACGTCAACGGCATTGGAACAAGTGATATCACAACAGATCTCTACGACACAAAAGATTGAAATAAGGTGCAAATAGCTCTGATTAGAGCAGAGATAGCAAATACAATCATTCAGAGGGCACATGCCCCAACATAACATCATGACATCACAGCGGAAGCATTCAACATGTCTGAGTACAGACAAGATCCAAATAGGCCTAAGAGGCCGGAAACGAAAAGACGGAGCCCATCCACGAAGTCTCGGATCCTGCCCGGGTCCGCTATCTACTCGTCAGCAGTCTCGTCATACTCCACGTAGTAGCCACCATGTAGATCCTCGAAACGTAGTCTGCGGAAACCACAGCCCCAAAGGGGTCAGTACATAAACGTACTGGCAAGCAAGACTCACAGTTCACCAAAGTGTAACCCGTCAACACCAAGCACAGATGCTTTGGGTTCAACGGAAGGAAGGGGATATAAAAGATGCTGCAACTGGCTGCGCTAACCAACTACAGAGATTATACCACTTCCGACTAACAGAAAGGAGATAAGATCGAGTATTGTAACCAACTGAAAGATAACTTCAAACAAACCCATCCTGGATCTCGCCCCTTATCCAAAGAAGCAATCCGAGGATAACTCACACAGTTGAAAATAATGATGGTTCAAATTATTGTGTCAATAAGCCTATTACTAGTCAAGTTGTTAATCATGGGGTGTAAGGTTGTTAAACATTAGGTTTAAGTTGTCCTAAGTACTTGTTAGCCAGTACTTTCACCAAGTAGTCCATAACCGCGGAAAACACGGCTTCTCGAGAAGATTATCCCTGCAGGGTTGCACCAATTTGGCCGTACACGCATGAATAACCCGCCAGATGGAAAGGCCCTTCCACCAAGCGGGGCACTCAACACAACTCAACTCTTCTCCGCATCAAGCCCAAAGCACCTTGGGCGCACGGCTAATCGAGCCCAGAAGAAAATGGACCCTCATAGCACTCTAAGAACGTGTCCCCCTATATGCCGACTACGAAAGTTCCACCCTGGCCTGGGCTCGCAGAAACATGCATGCGGCAAATAGAACACACGAACTAAATGAGGCGATTTGGACGAGATGCGAATCGAATCAAATTGAGGGGGGCGCCCATACTCGCTTCCCACATGCGGTTAGTGCGCTCATCATGGATCAGTAGACAAGACCCTTTTCCTATTAGGGTCGACACTAGCAGGCCTCAAAACCACACAGGGCCTCCTGCCGGTGCCTTATCATCAAATTATTATTAATAATAACATTAGCATGATTGATTGATTAAACATCGAGCCCCCAGAACATAATGAAGTAGTAACAGAAAGTAACGGGTGACAGACTCGAGCAAAACAACCTAAGCATGCTAGTAAGACACTGGCTCAACCAAAGGGGTGATAGGAGTGGAGGTGAGGCAATATCAAGGTTAAGGGATTCATGTGATGGGTTCGTAACAGAAACAACTACTACTAAGGCTAGCAGAAAAGAACAACGGAAAGTATCGGTAACCAAGGTTGAAAGGAACACAGTGGTTCATGTGAGTGATAACTTGCCTGCAAACCCAGTAGCCTGGTACTGAGCTAAATCCTTAGAAGGGATATCGTAAGTATCGTCGGTCTCAACGTCGTCGTGTATCCGAGAAGAAGCAAACAGACAATGCAGAAAGATAAACAATCAATATCATGGCATAGTGCACAATCATGGGATGATGCATGTCAAGTTAATAGATGCATCAAAATAAACTACTTGACAAGATAACACAACTTAATTGGACCCATGTGCAATGTGAATTGCATATGGATGCAAATGGTTAAGGTGGAAGCAATGATCTACATTTGATTAACAAGTGTAAGTGGTTAAACATGATGCATGCATGATGAAAGCAATAATGAAACAACAATAGATGCAAAGGAAAAGGAAATTACCAAGTGTGGGATTTTATTTGTCATGTTAAGAATTTTTGGTTCCTTATTGATGTCACACAAGCATTTGTTGTTTTCATCAAGTTAAAGTGTTCAAAACAAATAACAAAGTTTATATTTGAAAAGAACATCAAATTTTAGTTGGATTACATGTTTCACATGTTGGAATAGGAGTTAGGATGAATTTATTATGACTTAAACAATATTAAACAAGTTTTACATTGGAATTAATTCAAATA
Organism: Alopecurus myosuroides; assembly: GCA_028641055.1. Lineage (NCBI taxonomy): Eukaryota > Viridiplantae > Streptophyta > Magnoliopsida > Poales > Poaceae > Alopecurus > Alopecurus myosuroides. The sequence goes on along the minus strand of CM054059.1, from coordinate 339,810,857 downwards.
GGAATATTAATTGAATTTTAATTGTTCAAAATATTAATTAGAGTTCATATTTGGAAAGGTTAAGTTTTTCTGGTTTGAAAACATATTTTACATGTTTAGAAATAATTATATTTGAGCAAGTTATGATTTTAGCAATTTTAATTGAATTAAACAAGATTTAAATTGTTTAGGCAAGTTTAATTATTCAAACCAGGAAACACAAATTATATTTGAAAAGGTTATTCAAAATAGCATGGAAAACATGTTTTATTTGCATTTATTGGATTAAGAATGAATTAGTTATTGATTTTAGAAATTTGCTTTTGAATTATTTGGATTCAAATTTAAATTGCATTTTGAAGTTCCAAAACAGGGAACAAATGATATGAATGGATAGAGAATTAACTTTAGATTAGTGCACATATTTTATTCTCATTATTTGGGGTTATAAAACTAAAGTTATTAGCATTTTAATGTGAGGGACCAAACTGTTATTTTTAGGGACTTAGATTTAAAAGAATTGTGCAGAAATTGTTTTGTTACCGCGTGGTACCCTACCCGCAGCCACTGCGCGTGGGCCACTGGCCAGCGTGGCGTGCACGTGGCCTCTGTGGCTTACAGGTGGGGCTCTGTGCGGGGGGAAAAATTCCCAAAAAGGTTGGGGCCGCGGGGGATCGAACCGTGGGCGTGGGTGTGCGCGCAGCGTGGCGTTGCCACTGCGCTGCTGCGGAGTTGCTGTTGGTACACGATACTGACAGAACATGAAGCGAACGCGGTACGTTTAACTGAACCCGCACACGACAGTTCAGTTTCAGGATCTCACGAGCAGAGCCACGACATGGATGATCTGCGGCCTGCCCTGCGGACTCGGGCGTGACCAGGAGGCAGCTGGTTCCATGCGCGTGCGAGGGAAGGGGATGGCTCACCACGGGGTGCTCGTCGTCGTACGGTAGCTGAAGCGGAAACGGAGGGGGTGGCTGCAGGCGTCGACGACGCTGTCGAAGCAGCAGATGGTGGCGGAGGGGGAGGTCGACGCCGCGGCCTCCCTGGGGTTCCCATCGCCCGGCGAGGAAGCACGGGGGTGGAAGGAACCACCACGGTTCCATCCCCGTGGGTGGCTCGGCCTGAGGAGGACGGTGGTGGCCGTGGCGTCGTTTCTCTGACAGGCGGATGTTCAGTGGGTGGCGGTGGGTTCAGGAGAACAGCAGGACGCAGGAAGGAAATAGATAGGATCGCCGGCGGCAGGGGAAAGACGCAGGGCTAGGGTTGGCTAGCAGAGGGGGAGGCGCGGTTTTATGGTGGTTAGGAGCTCGGTACGGCACACATCGAGGAGGAGGGAGAAGGTGATCGACGGTGCAGGTGGAGACGTACAGAGTGACATCACCTCGAGGAGGAAGAAAACGACAGGGTTGAAGGGGTACTGGGCCAATGCGGTAGGATAGCTGGGCTGGGCCGGGGTAGGTTAGGTGCTGCGCGTTTTCTTTTCCTTTTTCTTATTTTTTTGTTTTCTGTTTTTTTTTGTAGTGAAAGGAAATGGAAGAAAATGTTAAGTGTTTGTGTTAGGAAAAATCATAGAAATTTAGGGTGTGCTTGTTATGCCACTTTCAAACAGTTTACAAGTTTGGATTTCAAAATTGTTTAAATTTTGTGCTATTTGGAAAATAAACCAAGTTAGATGATTTTTGAGTATTTAAAATGATTAGTAAAACCAACACTTTAATAGATTGATCCAAAAGTTTTAATTAAAAACAAGAGTATAAAATGTTTTGGTTATTATTTTTATAATTTCAAACTGGGTTCTGTTTTGAATGTTTTGGTTTGAATTTGAGCAATTTAGAAATTAATAGATTAATATTGAAAACAAGGATTTTAATAGGGGAACCCTATTGATTAAAGTGATTAAATTAGTTGATTGGCTTGTTAAAGTTTATAAGTTCAAAAGTGTTCTGTTTGATGCATTTGATTTGAAATTGAAGGTGATTTAATTAATTGATTGAATTAATGGTTTGATTAAAACCAACAATTTAATGAGTGATCAACATGGAATAAAATGGAACAATTTGGTTGTTTTTATTTGTGATTTTTATTCCAAAAGTTGTAACAGAACAAGTATGAAAACAAAGCAGTTGAAATTGTTTGATTTTCATTATGAAAACAAAGAATAACAGATGCAAAACAAAAGAAACAAATGCAACAATATGATGACATGATGCAATACCTTAATAAACAAGAAATCAAACATTCTAAATGGTAGGTTTTCATACTTGGGCTGTTACAAAACGCCCCCCTTGAAGGAATCGCGCCCCGAGATTCCTACTGAGAAAAGAAAAGGTCCGGAAACTTCTTGGGAAGATCCTCTTGAGCTGTGACACGTGAAACACATCGTGCACATTGGATAGACGTCAGGGAATTTGGAAACCACCGGAATATTTTCAAGTAAAGGGAGAGGTTTTGTATCGAGGGTGTATAGCTGGATAGAATTTGATTCATTGGTAGAATAGATTATCTGGTTATAATGGTGGAACAGGGTTATTGACATCAATCCAACCAAGAATGACATCAATTGTCAGAATTTCCATGTAGTATGAGAGAAGCAAGGAATATGTGGCCTCCGATAAGAATTTGATTTCTATGACTGAACTTGGAAGTCAGCATTTGAGATCCCGAGGAGTGAACGGTGATTTGATTGCTTAGTGGAACCAGCATTAGGTTGTATTTTGTGGAAAAGATCTCTGACACAAAAGAATGTGATGCTCCGGTATCAAACAACACTTTTAGCTGGAATAGAGTTTAGCAGATGAACGGGGAAACTTTGATTAGACGCCGGTAGAAGATTTGAAGTGGAAACAACGACAAGATTTCAACGGACGAAATGTTCTTTAGAAGAACAGGATAACGAAGCAACACCGGGAAAAACGAGAACAAAACTCCTGAGGTACTACGGAAAACCCATCCGGGCTTCTAAAGGATCAATATCTACTGCTTAAGGAATAGAGGATCTGCTTCCGGGGCTTACACGCCTCCGTTCTCAATCGTGAGTAGGCAACATGATAAATCATGTCACAACCACCTCCATTCCTATGGTCTAGTAGATATAACCATCCTAGAGAAACCAGAATTCGTGAAATCCTAACTTGAAAGTTTAGATGAGAAGGGAAAACAACGTTGCACTTCCTTACCAGAAAAGGGAGGGTGGGTGTGGAAAGAAGAAAAAGAACAGAATTCCTACTCTCACGTTTAATTTTTCCTATATAGCTACAAAATAGTTTCTAGACTCAACTGCGACCAGTAAAAAAAGGGATCCTACAGGCAGACAGGCTCTGATACCATTTGTCGCACCCGGACTTCTAAAGGATACTCGCCGTTCCGTTGAACAGTAGTAAATTGGATTACGGGGCTTACCGGCACCCGCGTCCTCTTACGAGTAGGCCAACACACGTATGTGTGACAACCAACCCCTATCTGTTCAGCGTCGACGTAAACTATCCCATAGAAATCAGGATACTTCCATTGACGTACTTCAAAACATACACACATGGTACGTCAACGGCATTGGAACAAGTGATATCACAACAGATCTCTACGACACAAAAGATTGAAATAAGGTGCAAATAGCTCTGATTAGAGCAGAGATAGCAAATACAATCATTCAGAGGGCACATGCCCCAACATAACATCATGACATCACAGCGGAAGCATTCAACATGTCTGAGTACAGACAAGATCCAAATAGGCCTAAGAGGCCGGAAACGAAAAGACGGAGCCCATCCACGAAGTCTCGGATCCTGCCCGGGTCCGCTATCTACTCGTCAGCAGTCTCGTCATACTCCACGTAGTAGCCACCATGTAGATCCTCGAAACGTAGTCTGCGGAAACCACAGCCCCAAAGGGGTCAGTACATAAACGTACTGGCAAGCAAGACTCACAGTTCACCAAAGTGTAACCCGTCAACACCAAGCACAGATGCTTTGGGTTCAACGGAAGGAAGGGGATATAAAAGATGCTGCAACTGCCTGCGCTAACCAACTACAGAGATTATACCACTTCCGACTAACAGAAAGGAGATAAGATCGAGTATTGTAACCAACTGAAAGATAACTTCAAACAAACCCATCCTGGATCTCGCCCCTTATCCAAAGAAGCAATCCGAGGATAACTCACACAGTTGAAAATAATGATGGTTCAAATTATTGTGTCAATAAGCCTATTACTAGTCAAGTTGTTAATCATGGGGTGTAAGGTTGTTAAACATTAGGTTTAAGTTGTCCTAAGTACTTGTTAGCCAGTACTTTCACCAAGTAGTCCATAACCGCGGAAAACACGGCTTCTCGAGAAGATTATCCCTGCAGGGTTGCACCAATTTGGCCGTACACGCATGAATAACCCGCCAGATGGAAAGGCCCTTCCACCAAGCGGGGCACTCAACACAACTCAACTCTTCTCCGCATCAAGCCCAAAGCACCTTGGGCGCACGGCTAATCGAGCCCAGAAGAAAATGGACCCTCATAGCACTCTAAGAACGTGTCCCCCTATATGCCGACTACGAAAGTTCCACCCTGGCCTGGGCTCGCAGAAACATGCATGCGGCAAATAGAACACACGAACTAAATGAGGCGATTTGGACGAGATGCGAATCGAATCAAATTGAGGGGGGCGCCCATACTCGCTTCCCACATGCGGTTAGTGCGCTCATCATGGATCAGTAGACAAGACCCTTTTCCTATTAGGGTCGACACTAGCAGGCCTCAAAACCACACAGGGCCTCCTGCCGGTGCCTTATCATCAAATTATTATTAATAATAACATTAGCATGATTGATTGATTAAACATCGAGCCCCCAGAACATAATGAAGTAGTAACAGAAAGTAACGGGTGACAGACTCGAGCAAAACAACCTAAGCATGCTAGTAAGACACTGGCTCAACCAAAGGGGTGATAGGAGTGGAGGTGAGGCAATATCAAGGTTAAGGGATTCATGTGATGGGTTCGTAACAGAAACAACTACTACTAAGGCTAGCAGAAAAGAACAACGGAAAGTATCGGTAACCAAGGTTGAAAGGAACACAGTGGTTCATGTGAGTGATAACTTGCCTGCAAACCCAGTAGCCTGGTACTGAGCTAAATCCTTAGAAGGGATGTTGTAAGTATCGTCGGTCTCAACGTCGTCGTGTATCCGAGAAGAAGCAAACAGACAATGCAGAAAGATAAACAATCAATATCATGGCATAGTGCACAATCATGGGATGATGCATGTCAAGTTAATAGATGCATCAAAATAAACTACTTGACAAGATAACACAACTTAATTGGACCCATGTGCAATGTGAATTGCATATGGATGCAAATGGTTAAGGTGGAAGCAATGATCTACATTTGATTAACAAGTGTAAGTGGTTAAACATGATGCATGCATGATGAAAGCAATAATGAAACAACAATAGATGCAAAGGAAAAGGAAATTACCAAGTGTGGGATTTTATTTGTCATGTTAAGAATTTTTGGTTCCCTATTGATGTCACACAAGCATTTGTTGTTTTCATCAAGTTAAAGTGTTCAAAACAAATAACAAAGTTTATATTTGAAAAGAACATCAAATTTTAGTTGGATTACATGTTTCACATGTTGGAATAGGAGTTAGGATGAATTTATTATGACTTAAACAATATTAAACAAGTTTTACATTGGAATTAATTCAAATAGGAATATTAATTGAATTTTAATTGTTCAAAATATTAATTAGAGTTCATATTTGGAAAGGTTAAGTTTTTCTGGTTTGAAAACATATTTTACATGTTTAGAAATAATTATATTTGAGCAAGTTATGATTTTAGCAATTTTAATTGAATTAAACAAGATTTAAATTGTTTAGGCAAGTTTAATTATTCAAACCAGGAAACAAAAATTATATTTGAAAAGGTTATTCAAAATGGCATGGAAAACATGTTTTATTTGCATTTATTGGATTAAGAATGAATTAGTTATTAATTTTAGAAATTTGTATTTGAATTATTTGGATTCAAATTTAAATTGCATTTTGAAGTTCCAAAACAGGGAACAAATGATATGAATGGATAGAGAATTAACTTTAGATTAGTGCACATATTTTATTCTCATTATTTGGGGTTATAAAACTAAAGTTATTAGCATTTTAATGTGAGGGACCAAACTGTTATTTTTAGGGACTTAGATTTAAAAGAATTGTGCAGAAATTGTTTTGTTACCGCGTTGTACCCTACCCGCAGCCACTGCGCGTGGGCCACTGGCCAGCGTGGCGTGCACGTGGCCTCTGTGGCTTACAGGTGGGGCTCTGTGCGGGGGGAAAAATTCCCAAAAAGGTTGGGGCCGCGGGGGATCGAACCGTGGGCGTGGGTGTGCGCGCAGCGTGGCGTTGCCACTGCGCTGCTGCGGAGTTGCTGTTGGTACACGATACTGACAGAACATGAAGCGAACGCGGTACGTTTAACTGAACCCGCACACGACAGTTCAGTTTCAGGATCTTACGAGCAGAGCCACGACATGGATGATCTGCGGCCTGCCCTGCGGACTCGGGCGTGACCAGGAGGCAGCTGGTTCCATGCGCGTGCGAGGGAAGGGGATGGCTCACCACGGGGTGCTCGTCGTCGTACGGTAGCTGAAGCGGAAACGGAGGGGGTGGCTGCAGGCGTCGACGACGCTGTCGAAGCAGCAGATGGTGGCGGAGGGGGAAGTCGACACCGCGGCCTCCCTGGGGTTCCCATCGCCCGGCGAGGAAGCACGGGGGTGGAAGGAACCACCACGGTTCCATCCCCGTGGGTGGCTCGGCCTGAGGAGGACGGTGGTGGCCGTGGCGTCGTTTCTCTGACGGCGGATGTTCAGTGGGTGGCGGTGGGTTCAGGAGAACAGCAGGACGCAGGGAGCAAATAGATAGGATCGCCGGCGGCAGGGGAAAGACGCAGGGCTAGGGTTGGCTAGCAGAGGGGGAGGCGCGATTTTATGGTGGTTACGAGCTCGGTACGGCACGCATCGAGGAGGGGGGAGAAGGTGATCGACGGTGCAGGTGGAGACGTACAGAGTGACATCACCTCGAGGAGGAAGAAAACGACAGGGTTGAAGGGGTACTGGGCCAATGCGGTAGGATAGCTGGGCTGGGCCGGGGTAGGTTAGGTGCTGCGCGTTTTCTTTTCCTTTTTCTTATTTTTTTGTTTTTTTTTTGTAGTGAAAGGAAATGGAAGAAAATGTTAAGTGTTTGTGTTAGGAAAAATCATAGAAATTTAGGGTGTGCTTGTTATGCCAATTTCAAACAGTTTACAAGTTTGGATTTCAAAATTGTTTAAATTTTGTGCTATTTGGAAAATAAACCAAGTTAGATGATTTTTGAGTATTTAAAATGATTATTAAAACCAACACTTTAATAGATTGATCCAAAAGTTTTAATTGGAAACAAGAGTATAAAATGTTTTGGTTATTATTTTTATAATTTCAAACTGGGTTCTATTTTGAATGTTTTGGTTTGAATTTGAGCAATTTAGAAATTAATAGATTAATATTGAAAACAAGGATTTTAATAGGGGAACCCTATTGATTAAAGTGATTAAATTAGTTGATTGGCTTGTTAAAGTTTATAAGTTCAAAAGTGTTCTGTTTGATGCATTTGATTTGAAATTGAAGGTGATTTAATTAATTGATTGAATTAATGGTTTGATTAAAACCAACAATTTAATGAGTGATCAACATGGAATAAAATGGAACAATTTGGTTGTTTTCGTTTGTGATTTTTATACCAAAAGTTGTAACAGAACAAGTATGAAAACAAAGCAGTTGAAATTGTTTGATTTTCATTATGAAAACAAAGAATAACAGATGCAAAACAAAAGAAACAAAGGCAACAATATGATGACATGATGCAATACCTTAATAAACAAGAAATCAAACATTCTAAATGGTAGGTTTTCATACTTGGGCTGTTACAGTTACTTTGCCCCAACGAAGCAGTGAGGTTGTCAATCTCACCGGTTTTGTTGAAACAAAGGATTAGACGTATAGTGTGGAAAATAGTGTTTGTTTGCAGTAATGAAAAGAGAACAATAATTGCAATAGTAAGACAGTGGTTGTATATCAGTGTAAAGAAATAGAACGAGGTACAGTTCACTAGAGGTGTCTCTCCAAAACAGATAGATAACATGCTGGGTAAACAAATTACAGCTGGGCAATTGGCAGATATTGTAAGGCCCCGGGACCAGCCGTCCAAGGACCTCCTATATGCATACATTCACGATCCAAGATCAAACCATTCGTGAACAACATATAAAGTTGGCATAAAGATTACATCATCCATTACACGAATACATAAATGTCTTACACAAATGGTCACTTGACCAAGTCTAACATAACTGCCATGCAGGGCAGGCAACTTAACAAATCCAGCGGAGGGCAACAACACACAATGCGGTAGAGCCCAAGTGACGCCTTAACCTACAGGCTGTTGACCGGAAAACGAGCCTAGTTCGTAGGGCCATAGTGCAGTACTCCTCCTCGTAGAACTCCTCCTCGGGCTGCTCCTCAAATTCTGGCAAGTAGATACCATGGACAAAACCAATGTGAGTACATTTGAATGTACTCTGCAAGACATCCTTTATGAAGCTTATAAAATTCAATTATGCTTATTTTGTGAAATGGGTAGGCTATGCATAGGGTTTGCTACCCATGATGGATGGAAGATACATCATGGTTGATTAACATATCTATATCTTTGTTGAAGAAGATACTTCAAAAAGAAAGTAATATAGTTTCTGTTGTAGATATTGCATATCCAAGAGGTTTTGTAAGACTTTGTTTAGTAAAGAAAGTTTCTCTTTGCAAAACTTCTTGTAAAACAACTTCAAACTTCTCTTCATCCGTACCTAATAGGTACAAAGTTCACCTTTCCAGTACCTCGCTGGTACTAATCCTTTTTTGGAAAACATCCTTTTTGAAAACATTGACACAAGGCTAGCTACATGGCCATTCAACTATCCATATCCGAGGACGCGGCTATTCCGGATAGTTTTACTCTGCAGAGGTGTACACAATCCACAAGATCCAAAACAATCGCCGTGAACAACCACGGAATGTCTGTGACAGTATGCGAACATCAGATAACTGGTCCTAACCTTCCACTATGCCAAAGCTATTATATGACTATCTCTTCAATTTGGCTCGTTCTCCCCGGCATTGTGTACTACACTGTGGGGACCCCAGACTAGCAGTCCGAGACCTTCAGTATGCATACATTCACGATCCCATGATCAGTTAGCCGTGAATCACATACTCGAGTTGGCATTGCAAATTACAACATCCACTACACGAACACACGGCTTACACAACTGGTCACATGACCCAGTTGAAAACAACTGCCACGCAGGGCAGGAACACACACTAAAACAGCGAAAGTCTACAAAACACACTCGTGGTAAAACCCAAGTCATGCCTTGACTACCTACATGCTACTGACTCGGAGACATTTCTAGCTCGCACAGTCGTCAGCGACACCATCTTCTTTAGGTTCTCCGGGTATCTGCTCAAAGTCTGGCTAAGATAATAGCCAGGGACGAAACCATTGTGAGTACATTGGAATGTACTCGCAAGACACCCCAAATGAAAGCTAAACATGCAAGTATGCATATATATAGGTGGTAGCAAGGCTGTAATTAAGGTTCAACTAGCCATGATGAATTGAAGACACATCATGGTTGCACAAATTTCAGTTGTTTTTATTGAAGAAGGGACTTCAAAAGATATTTTATTTTCTTGTAGATATTGCATGTCCACAAGGTTTTGATAAAGCATTCTAAATAAAAGAAAGTTTTTCTTTCCAAAACTTTTTGGAAGATCACACCTTCAAGGTGCTCCTAGTCACTAGCAAACTAACACAACTGGATTCACATAAAAAATCATCACCAATAAAATTAAATAAATCACATAAGTGCTCTATGTCCTAAAACCAACATGCATGTCATTTTCACACCACAACTCAAGTCAACACAAGGCCAATTGCCAAAGATAGATATTTTCAAGGGCTACTCAGAACAGTTGAGTTTGCATGATTTAGGAGTTACAAAATAGGCTTGGTGCATTATTCAGTGTTTAGCCCTTTTCTGCATATTTTTACTATGCCTTTATTAAATTGTATGTTATATTGTTTTTAATATAAAGTGATTCCTAGCATGTGTAAGGTACTAATACATGATTGATATGTGTTTTGAGTGATTCATTGGCATGATAGAGTTTGGGTGTGGAAAAACCATGTTTGTTATAGTTTTATTCTCATAGGGTGTTTTTCCTAGTAATGATAGGTTAAATTATGTTATTCTTCATATTGCCATGATAACTTGAATAAATGCCTTAGTATTGTTTTACATAGCATAGCTACTATTATCCTAACATATTATACTTGCTTGCATTCTTGAGTGATCTCTAGGTAAATTTGTCATGTTATGATAGTTTTAGATGATTTTCTACCATAAGTTGTTATTTGCATGCTTAATTTTGTAGGCATTGATTAGATTTTTATTTCGATATTACTAGAATGTCTAGGTGTTGTTTTCTCTGTTATTTGGATGCTACCTTACAGATCCATCATGTTAGAATAAATCTTGTTTGAGGATCTATTATTGTTATGCGTGTATGCTTGTCTAAATAGCCTCTTTTGCCTTTCTAGTTTTAGTGGTCATTTTGCTCCATGATTATTTTCATGCATTGAGTGATGCCATGATATGTTTGGTATTGATTCGTCTCTGTTATTAGGTTGCTTAGCTACTGGTTATATTATTTCTCCATGTTTAGAAAAGCATGTGTCACTATGGGCTTGTAGTATTGCTTGTTATTATTTTCCTATGCATGTGTATGTGTTCCTAGGTTATTTTCTTGTTATTTTGTTCATCCTCATGCATGACCAGAGGGCCGTTTAACCTTATTTGGGTATAATATGAGAATGGCACACCCACTGGACTCATGCCATTTTGGTTGAGGATCCATAGCATCTATTATAGTGTTATTCATGTGTGTTGTCTGTGCATGTTTTGCTCGTTGGTGTGCACCCTAGTATTATTATTTGTGAGTGTACTTGTTTGATGAAATGCTTGCCGTATGTTTACTTTTTGTCAAGTGCTTGCCTTTATTTGGTTCTGATTGGGTGTTTTCCTTTTTGAGTTTACGACGTTAGATAACGAAGACGGTATTATTTTCCAGGAGAGGTTTTTATTGCAACTCTTGTTTATTTCAAGAGCAAGACCAAGACCAGTGGCAAGGCAAGCCACTCTGAATGATTTCTGTTGTTTTACTTATCATTATCTATCATGCATGTTTTACTTATGAAGTTTTACAAAAGTTTGATTCAAAAACTATTCTTTTAAGTGGACTATACCACTATCTATTTCAGATTTATATTATGCTATATCCACTATATAATCTTGGTGTTACCAAGCCCTTTAGACATTTTAGTATCATCACTTAATCAACTTAAGTCCCCTAGTGGACATTTTACCTTGATTTTTTTGAAAGCAAAAGCTTGGAAAAACCCCGAGGAAAGGTGGGACCTTGTCCGAGGGAGGTTTGTGAAGAAGGAAATGTTTTCGACTTGTTTTCCAAAAATGACACATAACCTAGTCTTCGCCGGACAACCAAGCCGTGCCGCCACATTACCCCAATATGGGAACGGGGTCTAGCTAGAAGCTTGTCGGTGTTAGTCCGTGTCTACCTCAATGTGCTATAGGGGTTAGAGTCCCCTGAACCGAATTGTCGCCAGAAAGGAAAGAATGGGACATTCAGAGTGTGGGGATTAAGTTCGCCACCGGTTGCAATAGTTGGGTCTCCTGTCATGGTGGTGTGTTGTCAGGGGAAACCAGATCGATACAGCTGACTCACTCGGTTTCGGGGAGAACAAACCCAGTTGAGGAGGTAGCCATTTACTAGCGCTTGCATAGTGGATAGTTAGGACCAGTTATCTGATGTTTGCATACTGTCTTGGACAGTCCGTAGTTGTTCACGGCGAATGTACTGGATCTTGTGGATTGTGTACACCTCTGTAGAGTAAAACTATTCAGAATAGCCGCGTCCTCGGATATGGTCAGTAGAATGGCCATGTAGCTAGCATTGTGTCAATGTTCTCGAAAAGTTGGAAAAGTGTTTTGGATCTTGTACCTGGGAGGTACGTTGAAAGGGAATGATTGTACCTTTGAGGTACAGGAAAAACGATGATCTTGAAGGTGTGATCTTCCAAGAAGTTTTGCAAAGAAAAACTTTCTTTTGTTTAGAATGCTTTATCAAAACCTTGTGGACATGCAATATCTACAAGAGAAATAAAATATCTTTTGAAGTATCTTCTTGAATAAAAACAACTGAAATTTGTGCAACCATGATGTGTCTTCCATTCATCATGGCTAGTTGAGCCTTAATTACAGCCTTCCTACCACCTATATATATGCATACTTGCAAGTTTAGCTTTCATTTGGGGTGTCTTGCGAGTACATTCCATTGTACTCACAATGGTTTCGTCCCTGGCTATTGTCTTAGCCAAACTTTGAGCAGATACCCGGAGAACCTGAAGAAGATGGTGTCGCTGACGACTATGCGAGCTAGGAACGTCTCCGAGTCAGTAGCCTGTAGGTAGTCAAGGCATGACTTGGGTTTACCACGAGTGTGTTTTGTAGAATTCCGCTATTTAGTGTGTTTTCCTGCCCTGCGTGGCAGTTGTTTTCAACTGGGTCATGTGACCAGTTGTGTAAGCCGTGTATTCGTGTAGTGGATGTTGTATCTGTAATGCCAACTCGAGTATGTGGTTCACGACTAACTGATCATGGGATCGTGAATGTATGCATACTGGAGGTCTCGGACTGCTAGTCTGGGGTCCCCACGTACACCGCCATGATAGGAGACCCAACTGCTACGGCCAGAGGGAAAATTAATCCCACACTTTGCATGCCCTGTGTTTCATAACTTGGCGACATTTCGGTTTAGGGGATCCAATCCTTATAGAAATTTGAGATAGAGCAGACACTAACGAGAACAAGCTTCTAGCCAAGCCCCGTGCCCATGTTGGGGTAGAGTGGCAGTATGTTATGGTTGTCCAGCGAAGACTAGGTTATGTGTCATTTTTTTAAACACCCTTTTCCAAAAATAATCTCCTCACAATCCTCCCATGGACAAGGCCCCACCTTTCCACCGGGTTTTCCATAAAGCCTTTGTTTTGCAAAAATCACATGTTTAGGGTGTCCACTTAGGGACATCATGTTATTTTATTTTTGGTGGTAAATATACCATATAGTGGCTATGGGCTTGGTGTTATGACCGGGCTGGCCTACAGCCGGAAGAGGCCCAACAATGATTTGGTAGGACTAGGCCAACGTATCTGGGGTTTTGATTATTTAGACTATTATATAAGCACATGTAATCCCTATGTATTGGACAAGCAATAAATCATTATTTGTTGCCCGACCCCCTGGGCAGTCGGAACCCTAGCCGCCACTTCCTCATCTCGCGTGATCACGGCGCCGACTCGCCGCCGCGTGCGACCAGGTCCCCGCCAGCCTTGCTTCCACTCGTACAACATGCGATCTAGGTCTGGTAGGATCCCTGCTCCTATCAATTTGGTATCAGATTTCCATTGTTCGATCATGTCTTCATCGTCGTCCACCACCTCCACCTCGCTGCCCCTCCCCACCACCATGCCGCTGCCCCAACCGATGGCGCCCCTGGCCTCCACTACGGCCACCGCCACCATGGCGACGTCCTTCCCCGCCCCAGCTGCCGTCGTCTACACCCCCGAACAGATGACTCGGGTCCTCAATGATCTCGTCACCGTGGTCCAAGGCATCCGCCACAACCTCCGGGTGCCATCGCCACGGCCTCACCATCCCACCTACCGTCGTGGCAACCGCCGCCTTCGTCGCATGTCTCACCGCCCGCCATCGCCAACCAGTCCCCCTCGACGACACAAGGGGTGCCGATCACCCAAGTCCGGTTCCCGTCGTCGCCATCACCGCTCCCGGACGGGATCGCCTCGCCACTTTACATGACGGGCCCGAGTCAGCCGCCGTGCTGCAGCCGCCAGCGCCGTCCTCGGCCGCTCTCTTCGGTGGCCTCCCGGGATACGCCGCCCCCCACACTGGCGTCGAGGGACCCGTGTTCCATGGCGGTCCTCTGGTGGCTGCACACTCGGCCTCCGCATCCTCACTGTTCAGCCACGAGGGCGCTTACCCCGCTAGTGCTCACGGCCAGCAGCTGCCGCGTTTCTCCAAGCTGGAGTTCGCCACCTACGACGGCTTGGTGGACCCTCTGAATTGGCTTAATCAGTGCGAGCAGTTCTTTCGCGGCTAACGCATGCTTGCGTAGGATCGCACGTGGCTCACCTCTTATCACCTCCACGGCGCGCCACAGACCTGGTAAAACGCCCTCGAGAAGAATGAGGGCGAGATGCCTCCGTGGGAGCACTTCCGCGGCCTTTGCCTCCTTCGTTTCGGCCCCCCAATACGCGGGAGCCGGCTGGTCGAGCTCGGCCGCCTCCCCTTCACCTCCTTGGTGCAGGACTTCGCCGACCGCTTCCAGACATTGGCGTACCATGCGCCCGGCGTCACGGCTCACCAGCGCGTCGAGCTTTTCGTCGAAGGCCTACCCGACCACATCCGCGTCAACGTGGAGATGCGCGACCCACAGGACCTGCAGACGGCCATGTACTATGTATGCGCTTACAGGCAGCGTTCCCTAGCTTTGCAGCAGTCCTTCCAGGGCCGCGGCGCACGCCCCCACCCGCCCCTCCCTGGCGGCCCCCCGCACTGACGTGCCCGCCCTTCCGGCCACCCCCGCGGCTCCACCGGCGCCGACGCGCCCCTTCCGTCGCCTAACCTCGACCGAGCAGCTCGAGCGGTGCCGTAAGGGTCTGTGTTTCAACTGCGACGAGACCTACGCGCCGGGTCACGTGTGCGCCCGCCTGTTCTACTTGGAGACCGTCGACGACGGGGAGGTGGCGTCCCTCACCGCGGAGCTCGACGCCACGACACTCTCCGAGGTTGGCGTCACGACCTACGGGTCGGTCGACGCGACCGCCTTCATCGTCTCCCTCCACGCGATGGCAGGCATCAAGACAACGAAGACCATGTTGCTTCCGGTGATAATCAACGGTGCGCACCTCACCGCGCTCGTGGAGATGGGTCGACGCACAACTTCTTGTCTGGGGAAGCCATGCAACGTCTCACACTGCAGCCGTCGGGAGCCGAGCAGTTCAGCGTCACCGTCGCCAACGGGGACCGCCTTTCCTTCCAGGGCGTGGCTTGGAAGGTTCCCATCCTCACCGCCTTCCAGTTTCCCCTTTCATTTTATCTTCCATACCTAAGGACTTTGCCACCCGCAACAGCGAAGGAGACACGATGATTGCCTCCCACAGCCGCATGTCTTCGCCCTCGGCTTTGAACGGGACCGCCATGGTCCTCGTTCTCGAGACATCCCGCGTTGGCCCGGGCAGGGCGATGGGGAGAGCAGAGGGCATGGTGGCCCTCCCCTCCAACGAGCTTGGAGAAACCATTCTTCGCATAGGTACGGTGGATCATGGTAGCGTCTCCGCGGCATCGTACCCCTTCTTCTACCACACTCTATTCGCGGGGTTGATTCCCCCTTCTCCACCTTCTTTCTCGTTGTTTTGGACCACTACCAATTCTAGCCGCTTCACCTCCACCCCAACTCTATCTTCATCCTCTCCATCTTTGCCTTTTACTGTGAGGCATTCTTGGTCGTGAGGCCCTCAGTCGCTTTCTTCCGTTGTTTCCGTACCTAGACCTCCTGACAGAGCTGAATGACTTCTGCGGGTGCTGGATATATCTGGATATGCGCGATATCAACAACCTCTTCAAGGTCACCTCCCTGGCTCCTTCAAGTCACTCGGGATGGGCTCATAAGGATCTCGGTGGCGCAGGTGCGGCGCCCTTGGTGGAGCGCGTGAGGAGTCTGCACGATGACGGTCTTATCGCCTCCTTGATAGTGAGAAAGTTCGTCAAGCAGCACATCGCCCCTCTCCAGAGGCACGAGAGGACCATATGGCTCCATGCCGGCTCTGGAGACGCCATGAGGCTTAGCGTCGTGGCTCTTACAAACAGAGCATTCATGGGCGTGCTAAAGATGCTTCTAGGCGTTTTGTTGATGTCGGTCCACCCTGATAGCATGGCTCCTCTCTACGACCATAAGACGGAGGAGAGAAACTCTATCGTGGTCGCGATGATGCGTTTCTAATGATGGGGCCCATTTCCAAGGGGACGGAGTCGCGCAAATACAATCCATGCGCGCTAGACTTCGCCGAGTAGAGTGTTGGCATTTTGGGGAGGCTGAAAGCCCCGATCGGGGCAGGGGCGCGAGGGCTCCGCCACCCAGGATACACCGGGCGATGGTGGTTTGCTCCAACGAGGAGGAGGATGAGGCCAACGAAGATGAACAAATAGTATGGGCTCTTAGAGGGGGTGAATAGGTGCTACGACCAATTTTAAATTTTCTTCAAATTAAGGCTTAACACAAAGGCAAATTCTCTAGATATGCAACTATGGTGAATTTAACTATATGACAAGAACAACAAACAATAAGATACAGGTACAAGGTAAAGGACACATAACAACGTAACCTGTAGAAGAAGCACGCGGAGACGAGGATGTAATCCCGTGTTCCTCCCTTTGAAGGGAGTACGTCTTGTTGGAGGGGTGTGAGTTTCGCCACCAAGTCCTACTCAACACCACAAAGGCCTCGCCCTATTCTCCAATGAACTTCACCACAAAGGCCTAGTTCACCTTCCAGTATTGATCCCCTTTGAGGCAGGAATCGAGTCCTTTAGAATAAGCTTTAGGCACACATGCACAACCAAATTGGGGGCTCCCAAGAATCACGAAACAACGATTGAGTAGCAATGGGGTCTAGGTTTTCTAGAAGGAAACTCTAGACTAGATTCCCTCAGGTGAATGAGGGGGAAATGAAGAACAAGTTGGTGAAGATGTAGATCGGGGCCTTCTGCTTCAATCCTCCCAAGATCAACGAGTTTAGGTGGAGGGTTTGGGATAAATCCAGCTTTTGGGGAGCTCAATAAATGAGATTTTTAATGGTGGACGAGCGGCCTCTTGAACCAAATATGACCATTTGAGCACTTATTGCTTCACCCGGTAGTACTGGACGGCGTCCGGTATTACCGGCCCTTGTAATCTTCATGGGGTCAATGCTAGATCTACTGAGCTGCATTCTACAGGCGGTACTACCGCACGGGGGCGGTAGTGCCGAATTTCGCACGCTCCAACTTCACGAGTCCAATATCAAATCTTGAAAATTACGGCACTACCGCAGCACCGCGACAGAATTGTGACCCTGGTATTAGTGCACCACAACAACCAAATAGCTTAGCAGGTCCTTGATCAAACTTTATCATACTGTACTACTGGGCATGTCCGGTAGTTCTGAAATCTGCAACACTCGAAGCTGAGGTTCCAGTACCAAAATCAGGAAATACCGGTACTATCGCATGCCACCCGATAGTACCGCCTTTGACAGAAAACCCACAGATTGCTTGTTTCTTCATAGTGAATACAACGTGGTTTATCACAAGGTCATATAGCAAAAATATATGGAAATTAAGAATGAAGATTTCCTGTGGTACTTTAGCACACATTAGGGCTCTAATTGTGTTGTCAACAAACATCAAAACATAATCCGGGGAAATGCCCTTTCAATCTCCCCATTTTTGGTGTTTGATGACAACACAATTATTGAGCGAGGATTTGAGAGCACAAGTGCACTAAAACAAACTAGAACTATACCACATAAGATATAGAGCAAGGATAAAGAATTGCAATAGATAATAGGTATTTAACGTGATAAAATGCATGTCTTACACCATGCTCCAACACATAGTAGTTTAACACCAAATGCAAATAAAGTTCAACTTCAACTAAACGGAGACACAAGCAAACAAACATGAGAGATTAAAAATGCTTGTGACTCCGGCCATGCAAATCCCGGCTCAACCTAATATACGCATTCTCCCCGTTTTTTCATAAAATGCCGAAAAGGGAGATGATGTTGCTGCCCATCTTAATATTTTTTTTGAACTATGTGAGATGCAAAAAATATAAATATGTAGATGGAGGTATTATTAAACTTAAATTGTTTCCTTTCTCTTTGAGAAGAAGAGCTAGAGAATGGTTGCTTTCTTTGCCTAGAAATATTATTGATTCTTGGACTAAGTGTAAAGATGCTTTCATTGGAAAATATTATCCTCCTGCTAAGATTATATATTTAAGAAGTAGCATTATTAATTTTAAGAAACTTGATAATGAGCATGTTTCTAAAGCTTGGGAAAGAATGAAATCTTTAGTAAAGGATTGTCCCACTCATGGACTGACTACCTGGACGATCATCCAAACCTTTTATGCAGGTCTAAATTTTTCTTTAAGAAACCTTCTGGATTCAGCTGCTGGAGGAACATTTATGTCCATTACCTTAGGTTCAGCAACAAAGCTTCTTGACGATATGATGGTAAATTATTCTGAATGGCACACTCAAAAAGCTAATACTGGTAAGAAGGTAAATTCTGTTGAAGAAACCTCCTCTTGGAGTGATAGACTTTATGCTATTATTTTTATGCTTGTGAATGGCCATGCTCCTATTGATCCAAATAATGTTCCTTTAGCCTCTTTGGTTGCTCAAGAAGAGCATGTTGATGTGAACTTCATTAAAAATAATAATTTCAACACCAATTCTTATAGGAATAATTTTGGTAGCAACAATTATAGGCCATATCCTCCCAATAATACTAATGCTTATGGTTATTCTTACAACAACTATAAAAGTGTACCCTCTAATCTTCAAAACTTGCTCAATAATTTTATTAGTACACAAACTGCTTTTAATAAATCTGTTGAGGAAAAGTTTGGCAAAATTGATGTTCTCGCTTCTAAAGTTCATAGCCATGCTCTTGATGTTGATCTTCTTAAATGGTTATGCCTCATGATGTAAGGAAAGCTAAACTTTGAATGTCATCCAAATTCGAATTGATGATAATGTTAGGATGTTAGTTGAACTGCATGCTAGATGGGAAAGAGAAGATGAAATAGCTAGAAAGAATAATATAGCTAATGTTTGCACCATTACCACCACTAGTAAAACTGAAGCTTATCATGCTAGTAACCCTTCCAATATCAACGTTTGGTGTTGGCAATACTCCCACTTCTGCTATTAAAAATGCAAAACTACCTGAAACTGCTAAAAATGTTCCGGATAAAAGTGCTGAAATTTTTAGAAACATGGGAGACAGTGGTCCCATTACCTTTGATAAAAATGACCTTGACTTTGATGATTGCAATATAACTGAATTGATTAAGTTCCTACAAAATCTTACTAGTTGTCCTAATGCTAGTGCTATGAATATGGCTTTCACGAAACATATTACAAATGCTCTCATGCAAATTAGAGAGGATGAATTAAGATGTGAAGCCTCTATCCCTAGGAAGCTAGATGATGGTTGGGAACCCATTATTAAAATGAAAGTGAATGTTTTTTATTGCAATGCTCTATGTGATCTTGGTGCTAGTATCTCTGTTATGCCCAAGAAACTTTATGATATTCTTGATTTGCCACATTTGGAGCACTGTTATTTGGATATTCGTCTTATTGATAAAGTTAGAAAGAAACCTTTTAGGGAGAATTGATGATGTTCTTATAATGGTTAATAATAATGTTGTCCCCGTTGATCTTGTTGTTATGAATATTGAATGTAATGCTTCTTGTCCAATTGTTTTGGGAAGACCTTTTCTTAGAACTGTTGGCGTTGTTATTGATATGAAAGAGGGGAATATTAAATTTCAATTCCCACGCAAGAAAGGTATGAAACAGTTTCCTAGAAATAGAATGAAGCAGGGAAGACCTTTTGATTCTATTATTCGAACAATTTACAATTTGGATGCTTCTTCACTTGAAAACACGTGAATCCACTTTTTTGGGTCTAGCTAACAGACGTTAAAGAAAAGCACTTCTTGGAAGATAACCCATGGTTTTATTTTTGCTTTGTTTTTCTCTGTTTTGTTTGATTCAAGGGGTTGGGTACTTCAGTAGAAACTCCTTTGTATCTTTATTTTCATGTTTTAGTTGTGCCAAGTAAAGTTTCTGACGAGAGTTGGAGTTGGTTTTGGATTTCTGCGCATGAAATAGATTACTCCTGTGCACAGTACAAAATCATATAAAATACAGAAAGATCAGAATGATCTGAAATTTTTTGTTCTTATTCCTCAGCTAATTCCTCAAGATTTTTGTTCTTTAAGTTTTTCCATCTGAGCAACGTAAGTGCCCCCAAAAAATTCGTCTTTACAGACTGTTCTGGTTTTGGCAGATTCTGCCATTTTTCTTGCATTTGCTCTTTTACTATGTCAAGTGGATTTATTTGCTATACGAAACATCAGTGGTTGTAAATAATGTTTAAAAGTATCTATAGCACTTGTGACCATGCATAACGCATGTGTTTTTATTGTTCCACTAACTCTCTAATGCGAATTACTCTTTGAGTGTGGTCTGAAGGAAGTTGTCAAGGGTCAAGAGAAGAGGGTGATATAATGTGATCAAGAATAGTGCAAATGCAAAGCTTGTGGATGCCCCCATGGTTCATCCCAGAAAAATCTAAGAATACTCAAGCATATAAGCTTGGGGATGTCCAAGTCATCCCCTTCTTCATCAACAATTTATCAGGTCACTTCTAGTGAAACTATAATTTTATTCGGTCACATCATATGAAGTTTACTTGGAGCGTCTGTTTGTTTTTCTTTTGGTTTCCTTTGTTTTATTGTGTTTTCCTTGCTGAAATAATATAGTTGGACCCTAGCATTCTTTGTGTGGGAGAGAGACACGCTCTGTTTTTTCGTTTGAATACTCGTTATGCTCGTATTCTTAGTTTTTCTTCTAGCTGCTGCAAAATTCCTGTTTAGCTCCTGTTTTTCTTGCATCTCTTATTTAGATCTCTTAGTTTTAGTAGAGTTGTGATAGTACTCTCTTGTTTTATTGCTTCATCTCTTGGAGAGTTTTTGTTTATTATGAAATTCTTAGTGTTGGAAAGCAGTAGTAAAGTTTTCGTGCTTATAACGGTGCAAATAGAAGCTTGTATAGACTGTGGCTAGATTTTTTTCATGTCATGCTAGATGTTATTTAAATTCTAAAGCCTAGTGGTTATTTTTTTTATCATGATTTGTCTCAAATAGCTGAGAGTGTTTAATGTTCCCTAGAAAGAATCATGAGTTGTTCTTGTCATTTTGAAGCATAAATTTGTGGTGTTCTCCTTTGAATGTTTTATTTGGTTGACTTGGCGCATGCTCACAACATGTTTATGACTACAAACCAGTCACTTATAGCCTCTATGATCATTTAGTTTTTGAACTTGTAGTAACACTTATGCTTTGATTAATGATGTTTTTGTCGCTATGCATGATTATGGCCATTATTGCTATCTTGATTTGTCGCTCCCAGTCTTTTGCTAGCCTCCACATGTACTTAGTATGAGCTCTACTCGTGCATCCAACTCCCAAAAACCAAAGTTTTCCAAATGTGTCCACCATACCTACCTATATGTGGTATTTAACTGCCACTCCAAAGTAAATTGATCATGTGTTACCTTTAAAACCTTAAAAATTACTCCTGTTTTGTGCTCCTGTTTTAGCTCATGAGGACGTAAATAGAAAATCTTTATCTCACTTGTTGATTGGAATTCCACACCCTGGACTAGTGGCTTCACCCGCTTATCCAATTGATAGAAGAGTTGGCAGAGGGGTGCCTAGCCCCAAAGTAATACAACAAATTCTCTTCACTATAATTGTGTAAAAAAAGAGAAAGAGGGGTGACCTTCTACCCAGATGCGTCCTTCTATGCGAGCCGCTCTTGTGAAGTCTAGTTGGATTGTGACGTACTATATTTTATGTTTACTATTCGTTGACATAAGCATACACCTCTCTTAAAAATGTTTTCAATACCTCTGTTTAACAAAATAAAAAGCTCTAGCACATGAGTGATCCAAGCTTCCCTCTGCGAAGGGCCTTTCTTTTACTTTTATGTTGAGTCTCCATATTCTAACTTTATGCACAGTTGAGAGAGCATGGTTGCCATTCCGAGTTTAATGTGCATTCGTCCCATAAACATTATTAATTGATTCATGATGTGTTATCGTTTGTTCACAAATTATTTTGTTCTAGTCTTCCTCATGAACATTGAAGATGTCCTGGCATTTATGTTTTGCCCCACTCTTATGGACAAGCAAAATATCACTTTGCCATGTTATCTCTATCCTTGAAACAAACGTATATCTTTCGAGTGCATTATTATTCAAGATCTTTTATTTTTGTTACTTCTCATGATGCAAGTTGATTGCTATTCTTTATTGTTAGAATTTTATTTATCATGCTTGTGTTTAAGTTCTATGATCTCAACTATGTTTATGATTTTACATTTTAGATGATCAAGTTTATGTTGGTAGCATGGCACCTCAGAAATTCCGTGTTTTTATCGTTTACCTAATCAAGGACGAGTAGGAACTAAGCTTGGGGATGTTGATACGTCCTGAACGTATCCTTAATTTCTGATGTTCCATGTTGTTTTTATGCCATATGCTACATTTTTTCCTTACACTTTATGTCAATTTTATCGATTTTCCGGACTAACCTATTGAAAAGATGCCACAGAGCCAGTTCCATGTTTTTTGCTGTTTTTAGTTTCAGAAAAGTTGTTCTGGAAATATTCCTGGAATTGGAAAATTCGAAGCCCGGAAGTATTAGAAATCCCGAAGGTTCCACGGAGTCCCAAAGAGGCCCGGAGGGTGCCCATAGGCACTACCAAATTCCATGCGATCAGGGACGTTTTGAGCTCAACGTTTTTAATAAACGTCGCATGTTTCCCTCGCGGATGGCTGAGAAGTGGATTTTTCTCTCGACGTTTTGGTTTGGTCTGTCACAGACTCGTTTTGCGCGACTTTTCGCTAATTTTACGTCGCGGATTTTCGTCTCCGGCCAAGTAGCCCACTTAAAGCCCAGTTGCCTTCGACGAAACTGTCCTAGTCACGTAGAACGTGGCCAATTTTTGTTGGACCACACATCCTGCCCTGTTTGACTCCATTGACTGGCTACGACCGACCAGTTGATGCATGGACCCAACTTGTCATCCACAGTAAATAAGCATACACATAATCTTCGAAATTAAGCATGCACATAATCTTCAAAATCATCACAGTTAACATTACAGTGAACAAGCTGTTTCCGAAACAAATCACAAAAAGAAAAGGATAGACACCGGACCTAGCGTCCTAGCCAAAGGTGCGCCGCCGCGCCTCCGCCAGCGCCTCCGCATCTTCATTCTGCATCGAATGGTGGATCTCTTCCATGGTGCTAGCTTCTAGCTTGACAGTGAAAAGTCGGGCGAGCCTCGCTTGCCGGAGCTCTTTTGCCGCAAAACCCTATAAGGACGCTAAAATCCCCACCTGCATGTGGGGCCACTACAGGGCCTCGTTGTGGAACTCGACGGTGGGATACTCCTCCTCTTCTTCCTCCTCGACGTACGAAGGTGTGATGGGTGGAGCCAGAGTTGGTGGTGCGTGGGACGAGTTGGCCCGATGCACCTCACGCTGGTACGCCTCGCGGGCACGCGCACGCTCCGCGCCTTGCACGCTGTATTGGGAAAAGTACCTGTGGATCTGCTGCTGTCGGCCCTCCTCGCGATGGCCAGACATGGTACCGGTGGATCTGCGCATAGCGAAGTTTGGGAGTAGAGAGGTGTGGCACCGACGGACAGTTTGGGAGTAAAGAGGCGAGCATTCTACGCCCGCATGGGGAGCCGCTGCATTATCCATAGTTTGGGAGTGGAGAGGAGAGCTGACCAGGTATCCCACGTGGCGATAGTGTCAACCAAGTTACCGAATATATAGGAGATCTAAATCATAAACTGCACTCCAAAAATGGAAATGAATTGACATGGTTTTACATTTGCAACAATGGATACCCTAGTACTAATACTAATATACTGCCTCCTCACCCTCTTCGATGTCAGTTCCGCGCCATCATCGCGGTTACATGCACTCCGAAACATAGGAGATTTATAGTAACTGAAATTAGCATCACAAAAGGTTCAACAACGAGTCCATAGTTAACCAGAACTTTTTTATGCCAACATCCACTCCGAAGCCACACCCACAAGTTCACATCATCCATCGGATATTTCCTATGCCAGCATGCATTCCGAAGCCACATCCATAGGTTCACATCATCCACCGGAACTTTCCAAAACCGCGTCCACAGAAACACTAGTAAAAAAGCATCATACATGTTTAGCACATCTACAAAAAAGAAGCAGATATACTTCCAAACATACAAAGATGAGTGATAAAACTGCCTCACGTGTACAAATGACAGAAGTACAGAGGTGATAAACCACTAGACCCGGTGGTATAAACAAGCTACTAGGTCTTTGTGAATGCTACTAGGTCTAGAGGAGTCTCCCTCTGCATTTTAACATTGCACAGTTTAATCATCGGCACTCTGATCAAACACAAATATGGCACTCTTTTTTCTATGGTACGCCAACTGTTGGAGACATTGCTGCATATTAATCATCGACAGAGAACCAAGCCTAGATAGGGGCCTCATAGTAAAGAAGCACACACAAATAAATGAAATCATCGAACACTTGCCAAGGAATATGCAGAACCAATATGGCTCATGCATTACAGATAAAATCATAATTGGGGCCTCATAGTAAAGAAGCACACAAAAATCAATGAGATCATCGAGCACTTACCAAGGAAGATGCAAAACAAATGTTGTTGTACACAACACTAGGTAAGTGCCAATATCTCACCGAGAGAAGGTGCAGAGTTTAATCACCAGCACACAGAACAGAGAATGAACATAAAATAAGCAAGCCTCATACATACATTGCAAATAAAGTCCAAAGGGTCAAGCTCCACAGGACCAGGGAGCATGAACAAACAATGTCCATGTAAACGCTACTAGGTACTGGAAAGTAATCCTTTGGATTTTATCATTGCACAGTTTAATCATCAGCACATGCAACAAAATAGAGAAATGAATAACAGCTGGACTCATTGTTAAGCATTGCAGGTTGACATAATCTAATTAAAGAGCAAAGTAGTTTTACCTCATTCCATAATCTTGCAAGAAACTTAGAATGTATCTCAACTTCACATTGGTGTCCTTCGCACTCTCCAACAGGGTATCTTTTCCCCTCTGGAGCATGTTGCACTTCTCTTCGGCTACTTTCAAAGTTTTCTTCACACTCTTCAGCTCAAAATCAAGCTTAGTAACCAAGCCGTGCATGATCATATAGCTTCTCTTTTGTTCCCGCAATTCCAACTCGAGTGCTAGCATTTTTGAAGCTTTCATCGCCCTGTCCAGACTGTCCTCGTAGCAGACGAAACAGATTAGCTTCTCAGCGCTGGTATCATCAACCATATTGCAAACTTCATAGAGACGATGAGATTCAATTGTCTCAACTGAATGTTGCACCAATTTCTGAATTGCAGTACACGACATGCTGCAGAAGTCGAAGCCTGCACTGTGGTCCTATAGCCATATACGAAAAGAATAAAAATCAAAGAAGTGTCGACGAAGGAGAAAGGAGATAGATGAATCTTAAGAGAACATTTGGCTACATGACTAATTTATATGCTATTTACCTCGGCTATCTGAATAACAAGGGGCTTTGCAAGCTCCGAGGCCTTGTTCAGGTCGATCTCCATTTGGGTGCGGAAAACAATCTCCGAGGGCCCTGTAACGGTAGCATGACCTAGATCCATGGCTGGTGGTAACTTAAAACATCAATGGTGACCTACATCCACCGACATTTAACGACATTCGTCGGTATCAAACCTTGATCTGCCGGCATCTAACCTACATCGCATCGTTTGGTTGAGGATGGAGAAGGGAGGGAACCAGGGCTTACCAGTCATTGTTTGAGAACGACACCGAGGATGGGGGGAGAAGCCGTGACAGCTTCCGTTGGGGCGGGAGGGCGAAGTGGCGGATTTCTGTGGAGGTCGCTTCCAGTGGAGGAGTAGCCGAGTGGGCGAGGAGCGTGGTGGTGGAGATTTGGCGCAGACGCTGGTGAGTGGGACCCTGCGTGAGGCTCTTTCCGTGGAGATTTGGCACGTGGCTGTTAACGGTCATAATTTATTCTTGTCTTGGGATTGAAAAAAATAAAAAAGAACCAAAAGGAAAAGAGTTTTAGAATCTGGTAGCATTTTTATTCTGCTTCTTCAGATTCTTCTTTATTTTAGTTAGCAAATAATTGCAAACTAAGACAGTGCCCAGTTGAAAGTGCATTTCGTTTTCCCAGTGTTTTGTGTGTTAGTTAACAATACTAAGTACATTATTTATTGAGGTGTTTAGCGTGCAGGTGTTATACCTAACATCGGCATCGATCACCGAAAAGTCGGTGAAGATTGGCCTGAGAGTTTTGGGACAGAACTCAACCGGATTATTCGGACCGGATTATTCATCCTGGACCGGATATTCCGGTTGCTATTGAAGGTGCGCGAAATCTGCTACGGACTGGAAGTTTTGCTCACAGAAGTGAACCGGATTATTTGGTCCGGATTATTCATCCTGGACCGGATATTCCTGTTGCTGCGCAAAACTGCTAAGGACTGGAAGCTTGGAGCTACTGGAGTCAACCGGATTATTTGGTCCGGATTATTCATCCTCGACCGGATATTCCAGGTGCTGCGAAAAATGGCTAAGGACTGGAAGCTTGGAGCTACTGGAGTCAACCGGATTATTTGGTCCGGATTATTCATTCTGGACCGGATATTCCGGGTGCTGCGAAAAATGGCTAAGGACTGGAAGCTTGGAGCTACTGGAGTCAACCGGATTATTTGTACCGGATTATTCCGGAACAACCGGATAATCCGGTACAACTCTGCAGATCTGCGAGGAGCAAGCTGACCGGATATTCCGGTCCAAACTTGGACCGGATATTCCGGTACCCTTTTTCCTGCACAACGACTAGTTGTGAGGAGGGGCTATAAATACCCCTCCTCTTCTTCCCAAAGATCTAGTTCTTCCCCTTAGCATTTATGAGCATTTAAGAACTCACCAAATCTCTCATAACTCACAATCCCTCCACCCAATATTGAAGATCTTTGGAGGATTGAAGGAGAAGGCCCCGATCTACATCTTCACCGAGCCGTTCTTCATTTCCCCCTCTCTAGCTTGAGGGATCTTGCCTAGGGTTTCCTCTTGTGGAGAACCTAGGCATCTTGTTTCTTGTTGGTGATTCAAGAAGAGTTGGGAGCCCCCAATTAAGTTGTGGGTGTGTGCCCCAAGTTGTTTGTAAAGGATTCGATCCCCGCCTCAAAGGGGTTCTATAGTGGAAGGTGAACTAGGCCTTTGTGGCGAAGTTCATCGGAGAATAGGGTGAAGCCTTAGTGGCATTGAGTAGGCCTTTGTGGCGAGCTCACAACCCTCCAACGAGACGTACTCCCCTAAAAAGGAGGAACTCGGAAATACATCGTGTCTCCGTGTGCTTCCATCGGTTACCTCGTTCCTCCCTCTCTTTACTTACTTGTACTTGTTGCATTAATTGCTTGTCTTGTCATATAGGTAAATTCACCATTAGTTGCACTATCTAGAGAATTTACCTTCTTGTCAAGCCTAAACTTTGAGAAAAATTAAAATTGGTCGTAGCACCTATTCACCCCCCCTCTAGGTGCCCATACTTTGCTTTCAATTGGTATCAGAGCCTCGGCTCTTCTATCGGGCTTAACCGCCTAAGAGTTTAAGTATGGGAGATGAGATGGATGACGCTCCGTCCGATGGAAATGTGTCCATGAATGATCTCAATGCTTTGAGAGAATCATTGACCTCATCCATAGACACTAAATTTGAGGAGTTGCGTAAACTCATGACAACACTCCTCAAAGCCAAAGAACCGGAGGTGGTCGACTCATCCCCTCCGGAAACAGAGGGTGCCAAGAAAGGGGTTGATGGTGAACCACTTAAAACTGCTTCCGCCGAACAATCCGCTAAGAAGGGTGCGAGTGGAAAGGAAGGATATCATGCCGTTGAAGGCCAATATTCTCCCGATCCTCCCATCCCTTTTCCTCATATAATTCCTAGAGGAGATCCACCTAAAATTGATGCATATTCTTTTCGTGAATGGCAATACTACATGGAGACTCACTTGAACTCTTCTTGTATAGATCTTTGGAGAATCACTCGTGATGGATACAAGCCATATGATCCCAAGAATCTCACAAGAAGAGAGGTTGTAGATTGCCAACTCAATTACACCGCTTTATCCATCCTTCATCAAGCCGTGGGCCCCAATCACATGCCGCATCTTCAACACTTCTCCACCGCCAAAGAAACATGGGATGCACTTGTCATCATGTTTGTTGGGAATGAGAGCATGCAAAGAAATCGCTATGACACCTTGACCAATGAGGCCGAAGGATTTTTCATGCGTGATGGAGAAGATCACGTTGACATGTATCGAAGACTCAAATCTCTTGCCACCGCTTTCTCTAATGCGGGTGCAACACATATTGATGATGCTTGGATCAAGAGGAAGTACATAATTGCCGTGATGCCTTTTGAGGGCACGGATATGAAGAGCATTCAAGGGAGACATGATTTCTCCACCATGACCTCAACCCAAGTTATGCAAGAATTGTGCTCCTACAAAGTGCAAACCAAGAATGCTCTTGACAACCGTGCTAGGGACATTGGAATGCATCAAGGAGCTTCCGTTGCTTTGAAGGCCAAGGTGTTGTCAATAGAAGTTGAGAATGATGAAGATGGTGAAGAAGCATTGCCCCCATTGAAGGAACAAGAATATGATCCCGTTCTAAAGGATCTAATTGCTCTCACCGTGCAAAAGTTTTGGAACAATACCCCTAAAGGCAAGAAATTTGTTGAGGAGAAGACCAAGTCTCGTTATGGTAATGATGGGGCTCAAAAAGTGAGATCTTGCTTCAATTGCCAAGACAAGTACCATTTCATTGCGGAGTGCCCCTACGAGAATAGAGAGAACCATAGCGGCAAGCTCATCCGCAAGGACAAGTCCAAGGTTGAATACAAGAAACCTCATTTCAAGAAGAAACCTTTCAACAAGAAAACCCCCACCAAGTTTGTGCTCTTGACTCAAGAGGAGTATGATTCCGGGAGTGATGAAGAAGAAGAAACAACAAGTGAAGTGGCCGCTCTAGCTATTGCTTCCACTCCATCTTCGTCATCTCTCTTTGAATCCCCCAATGAAAATCTTCCTCAACGCAATGCCAAGTGCTTCATGGCTAAGGCCACGGAGGTATCATCTTCTCCTAACTCTAAGACCCCTAGTGAACTAGAACATATTGCTAGTCTTAGAGAAGAAGAGGAAAGGGCCTCCTTGGACCGTTTTATGTCTAACATGCAAGGGGAGACCAAGAAGTACTTTGAGCATCTCATGAGGCAATTGGGAGAGGCCCAAGAGGCCCTTGAGAAGAAAGGTGAGGTTGAGAGAAGGGATGCGGATGAAATTGCATCCCTCTCAATGACTCTTGAAGAAGAGCATGATGGTAGAGTTTCTCTAGAGGATGAACTTGAAACTATTGAAACTACCCATAATGAACTTGTCTCTAAAATCATTAACGAACGTGATCTTGCTATTGCTAAATATAAAAAGGATAAAAAGGATAAAGTCGAGTTTGGGGTTGGTCATGGTAAACTAACCGAGGAATTTGAAAAGCTAACCAATGCTCACAAAGCTTTGGAAAGCCAACACTCATCCCTCAAAGAGTTGCATGAACAACTCCAAACTCAACTTACTCAATCTAACCATCCTAGCATTTCTACTTCTTCTTGTGATCATGCAAATATTATTTAGGAAAATGCTAGGTTGAAGGATGAGCTAGCAAGGCTCAAGGGCAAAAGCACTCTAGTCGAAAAGATGGTGCTCGCCACCCCACAAGTGGTTGCCCCAAGCTCAAATGCGGTCATTACTAGACCACAATTGAGTGCTCCAAGGCAACAAGTGGGCAAGCAAGGTCTTGGCTATGTAGCCAAGAAAGGGAACAAGAAGAAGAAGAACAAGAAGAAGAACAAACATGGTGCTTCGGGTGGTATTGTCATTAGGGACAACACTACTCGTAGCACACCCGCACAAGCAAGCAATGGTGCCTCAAGTAGTAGTGTCATGAGGGACAACACTACTCGTAGCACCTCCGCGGGAACTAACAACCACACCATTTCTTATATGTTGATTATTATGGTGTTGTGCAAGCTAAATATGTTGGTCCAATTGAGGGGTTCATTGACTACACTATATGGGTTCCAAAGACCCTTGTTACTAACATAAAGGGACCCAACTCGGGTCCTAACTCTAGTCAATGATCTCTTGCAGGACTATGCTTCCGGTGGGACTAAATGGATTCTTGATAGTGGATGCACTAATCATATGACCGGAAGCAAAGAACTTGTGACGGAGTTGCGACCAAATGACATCCAAGCAACCGTCACCTATGGGGACTCGTCCAAGTCTAAGGTATCCGGGTTTGGCAAGGTTGTGGTGGCTCCCGATATCACTATCGTGAACGTCATGCTTGTCGAATCCCTTGGTTACAATTTACTTTCCGTCCGCTCTCTTAGTAAGATGGGGTTCTCCGTCTTCTTTGATGGTGATATTGTGGTCCTTTTGAGGAGAAAGACTCTTGACGTCGCTCACGTGGGACATGTTGAAAATGAGTTGTATGTGGTAGACTTTTCTAAGTCAACCAACACTCAAGCAATGTGTCTTTTCGGGAAGGCGGACTTGGGATGGTTATGGCATCGCCGCCTATCCCATGTCAACATGAGAACTTTGCAAAGTCTTCACAAAAGTGGCCTTATTGTTGGACTAAAAGAAAATGTTTCCTTTGCAAAGGATCGCGTTTGTAGGTCGTGTGTTGAAGGGAAGATGCATGACATTGTGCAGAAGGCCAAGACTATTATTTCATCAAAGAGGATCTTGGAGCTTCTCCATGTTGATCTCTTTGGTGCCGTGCCCGAGGCAAGTCTTGGCGGCAAGAAGTATTGCTTGGTGATTGTCGATGATTATTCAAGATACACTTGGGTTTATTTCTTCAAGTGCAAAAGTGAGACCCAACAAACCATCATCGACTTCTCCAACGAAGTGCAACGTTAACACAATGTGAAAATCATGGCTATTAGGAGTGATAATGGCTCGGAGTTCAAGAACTATACATTGAATGAATTTCTTAGTGAAGAAGGAATTCGTCACCAATACTCCGCCACTTACACTCCTCAACAAAATGGTGTTGCCGAAAGGAAGAATCGCACTCTCTTGGATATGGCAAGGACCATGTTGGCGGAGTACTCTTCTCCCCAATATTTATGGGCCGAGGCCATATCCACCGCATGCCACTCCTCCAACCGCCTCTACATCCGCAAAGGCTTGAGCAAGACCCCATATGAGATCCTCACCGGCAACAAGCCCAACGTATCCTACTTCCGTGTATTCGGTTGTAAGTGCTTCTATTTGATCAAGGGTATTAGGTTGTCGAAATTTCAATCCAAAACTATTGAGGGTATTTTTGTTGGTTACGGTGCCGAATCCCACACTTATAGAGTCTATGACAAAGCCTCACTGATTGTCATAGAATCTTGTAGTGTGGTTTTCGAGGAAAATGACGGCTCCCAAGTGGCGCAATTTCATGTTTCAAATGTAGATGTTGAAATGCCTCAAGAAGCCATAGGAAGGATGGGTGTGGGATTCTTCCGCCCCATCGAGGGACACCTTATGGCGACTCGAGAAGGACTATGCTCTACCCAAGTGGAGCCCTCCTCTACATTAGAAGATCAAGCCAAGGAGCCAACTACTACACCTAACCAAGAACATATTCAAGACCCTCCTTTCGTTGATCAAGTGACTCCGCAAGTCTTACCCACTCCTCTCACTAATGCGAGTCAAGATCAAGGCCAAGATCAATCATCCTCTTCATCCTCTTCTCAAGTTGAAGCTAGTATTGAAGATTTTGTTGATGACGATGTTGATGATCAAGGCCATGATGGTCAAGATGGGGACCCGAATGATCAAGATGATCAAGTGATCCCTCCTCGCAATAATGAGGAGATCGAAGCCCGTCGCATCAAAAGGATAAGAAGAGCTTTGAAGCAAATTGATGCCCAAGATGACAAGGTCTTGGAGGATGTTCAAACTAGAAGATCCACTAGAAGGCAATTGGCTCATTTTTGTGAGCATCAAGCTCATATCTCTATGGTGGAGCCTAAGAAAGTGTATGAAGCTCTTGAGGACTCCGATTGGGTTGAAGCTATGCATGATGAGCTCAATAACTTTGAGCGCAACAAAGTTTGGAGATTGGTTGAGAAACCCAAGGATTGCCACAATGTTATTGGCACCAAGTGGATTTTCAAGAACAAGCAAGATGAGAATTGCATTGTCATTAGGAACAAGGTTCGAGATGTCTATGATGGGTGAGCTTAAATTCTTCCTTGGCTTTGAGATCAAGCAATTGGCTCGTGGGACTTTCATTTCTCAAGCCAAGTATACCCAAGATATGATCAAGAGGTTTAACTTCCAAGATGGTAAGATCAAGACATCTCCTATGCAAGTCAAGTGTCATCTCTCTCGTAATCCAAAAGGGAGTAAGGATGTGGACCAAAAGCTTTATCGTTCTATGATTGGTTCTTTGCTCTATCTTTGTGCATCTAGGCCCGATATCGTTTTGAGTGTAGGTGTGTGTGCAAGGTATCAAGCGGCTCCTAAGGATTGCCATTTAATGGCGGTTCATAGGATCTTTCGTTATTTGGTTCATACCCCAAGATTTGGTTTGTGGTACCCAAAGGGGGCACAATTTTCTCTCAATGGATATACGGATTCCGATTGGGCGGGTGATCAAGATGATAGGAAGTCAACTTCCGGGGCTTGCCAATTTCTTGGTAGGTCCCTTGTAAGTTGGTCCTCGAAGAAGCAAAATTGCATATCTCTCTCCACCGCCGAGGCCGAGTATGTTGCCGCCGCAAGTGCATGCACTCAATTGTTATGGATGAGGCAAACTCTCAAGGAGTATGGAGTTCATTTGGATAAGGTGCCTCTTTTATGTGACAATGAAAGTGCCATCAAGATTGCTTACAACCCGGTGCAACACACAAGGACGAAGCACATTGAAATTCGCCACCACTTCATCCGTGATCACGTGGCAAGAGGGGATATTGCACTATCTTATGTGCCCACCAAGGACAATCTTGCGGATATTTTCACGAAGCCACTTGATGATGCAAGATTCTTGTTCTTGAGGAATGAGCTAAATGTGATTGATTCAAGGAGCTTGACTTGACTATCTTGCACACACCCCTATAGATGAAACGTATTCGAGTTTAGATGTAGGCATGGACATAGGGGGAGTGTTATCCTAATACATTGGATTCTCCCTCCCCCCATTATGCCCAAAGCAAAAATTCATTATGATCTCTCTTTTTCTAATGTTGAATTGTGAGCTTCAATGTCAAGAATTGGCAATGCACCCAAGATACATCTTCGCGGTTGCATACCATGATCTCTTACATGGTGGCCTAGGCCACCAACCTCTTCGTTTCGAAGAGTTGGATCTTAGTTGGGTTTTTCTACTTGTCATTTCATTGCATTTCGTGTGTTTCTCCCTTCTAAGTGTTTCTTCCTAGGAAAATCCCACTCAATTGGTATTTTATTTGGTTGTTTCTTGCTCTTGAGACGGATAAGTACTAGTCTCAGTTTGTTAATCTATCCTAAGCCTTTCTCTCAAAAAGCCTTTCTTTTCTAAGCACTAGTGTCGTCCTTTGAAAATGAGGAAATTTCGAATCAGGAGGCAGTCGAAATTTCCGGTCCAGTTCTGGACCGGAATATCCGGCTGTACCGGAATATCCGGTTCAAGTATGAACCGGAATATCCGGTTCGGCGCACATCATAAAGCCTGGAGCCCGACGGGGAGGGGCAGTTCTTGCCCTTTTCCCATATGCTCCTCTCCACCCCAATGCCACCGCCGTGATTCTTGGCCTCCTGGGCCGTTTCCTCCGCGGGATCTTGGAGCTTTGGCCCGGATCTCGTTCCCCTCGTGATTTGGAACGTTTCTACCCAAGCATCTCTCTCCATGGACTCCGGTAATGTTCAAATCTTTTGAATCTTGGTGCTATAACCCTACCTATCCATGGATTCGCGTTTTTGTTGGCTATGCTTGGTAGAACTTGTTCCGGAGAGGTCCCCTTGCATGCTAGAAACGATAGATTAGATTCCCTTGTGTACAATCTTCGTTGAAATCTGAGATCTAGATTGATTTGGTGTTGTTCCGCAACCTACCGGAATATCCGGTCCACGACTGAACCGGAATATCCGGTTCAGTTTTGAACCGGAAAATCCGGCTATGTCCAGTACTGTTTTAGGGCAGCCCCAAATTTATCTTTCCCAGATTTCTACCTCGATTGTTTCCTGGAATCTTCTCTATTGTTTTTATGCATGATTGTTTCCGTTGTTTGACACTAGTGTACTCATCTTGTGCTATTCTTCTACTATCTTGGTTCACAGGTGATGAGGGTGAGAGGCACGTTGCTAAGCGCAAAAAGCAGGTTTCTGTCAGAAACAAGAGGAAGCCTCGGCTCAACTATAAGACCGACATTCCTGTTCAGGACTTCAATGAGCTCAGGAAGGAGGATGTCTATCTTTCTCCGCGTGTTGCAAATATTGATCCTCGGTTCTGGAATCTGGTGCAGTCCTATATCTATGCTGATATCTATTGTGACTACCGTTTTCCTTGCCGTGCTATGCATCCATTTGACCATGCCGCTCTCAAGGCCAAGGAGGAATTTGCTGATGCAGCTAGTATTGTTGAGCGGTTTGGACTAGTGAAGCTTATGGAGACTCAGTGCAACTACAACACACAGCTTGTGATGCAGTTTATGTCCACTCTAGTGTTCAGCACTCAGGATATTGTGTGCCGCCTCAAGTGGATGTCTGAGTCCACAACGTGTGAAGCATCTTTCGAGAGGTTTGCCCGTCGTCTTGGATACTCTTACCGCGATCACCCTCCTCTTGGTCGCCGCGTCCATGAGGTTGATAGGCCGAGGAGGGAAGTGGCCATGGCTGAGCTGTATGCCCCTGGTTTCACCGTTGGGGGACTTGAGGGACTTCTTCCACTTTATGATCAGCTGGTTCGCATTTTCAGATCCTTCCTTGTGCCGAGTGGAGGTAACAATGATGCTCTCACCACTCCTTTATGCAACCTTCTGATTCTGGCTAAGGAATGCATGGAGGAAGAGGACCCGTCTGTCTCCTATACTGTGGATGTGATGGACATCATCTATCACGAGCTATACTCTGCTATGATTGGTGGCTACACCATTCCCTATGCTCCCTATATCATGATGCTCATCAAGTATGAGATGAGGAAGGAGTACACAGAGTTACCCATGGCTGAGCACAAGGTCAAGAAGCTGTATGTCAAGAGGAAGATGAAGACTGCTGCTGCTTCTCAGAGTGCTCCTTTTGAGGGTGGTTCCTCTATGGGAGGTCCTTCTTCTGGCTCTCAGTCTGCTCCCAGGGCGCCCGTTTCTGATATTAGCACTTTGCGCCACGTCAGGAAGCTCTCCTGGTTTCAGCGCAACGTGCTCTGCATGAAGGTGGACATTCACAAGGAGCAGTACAAGGCATATCGCAGGGACACTGCCATGGCTAGCTCACAGCGACAGATTCTCCACCACGTGAGTGGTGGCACTGGTGATGTACCTGCTCCTATCGCTGCTCAGTCTTTCTCTGCTTGGTCTGCTGGGGATTTCACTCCTTGGGAGAGCATTGAGGCGGCTCTCCGGTCTACTCAGGATACTGCTTCTGGAGCCCATGATGAGGATGATGAGGAGGAGTCTGATGCTGAGCAGGAGTCTAGAGGCGAGTCGGATGCTTAGACCGTGTCTGGGACGTTAGATTAGCTATTTCCCTCCTTTTTGGTGTCTCGATGCCAAAGGGGGAGAAGTAGCTATTAGACTACGGGATTTGCATGGGTTCGGGCAGAGTTAATAGCATAAAACCACCACATTTCTGCCTAAATTTCGAAAAACCACCACTTTACGTTTATTTCCCCAAAATCCACCACTATTCTGCCAGATTTTTGCAATTCGGACTAAACTCGAATTGAGAGAGGATTGACACGATTTCTGACAAGTGGGACCCATTTGTCAACGCTGACGTGGCAAAAAAAATTCTGAGCTGGACTGGGTCACACGTGGGGCCCACATGTCATACACACAATAACTACAACTAAAATAAAAATAAAAATAAAATTCAAAAAAAATCCGATTTTTTTTAAACAGAAGTGTGTAATTCGTGTGCAAATTTTCGGAAAAAATAAAAAAATAGAAAACAAATTCAAAAAATTCCGAAAACAATCACAGGCATAGATGACTATGATTCGCACACCTGTGCAAATTTTCGTACCAAAATGACTTTTCTACTGGCCTGTGCAAAAAAGACAAATTTTCAGATCTGAGATTCAAATCTCAGATCTGGAAATTTGTCTTTTTTGCACAGGCCAGTAGAAAATTCATTTTGGTATGAAAATTTGCACGGGTGTGCGGACCATACGCATATATGTTCTTGATTTTTTTCGGAATTTTTTGAATTTGTTTTATATTTTTTATTTTTCCGAAAATTTGCACAGGTTACACACACTTCGGTTTAAAAAAAAATCGGATTTTTATTTTTGTAGTTGTAGTTATTGTGTGTATGACATGTGGGCTCCACGTCTGACCCAGACAGCTAAAAAAAATTGCCACGTCGGCACTGACATATGGGTCCCACTTGTCAGAAATCGTGTCAATCCTCTCTCAATTCGAGTTTAGTCCGAATTGCAAAAATCTGGCAGAATAGTGGTGGATTTTGGGAAAATAAACGTAAAGTGGTGGTTTTTCGGAATTTAGGCAGAAATGTGGTGGTTTTATGCTATTAACTCGTTCGGGCACAAGCATTTGCTTTTATCTTTCTTTGAGAGCATGTGTCCATTTTAGTATCTTCGTTTGTCGTGCTCGTGAACTTATGTCGTTTATTGTCTCGTTTAAAACTATGTGTGCTATTGTGTGTGAGACTATGTTGGTTATCTGGATATTATCATGGTTTATCTATTAGTGGTGTGATGGTTATCTATCGTATATGTTGAGGAGATTATCTATGGTTGTGCTTGGTTGTGCTTGGTTATTCTTGGATATATCATCTTCGCACAAGGTATATACTTCTTTTTTACACTCAACATATTGGTGATATTGACTCATTGGCATGTTTGCTACTTGTTGGAAATTTCTCCCTATACATCATTGCATCTATTTGCGTTTGAGGCAAACAAAAGATATGCATAGAGATAGGGGGAGATATTTCCATCTTGTTTCAAACATGATTCCTGTCAAGGTTTTATTGCAAATCTTAGTATTGTCATCTAACACCAAAAAGGGGGAGATTGAAAGTGCATTTCGTTTTCCCAGTGTTTTGTGTGTTAGTTAACAATACTAAGTACATTATTTATCGAGGTGTTTAGCGTGCAGGTGTTATACCTAACATCGGCATCGATCACCGAAAAGTCGGTGAAGATTGGCCTGAGAGTTTTGGGACAGAACTCAACCGGATTATTCGGACCGGATTATTCATCCTGGACCGGATATTCCGGTTGCTATTGAAGGTGCGCGAAATCTGCTAAGGACTGGAAGTTTTGCTCACAGAAGTGAACCGGATTATTTGGTCCGGATTATTCATCCTGGACCGGATATTCCGGTTGCTGCGCAAAACTGCTAAGGACTGGAAGCTTGGAGCTACTGGAGTCAACCAGATTATTTGGTCTGGATTATTCATCCTGGACCGGATATTCCGGGTGCTGCGAAAAATGGCTAAGGACTGGAAGCTTGGAGCAACTGGAGTCAACCGGATTATTTGGTCCGGATTATTCATCCTGGACCGGATATTCCGGGTGCTGCGAAAAATGGCTAAGGACTGGAAGCTTGGAGCTACTGGAGTCAACCGGATTATTTGTACCGGATTATTCTGGAACAACCGGATAATCCGGTACAGCTCTGTAGATCTGCGAGGAGCAAGCTGACCGGATATTCCGGTCCAAACTTGGACCGGATATTCCGGTACCCTTTTTCCTGCACAACGACTAGTTGTGAGGAGGGGCTATAAATACCCCTCCTCTTCTTCCCCAAGATCTAGTTCTTCCCGTTAGCATTTATGAGCATTTAAGAACTCACCAAATCTCTCATAACTCCCAATCCCTCCACCCAATATTGAAGATCTTTGGAGGATTGAAGGAGAAGTCCCCGATCTACATCTTCACCGAGCCGTTCTTCATTTCCCCCTCTCTAGCTTGAGGGATCTTGCCTAGGGTTTCCTCTTGTGGAGAAACTAGGCATCTTGTTTCTTGTTGGTGATTCAAGAAGAGTTGGGAGCCCCCAATTAAGTTGTGGGTGTGTGCCCCAAGTTGTTTGTAAAGGATTAGATCCCCGCCTCAAAGGGGTTCTATAGTGGAAGGTGAACTAGGCCTTTGTGGCGAAGTTCATCGGAGAATAGGGTGAAGCCTTAGTGGCATTGAGTAGGCCTTTGTGGCGAGCTCACACCCCTCCAACGAGACGTACTCCCCTAAAAAGGAGGAACTCGGAAATACATCGTGTCTCCGTGTGCTTCAATCGGTTACCTCGTTCCTCCCTCTCTTTACTTACTTGTACTTGTTGCATTAATTGCTTGTCTTGTCATATAGGTAAATTCACCATTAGTTGCACTATCTAGAGAATATACCTTCTTGTCAAGCCTAAACTTTGAGAAAAATTAAAATTGGTCGTAGCACCTATTCACCCCCCCTCTAGGTGCCCATACTTTGCTTTCACCAGTGGTGGAGAGGTGGGACCTACCATTTACTTGGGTGTTCCTTGGGACTAACCTAACACAACCAAGAAATTGGTTCCACTTTGCTACCCCCTTCCAGCTCACGTAGAGGGGCCAGAAGAACAGTTCCATCTTTTTCCCCATCGGGGCTATGGTTTCTCCGGAGGGGGGCTCTGGATCGTCTGAATGCCACCAAATACACTATGGTATGCCATACCATGTGTTTTATAGGGTGTCATGGGTATTGGATGCCCAAGATTCCGTCTCTCTCTCTCTCTGTTAGGGATTCACCGGTGTCGGATTCTCTCTGCGAGTCCGAGGACTACTTAGAGCCCGAAACTCTCGGGTCTGACTGAGCTGGGGGAATCTTTCCAAGAGGTAGGACCTACCATTGTCCTGGGTGTTTATTGGGCCTAACATAACACAAAAAACAATATTTTTCCACTTTGCTACCCCCCTTCCGGCTCACGTAGAGGGGCCAGAACGAAAGTTTCGTCTTTTTCCCCAGCGGGGCTATGGTTTCTCCGGAGAGGGGGCTCCGGATCATCCGAATGCCACCAAATCCCAGCTTATGTCATACCATGTGTGTTAGAGTGTGTCATGGGTCTTGGATGATCAATATTCCCTCGCTCTCTATGTTAGGGCGCGCTTCACCGGCGTCATATTCTCTCCGCATGTTCGAGGACTACTTAGAGCCCGAAACTCCCAGATCTGACGGAACTTGGGAAATCTTGCCAAGAGGTGGGTGCTCCCATTGTCTTGGGTGTTCCTTGGGCCTAACCTAAAAAAACAAAGAAATTGGTTCCAATTTTCTACCCCAATACGGCTCACGTAGAGGGGCTAGAACGGAAGTTCCGTCTTTCCCCCATTGGGGCTACGGTTTCTCCGGAGGGGGGGGGGGCTCCGGATCGTCCGAATGCCACGAAATCCCATGGTATGCCATACCGTGTGTGTTATAGTGTGGCATGGATCTTGGACGCCCACGATTCCCTCACTCTCTTTGTTATGTCTTCACCGTTGTTAGATTCTCTCTGGCGTGTTCCAGGACTATACTCAGAGCCCGAAATTCTAGGATATGACAGAATGGGGGAAATATTGCCAAGAGGTGGGACGCACCATTGTCTTGGGTGTTCCTTGGTCCTAACCAAACACAACCAAGCAATTATTTCCACTTTGCTACCCCTTCTGGCTCATGTAGAGTTTCCAGAATGGCAGTTCTGTCCTTTTTCTCTTGTGGGCATAGGGTTTCTCCGGAGAGGGGCTCAAGAGCGTCTGAATCCCACCCAAGCCTAAAGTATGCCATACCATGGGTGTTAGAGTGTGGAATGGGTCAAAAAATCAATGTTTGTCAAGTGGGGGCTTTGGAGTGTCGGAATCCTACGTAAGGCATGGTGGATCTCTAATAATATACTTATAAATTTGTGGTGATAGGTGGGGAGGGCCAATATCCTACTCATAGGTGTGACCGGTTTCACCGACATCGCATAGGAAGGTTATGTATTACCTAGGGGGGAACCATCGATGCTCCCCTTAAGGCGAACTGGAGGGAATCTTTTACAAGTAGATCTAGATTTGGGTTATCCATGTAACTATGGCTAACTTAACAGAACCAGGAAAAAAAGAACAGTGGTCTACCCCTTCCGACACTGGTGATAGGTGTAGACAAAAAGTTGACTATTATCCAACGGCTAGCAAAGTTGAAGCCACCTATCAACATGTAGTAGTATTCCACATAATTGACCCTTTCCAGGATTTTAGGTTAAATACTTTTGGTATTTCTTCACAATATTTAGTACTAAATAATTGCATAAATGCTCAATTTTTGTAAGCCACCCATTAGCATCGGACGGCTAGCAAAGTTTCCCGCAGTTCCGCCAAAATTTTGCGTCGCTCCGAAAAATTCGCGCCAGGACAGCCCGCCCAAATTTTTTTGTGCAAGGTTATTTTACTTCTCAGCCCTCCCGCACACACCTGGCAACCTTTAGCCTGGAGGGCATTTCTGTAATCGTTCCGAAACCCTGCCTTATCCCCTCGATCGGCCCTCTCGTCGAAAGAGAAAGCCACTACTTTGAAATATCCACTCCACCTTGTCCTTCCAAAACAGATCCTCTATTCCCCCGGTCTCACACCTCTCTGTATAGCTCTCTTGCCAGAACTCCCTCGTCACCGTCAAGATCGCCCTCCAGATCTGCCACATCACCGGCCTTTTCGCCGTCCAGATCTGCCACCTCGCCGTTGTGCTCACATGTCTTCCACATAATCTCCAACCTCGCCGTACGTTATCTTCCACCTCGCCGTTGTGCTCACCGGTCAACCACCTCGACGCCGTGTTCGCCGGTCAGCCACCTCGCCACCGACCTTGCGTACGTCCAGATCCGCCACCTTGTCTCCAACCTCACTGCAACATCATCGTCAATGTCTGCAAGCACGCTGAAATGAGTGAAGATTGAAGGCGAGAAACGCAACAAGACAGAAGGCCCTAAAGCCGCATGCAACTATTCTTTCTAAATTGCTTGTCTATTTAATTGTATGTTTGGTGCTTCCTTATTATCCTGCTTATGTTCGATGCCGTCAATCTTTCTAAATTGGTTGTCTATTTAATCGTATGTTCGATGCTTCATTATTATCCTAATTATACTGTTAATGTTTGATGCAATAAATCTCTCTAAACGGTTTCTTTTAACGGAAATAGGAAGGGGGGCCTTCTTGCTTGGCAAAACTTTGCTCACTTGCAGCAATCTAGCTTGTATACTATGTATTAGGTTTAAGGTCACTTTGCTTGTGATTCTGTTAGTCTTAGTTGGGGTCAGAATTTATATTACTTGCACCGGACTGATCTTACAAGATGAGTGCCTTAATTTTTGATGTTGTATTAGGTTCTTATGAAGTGTTATATTTGTAGTTTACTTTGAGTTCTTTATTCATGTTAGGATCGCAACTACACCCCATTGAAGAAGAGCGTGCCAGAACTATCATGGAATACAATACAAAGATGCATGAATTGGGCATAAAGCTAACAAGTTTTCTTTCATGTCCTACTGTACCCCCCCCCAAAAAGACCGAGAAGCAAGACTCTGGATCTCAGTACATGCATGTGTATGATGTTGAAGAGGAATCAGATGTCACTGAAGGAGACGGGTCATATCAATCACTATCCAACATGGACAATGAGCTGCAGGTTATTCCCTAACCCGGTAGCTCAACATTCTTTCATGATATCAAAACAACTAGGGTGCAGCTTTCTTATCTTGTGTTGAACTGTTTGATCAATGTGGCGCCATATATTTTGTGCTACTTCCTCTATTCCATACTATAAGACGTTTTGGCAAGCTAATTAAGGCAGTGAAATCCTCTTACAGTAATTAAGGCTGTCGTTGTCATTTCAACATCGTTTCCATCTATCTTCCTCACATGCTTGCCACCTGCTATTCCATCTATGCTTCTCATCTTCTAGTTCATTACACACACACAGTTGGTTGATTATAATCTGCTACTAGTTTTCATCTATTTTTTCTACATGCTTGTCATCCGCTATTTTCATCTATCTTCCTCACATGCTTGACACCTGCTATTTCATCTATGCTTCTCATCTGCTAGTTCATTACACACACCGTTGTTTGACTATAATCTGCTAGTTTTCATCAATTTTTGTACATGCTTGTCATCTGCTAGTTTCATCTTTTCAACTGTTATTTTCATCTATTTTCTTTGCATGCTTGATAGGCAAGCAAGAAAAGGGTGATGTCTCGATCTGCTTTAGAGGATGAGGATGATAGTGAACTTGTCATGCTGAAGAGTGGAAAGCATACTTCCTCAAAGAAGGCCCGCGTGGAATCAAGTCTTTCAAAGTCTGAGCTTGAACCGCAGCTTGAGTGAATGTGCACAGAACAATTGCTGATATGAGGATGGCGAAAGAAGAATCCGAGCAACTAAGGCTGAAGTTTGTAGTTGATATGGAAGACATTCGGAAGCAACAAGCTTCTCTAAAGAAATCTCAATTAGAAGGAGTTGCCCTACTTGAGATGTTGGCTGAGCAAATGCGTGGTCCTTGAAACTGTGGTTCTGTATGTTGGTTTGATATTCTGTGAGAAAAACTAAGTATTTGATGCATGTTATGTGGTTTTCTTTTTTGTATGTGTGCAATTGGCAATTATAACGATGATGTAACCACCCAAATAGCACCAAAACCGACATTGTAGTAACATAACGTAAAAGTCCGTCAAGGCAAATACCAACACGTGGCAATGTATGCCCAGCCCACGTGTCCTCCTATGAGTGGGCGATTAGACAACGTAAATATAACGTCCCCGGCATGGTGATGATATCACCCAAATCTGAGACGGGAAAAAACGTCATTGAAAAGACGTTGCGTGGAACCATTTGGTTGGTGCACGTGCCACGAGTTTAGCGACGGAAAAATAACATCGCTGGGTAGCCCGCGACGAGCAGATTTCGTCCCAGAAGAAGGCAACATGGTGCTATTTTGTTCCATGTGGCATATTTTGATTGACCCACATGATTTCGCCTGATTGGTCGAGATTCGCGACAGAAAAAAACAACGCTCGGAAGCCCGGGACGAACAAATTTCGTCCCAGAAGAAGGCAACGTGGCACCATTTTGTTTCCATCTGGCGTATTTCGGTTCGTCCACATGGTTTCGCCTCATTTGTCAAGACTCGTGACGTAAAAAAAACGTTCCCACTTTTTCCACGTCAGCTGATTATGATAACGGCCGTTATAACCTCGTTTGCCACGTGTCGCCTCATAGCGAACGGCCCAACTGGTGGCGATGATTGGCTGAACGTTGCGGATATCCTTGACGGTTTTAGGCTCATATAAACGTCGCAGACTTGTCCTGACAGTCGATCCGATATGTTTTCATTCTGTCGCGCAAAACGTACAAAATTGCCGTTAGCGACGGTTTGGAGCTCA
Source organism: Alopecurus myosuroides (assembly GCA_028641055.1). Taxonomy (NCBI): domain Eukaryota; kingdom Viridiplantae; phylum Streptophyta; class Magnoliopsida; order Poales; family Poaceae; genus Alopecurus; species Alopecurus myosuroides. Next base: position 339,767,052 of record CM054059.1, on the reverse strand, counting down.
TCCGCAACGTTATTGAAACGTCCGAGACCGCGCGGGAATTTGGTAGTGAGGGGGGCCACACCATAGGGCGGCGCCCCCTAGCCGCGCCTGGGGGTGGTGCGGGCCCCTCGGCATCCACCGCCATCGCCATTTCGCCTATTTAATTCCCCCGATACGTCAACCCTAAATATATACCACTTTTTCCCGAGAAACACCCGAGGCTACTGTCATCATCAACCCGAGATCGGGAGGGTTCTGGAGCTCTCCCTGGCATCCTGCCGGAGGGAAATTCATCACCGGAGGGGTCTACACCACCATGCCCCCCTCCGGAGTGATGCGTGAGTAGTTCATCCTTGGACTACGGGTCCATAGCAGTAGCTAGATGGTTGTACTGTCCACCTTATGCCTCATGTTTAGATCTCGTGAGCTGCCTCACATGATCGAGATCATCTATTTGTAATGCTACATGTTGTGTTTGTTGGGATCTGATGATTATTGAATGCTATGTCTATTGATTATCAATTTATCATGTGTATGTTATTTATGGTCTTGCATGCTCTTCGTTGTTAGTAGATGCTCTGGCCAAGTAGATGCTAGTTACTTCAAGAGGGAGTATTTATGCTCGATAGTGGATTCATGCCTCCTTTGCATCTGTGCTCGAGTGACAGAAACGTGACGGTTGGAGGATGTGTTGTTTCCATTAGGGGGAAAACAACGATGTTTTACTTCGTTTACATTGTTTACATTACACACTTTGCTTACTGCGGTAATCTGTTTCTTGCAACTTAATACCCAACGTTTGTTCGGATCATATTCGGAGGGTGGATTATTAGTCATAGATGAAGTTGGATGACGATCTATGTATTTTGTTGTAATGCCCACATGAATCTCATAGTAATATTTATGCCATGCATGTTATTTATCTGTCAATTGCCCACCTATAATTTGTTCACCACGCATGTTAACTATCTTTTACGGAGAGACACATTTAGTGAGCTGTGGACCCCGGTCCATTTTCTCATACTGATAATACACACACTGCTTCCACTACTTTCACACTGCTTCCACTGCTTTGACACTGCTGCTACCACTTTCATAATGTTTTCATACTATTTTCCACACCATACATTTAACCTCTTTGTTATCAGCAAAACCGGTGATATTTACAACCTCAGCGCTTCGTTGGGGCAAAGTGAATTTTTTGTGTTGTGTAGGTTCCACGTTGCTGCTGAACCGGTAGTGCGCCCTGCCATCTCAGCTGCATCAACTTTCTGAAGTTACTCCTTCCTCCTACTGGTCGATTCAACCTTGGTTTCTTACTGAGGGAAACTTTCTACTGTGCTCTTCATATATACCTTCCTCTTGGGGTCTCCCAACGAATGTGTGTTACACCCGCATCATATGGGCACCTAGAGGGGGGTGAATAGGTGCTACGACCAATTTTAATTTTTCTTCAATTTAAGGCTTAAAACAAAGGTAAATTCTTTAGATATGAAACTATGGTGAATTTACCTATATGACAAGAACAACAAACAATAAGATACAATTACAAGGTAAATAAGAGGGAACGAGGTAACCGATAGAGGAAGCACACAGAGACGAGGATATAATCCCGAGTTCCTCCATTTGAGGGGAGTACGACTCGTTGGAGGGGTGTGAGCTTCGCCGCAAAGTCCTACTCAACGCCAGAAAGGCCTCACCCTATTCTCCGATGAACTTCGCAAGTGGCCTACTTCACTTTCCACTATTGATCCCCTTTGAGGTGGGAATCGAGTACGTTACAACAAGCTTGAGTCACATACCCACAACCAAATTGGGGCTCCCAAGAATCACCAATCAACGATTGATTAGCAATGGGGTCTAGGTTTTCCATAAGGAAACCCTAAACTAGATTCCTGATGTGTGTGGACACACGTTCGTTGGGAGGCCCCAAGAGGAAGGTATGAAGAGTGCAGCAGCAAGTTTTCCCTCAAAAAGAAACCAAGGTTTAATCGACCAGTAGGAGAATGAAATCACTTCTGAAAGTTGATGACATCTGATGTTGGCAGGGCGCACTACCAGGCTCAGCAGCAACGCGGAATTTACACAACACAATCAGGATACTTTGCCCCCAACCAAACAGTGAGGTTGTCAATCTCACCGGTTTTGCTAACACAAAGGATTATATGTATAATGTGGAAAATAGTACTCGTTTGCAGTAAATGAAAAGAGAACAATGATGGAGTGAATGAGAGGAAAACAATGATTTCCGTAAAGAAAACAGTGTTTGTAGTGGTTGTATTATCAGTGTAAAGAATGGACCGGGGTTCACAGTTCACTAGTGGTGTCTCTCCATAAAAGATAGATAACATGATGGGTAATCAAATTACAGCTAGGCAATTGACAGATATAAAGACTGCACCATAGTACATATGCATGGCATGATGATTATTATGTGATTCATGCGGGAATTACAACATAATTCATAGACCGTTATCTAACGGCATTTATGACTAATAATCCACCCTCAGAGCGTCATCTAATCAAACCTCGGGTATGAAGTTGCAAGCAAACAATTATTGCCTTAAGTAAAGTGTGTAATGTGAACAATGAAGACATTGTTGTTTTCTCCCTAATGGCAACAACACATCCCCCATATGTTACTTTTCTGTCAGTCAAGCGTGGATGAAAGGGAGGTATGAACCCACTATCGAGCATAAATACTCCCTCTTGGAGTTACAAGCATCAACTTGGATAGAGGATCTACTAGTAACGGAGAGCATGCAAGATCATAAATAACATAAACATGATGGATTATAATCACTTGACATAGCATTTAATATTCATCGTATCCCAGCAAACACAACATGTAGCATTACAATAAGATTATCTTGATCATGTTAGGCAGCTCACAAGATCTAAACATGAAGCATAAAGAGGAGAAGACAACCATCTAGCTACTTCTATGGACCCATAGTCCAAGGATGAACTACTCACGCATCACTCCGAAGGCTGGCATGGTGATGAAGAGACCTCCGGTGATGATTCCCCCTCCGGCAGGGTGCCAGGAAGAGTTTTAGAACCCTCCCAAACTAGGGTTGACGATGAAGGCGGCTATGGAACATTCGTGGATGGAGGCTCGGGTATTTAGGGTTAACCCGAGGAGGATCTTAAATAGGCGAAAGGGCAACGTCGGTGGGCGGCCAGGGGCCACACCGCCTAGTGGCGCGGCCAAGAGGGGCCGCGCCACCCTATGGTGTGGTGGCTCCAGGGCTCCCCTCCATGTCCCCTCCGGACTCCATGTACGTGACAGATTTCTAAGACTCTGGGATTTTGTTTCCTCCAATTCCGAGAATATTTCCATAACAAAATTTCTGAAACCAAAAACAGCAGAAAACATGAACTGGCTCTGTAGCATCTTATTAAAAGGTTGGTCCCAGGAAATCCATAAAATGACTTAAATTGTATAGAAAACATGTAGCATATGGCATGAAAACAACATGGAACATCATAAATTATAGATACGTTTGTGACGAATCAAGCATCCCCAAGCTTAGTTCTACTCGGCCTCGAGTAGATAAAACGATAAAAACAAAATAATTTCTGAGGTGAGATGCTACCAACATAATCTTGATCATCATATTTGTAAAAGCATTTGTAAGCTGAGATAATAGTACTCTAAACATACAGATGATAGATATAATTCTAACAATGACACTTAGCAATCATATTGCATCATGCAGAATAACACAACCAAAAGATCATGAATAATAATGCACTTGAAAGTTATACGTTTGTCTCGAGCATAAAGAAAACTTAGCAAAGTGATATTCCGCTTGTCCTTAAAAGTGGAGCAAAACATAAATGCCAGGACACCTTCAAAGTTCAAGTGGTGACTAGAAACAAATACTTTGAGAGCAAGTAATAACATATCATGAATCAATCAATAATAATCTTTGGGACTTATGCACATTATACTCAAAATGAAAACTACGCTTTGTTAATTATGCATAAAGTTAGAAGATGAGGACTCGGCATAAAAGTAAAAAAAAAGTCCCTTCGCAGAGGCAACAAGGGATTAACTCATGTGCTAGAGCTTTTTATTTTATTAAATAGAGGTATTGAAAACAATCTTATTAGAGAGGTGTATGCTTTTGTCAATGAATGGTAAATAGACAATACAGTACGTCACAAACCAACTAGACTTCACAAGAGCGGCTCCCATGAAGGACGCAACTAGGGTTAGAAGGTCATCCCTCTTCTCTTTTGTTTACACAATTATGCTTTGACTGATAAATCAGGGGCAAAATCAGTGAAGAGAATTTATAGTAACCAAGTTTGGGGTTGGGCACCCCGCTGCAGCTCTTCTATCAATTTGGATAAGCGGATGTGCCACTAGTCCAGGTGTGTAAAGTCCAATAAACAAGTGAGATAAAGATTCTATATTTACGCCATCATGAGCTAAAACAGGGGCACAAAACAGTTATAATTTTGAAGGTTTCAAAGGTAGCACATGAGAAATTTACTTTGGAGTGGCGGTTAAATACCACATTTAGGTAGGTATGGTGGACACATTTGGCAAAGTTTGGTTTTTGGGAGTTGGATGCACAAGTAGAGATCATACTCGGTACAGGTGAAGGCGAGCAAAAGACTGGGGTCGACAAATTAAGAGAGCAATAATGGCCATAATCATGCATAGCGACAAAAACATTATTAATCAAAGCACAAATGGCATTACAAGTCAAAAAATAAATAATCATAGAGGCTATAGGTGGCTGGTTTGTAGTCATAACATGGTGTAAGCATGTGCCAAGTCAACCAAATAAAGCATTCGAATGAGAATACCACAATATTATGCTTCAATGTGATAAAAACAACTCATGATTCCTAAACTAGCACATTAAGAACTCTCACATATTTGAGGCAAGTCATGCTACAGTAATAACTACTAAGCATAGAATTAAAATAACATCCAACATGAAATGATAAAGTCTAGCCACAGTCTAAACACGCTTCTTTTTGCACTGTTATAAGCATAAAATAATTTACTGCTTTCCAACACCAATCATTTATCTAAACAAAAACTCTACAAAATATATATCAATGAAACAATAGAATACTACTACTACTCTACTAGAATTAAGAGTTCTGAATAAGAGATGCATGAAAAACAGGAGCTAAAAGGATTTGCAGCTGCTAGAAGAAAAATGAAGAATACGAGTATGATAACTGAGGAATACGAGTATTCATATGATAAAGCGGAGTGTGTCTCTCTCCCACAAAAGAATGGTGGGTTCCAACTAAGTTTATTGCAGCAAGGAAAACATAAGAAAACAAAACAAAAACAAACAGACGCTCCAAGTAAAGTGCATATGATGTGACCGAGTAAAAATATAGTTTCACTAGAAGTGACTTCATAAGTTTCTAATGAAGAAGGGGATGCCTTGGGCATCCCAAGCTTAGACGCTTGAGTCTTCTTGGAATTTTTTGGGATAAACCACGGGAGCATCCCCAAGCTTACACTTTTCACTCTTCTTGATCACATTATATCACCCTCTTCTCTTGACCCTTGAAAACTTCCTTCACACCAAACACAAAGTAATTCTCAGTAGAGGGTTAGTGCACAACAAAAAACTCACATGTTCTCCATGGACACAAGAATTATTAATACCTTTTAAACATTATCTATAGCCACTTATCTTTTGTGGAGATAAAATCCAATCAATGTAGTAAAAGATAGAATGCAAGGAAATAGGCAGAATCTGCCAGAAACAGAACAATTTGTAAAGACGGATTTTTTTGAGGCACTTACGTTGCTCATATCGACAAACTCAGAACTAGAAAAGGTTTCGGAAATAGGTGAGGATTAAGCACAAAAGTTTTCAGGTCATTTTGAACTTTATTTGAATTTATACGAATTTAAGAATGGATAGTAGGAATCTGTTTCCTGCCCAGAGATCCAAATCTAACCTCAAGTTTTCACTAGAGACTTTACTTGGCACAACAAATATGAGAAAATAAATATACAAAAGAGTTGCTACATAAGTAAACAACACATTGACTCAAAGAAAACATTGCAAAAATAAAAACATGGGTTATCTCCCAAGAAGTGCTTTTTGTTAACGCCTTTTAGCTAGGCCCAGAAAACAAGAATCGAGTATTTTCAAGTGAAGAAGCATCCAAATTGTAACTTGTTCTAATAATAGAATCAAAAGAAAACTTAATTATATTCCTAGGGAAGTGTTCCATACCTTTCTTGAGTGGGAATTGATATTTAATATTCCCCTCTTTCATATCAATAATAGCACCAACAGTTCTAAGAAAAAGTCTTCCCGAAACAATAGGACAAGAAGCATTGCATTCAATATTCATAACAATAAAATCAACGGGGACAAGGTTATTGTTAACGATAATAAGAACATCGTCAACTCTCCCAAAGGTTTCTTTCTTGCATTATCTGCAAGATGAACATCCAAATAACAGTGTTCCAAAGGTGGTAGATCAAGCATATGATAAAGATTCTTAGGCATAACTGTGATAGTAGCACCAAGATCACACAAAGCATTACAATAAATATCATTCATTGTCATCTTAATGATGGGATCCGAACCATCATCTAACTTCCTAGGGACAGATGCTTCATGTTTTATTTCTTCTTCTCTAAATTGCATGAGAGCATTTGTAATATGTTTTGTGAAAGCCATATTCACAACACTAGCATTAGGACTACTAGCAAGTTTTTGTAGGAACATAATTACTTCAGAAATATTGCAATCATAAAGATCAAGATCATTTTTATCAAAGGTAATGGGACCATTGTCTCCCATATTTTCAAAAAATTTAGCACTTTTATCAGGAACAATTTCGGTGGTTTCAGGCAATTTTAAATGTTTAACAGAAGAAATGGAGACATTTTCAACACGAATTACTTTACCATTTATAGTAGGAGTTTTATTAGAATTTGAAACTTTAGTTTTATTAGTGGTGATAATAGTACAAACTTTAGCTATATTATTCTTTCTAGCAATTTCATCTTCCTTTTCCCACCTATTATGCAATTCAGCTAACATCCTAATATTGTGATCAATTCTAACTTGAATGGCATTCAAAATTTTCTTTCTTTAACATCATGAGGCATAATATTTATTTTAAGAAGATCAACATCAAGATCAAGGCTATCAAATTTAGAAGCAAGAATACCAATTTTTCCAAACATTTCCTCAACAGATTTGTTAAAAGCAGTTTGTGTACTAATAAAATTCTTAAGCTTGTTTTCAAGATTAGAGGCTACACTTCTATTGTTGTTGTAGGAATTACCCTATGAATTGGCATAACCATTACCATTATTAGAAGGATATGTCCTATAATTGTTTCTACCAAAATTATTCCTATAAGTATTGTTGTTGAAATTATTGTTTTTAATGAAGTGCACATCAACATGCTCTTCTTGAGAAACCAAAGCGGCTAAACGAACATTATTTGGATCAGCATAAGTTATACCATTCACAGGCATAGACATAATAGCATCAAGCCTATCACTAAAGGAAGAAGTTTCTACAACAGAATTAACCTTCTTACCTGGTGGAGCTCTCTCAGTGTGCCATTTAGAATAATTTATCAGCATATCATCAAGAAGCTTTGTTGCAGAACAAAAGTGATGGACACAAAGGTTCCTCCAGCAGCTGAATTCAAAAGGTTTCTTGAAGAAAAATTCATACATGCATAAAAGGTTTGGATGATCATCCAAGTAGTCAGTCCATGAGTGGGACAATTCTTTACCAAAAATTTCATTCTTTCCCAAGCTTTAGCAACATGCTCATTTTCAAGTTGCTTAAAATTCATTATGCTACTTCTTAAAGATATAATCTTAGCAGGAGGATAATATTTCCCAATGAAAGAATCTTTACATTTAGTCCAAGAATCAATACTATTTTTAGGTAAAAATAGCAACCATTCTTTAGCTCGCTCTCAAAGAGAAGAGAAAAAAATTCAGATTTATAATATCTCCATCTACATCCTTATATTTTTTCATCTCGCAAATTTTAACAAAATTATTAAGGTGAGCAGCATCATCATCAGAACTAACACTAGAAAATCGCTCTCTCATAACAAGATTTAACAGAGCAGGCTTAATTTCATAAAAATCAGCAGTAGGAGCAGGTGGATCAATAGGTGTACTAATAAAATCATTGTTGTTTGTGCTAGTAAAGTCACGCAACTTAGTGTTCTCATGAGTACTCATTTTAGCAAGATTAAAAAACAGGATAAAAAATAACAACTAGAATAAAAACTAATTTTTGTGTGTTTTTTATATAAAAAAGCAAACAAGACAAAATAAAATAAACTAAGCAAAACAAAAACAAAGTAAAGAGATTGGAGGTGGGAGACTCCCCTTGCAGAAATCCTATTTCTCCCCGGCAACGGCACCAGAAAAAGTGCTTGATGCGTGTGGACACACGTTCGTTGGGAGACCCCAAGAGGAAGGTATGAAGAGTGCAGCGGCAAGTTTTTCCTCAGAAAGAAACGAAGGTTTAATTGATCAGCAGGAGAAAGAAATCTCTTCTAAAGGTTGATGACAACTTATGTTTCCAAGGGCGCACTACCAGGCTCAGCAGCAACGTGGAATCTGCACAACACAATCAAGATACCTTGCCCCAACGAAACAGTGAGGTTGTCAATCTCACCGGTTTTGCTAACACAAAAGATCAGATGTATAGTGTGGAAAATAGTACTTGTTTGCCGTAAATGAAACAAGAAATGATGGCAGATAATCAGAGGAAAACAATGATTATAGTAAAGAAAACAGTGTTTGAAGTGGTTGTATTATGAGTGTACAGAATGGACCGGGGTCCACAGTGCACTAGTGGTGTCCCTCCATAAAAGATAGATAGCATGTTGGGTAAACAAATTACAGCTGGGCAATTGACAGGTATAAAGTCTGCACCGTAGTGCATATGCATGATATGATGATTACTATGTGATTCATGTGGGAATTACAACATAATTCATAGACCGTTATCCAACTACATCCATGACTAATAATCCACCCTTAGAGTGTCATCCAATCAAACGTCGGATATTAAGTTGCAAGCAATGGAATATTGCCTTAAGTAAAGTGTGTAATGTAAACAATGAAAACATTGCTCTTTTCTCCCTAATGGCAACAACACATCCCCCATCCGTCACATTTTTGTCACTCGAGCGCGGATGAAAGGGAGGCATGAACCCACTATCGAGCATAAATACTCCCTCTTGGAGTTACAAGCATCAACTTGGCCAGACCATCTACTAGTAGCGGAGAGCATGCAAGATCATAAATAACATAGACATGAATATTGATAATCACTTGACATAGCATTCAATACTCATCGGTTCCTAGCAAACACAACATGTAGCATTACAATAAGATGATCTTGATCATGTTAGGCAGCTCACAAGATGTAAACATGAAGCACAAAGAAGAGAATAAAACCACATAGCTACTGCTATAGACCCGTAGTCAAAGGATGAACTACCCACACATCATTCCGGAGGCAGGCATGGTCCTAAAGAACCCTTCGGTGATGATTCCCCCTCCCGTCAGGGTGCTGGGCAGAGCTTCAGAACCCTCCTGAACTAGGATTGTTGGTGACAGCAGCTACGGAACATTTTGTGGATGAAGGCTCGGGTATTTAGGGTTAACCCGAGGAGGAGCTTAAATAGGCGAAAGGGAAAAATCGGTGGGTTGCTAGGGGGCCACACCATCTGGTGGCGCGACCAACGGGCGCCCCGCCCAATAAAGGACGACCCTACTTGTTCAACTTATGTCTTTCAACTTGGATGGTGTGGTGGATCCAGGGCTCCCCTACAGGTCCCCTCCGAACTCTGTGTACATGACAGATTTCTAAGACCCTGGATTTTGTTTCATCCGATTCTGAGAATATTTCCAGAACAACTTTTATGAAACCATAAACAACAGAAAACATGAACTGGCTCTGGGCATCTTGTTAATAGGTTAGTCCTAGGAAATCCATAAAATGACATAAAGTGTATAGAAAACTTGTAGCATCTGACATGAAAACAACATGGAACATCAAAAAATTATAGATATGTTTGAGACGTATCAATTCCCTCAAGTGAATGTGGGGGAAATATAGAACGAGTTGGTGAATATGTACATCGGGGCCTTCTCCTTCAATCCTCCCAAGATCAACGAGTTTAGGTGGATGGATTGGGAGAAATCTATATTTTGGTGAGCTAAATAAATGAGATATTTAATGGTGGACGAGCCGTCTCTTGAAGAAGGGGATGGGCTATTTAGATCCCTTCCCCCAAATCTGACCGTTTGAGCACTTATTACTTCACCCGGTAGTAGCGCATGGTGTCTGGTAGTACCGTCCCTTCTAATCTTCACGGGGTCAATGCTGGATCTGTTAGGTTGCATTCCAGAGGCGGCACTAACGCACGGGGGCGATAGTGACCAATTTTTCACGCTCCAACTTTGTGAGTCCAGTACCAAACCTTGAAAATTATGGTGCTACCTCAGCACCACGGTAGTACTACGACCTCGGTACTACCGCGCCATCCGATACTACCGAACCACAGCAACCAAACAGCTTAGCAGTTCCTTGATCAAAATTTCTCATACGGTACTACCGGGAAGGTCCGGTAGTTCCGAATTCTGCCACACTCGAAGCTGAGGTTCCAGTACCAAAATTAGGAAATCCCGATAGTACCGCCTTTGACAAAAATACCACAGATTGCTTCTTTATTCATAGTGAACTCAATGGGGTTTATCACAAGGATATATAGGAAGAATATATGGAAATTAAGCCTGAAGTTGTCTCCCGGCGAGGCTGGCACAGCGAAGAAGGCACGGCTCGAGAGCGCTCATGATGGCTATGGCAAGCCTCGTTCGGAGGAACCCCCTTCTGTGGTCTCTTCTTCCACTAAATGTCCGCCAAGGGTATGCCGCTTCACGGGAAGGTAAGATGGCTCCTTGTAAACTTCCCTCAGACTTTACCGCACTTGGTTGCGGAGCTCCTCTGTGACTTTGCAGGTCCCCAAAAGGAGGTGAAGTGAAGGGACAGCGGGTGGGTGTCCCAAATTCCACACTGTCACGACCTGAGAGACTCCAGATGCTGCGGAGGTGAAGAACATGAGCGATGCAGAGCTGGAGAAGGTTACCCCTTCTCTTGGGGGACTTGTCCATGGTGCCTGCGGTTGAGAAAGAGATCACGAGCTCGCCTCTTCTTCGTGATGTTGTTGGGGTCTCCTGCTTGTTTAAGGGTGAAGTAGCGCCAGCTACCGCAGCCGGCGAAGGAGCTGGCCAAGAGGCAGCGCTGCCGTAGCGGGTGCCAACTCCTCGTCGAGGGAGGAGCCCTCAGCACCTTTCTGAGCCCCCAGCATGCGCGGGGGTGATAGTGGTGTCGTGGGATAATCACGGCAGACGTTACCGGGGGTAACTTGTCTTGGGGCAAATCGACTCTGGTGTTTGGGAGAGGGTTTAGCTCAAGGGAAACCATGGTGATATGCGATCTGGTAGCCGGCAATCAAGTCGCCGAGTCTCCGGCCTGAATATATTATCTCGATACTTCTGTTACAATGGATACTCGATATCTCGCAATCTCTGTCTCGTAAGCCTGTCTAATCTAACCCTAGGGACCGGCTTATATAGTACCCGGATCCCCTGGCTTACTATCCAAGGCGTGTTCGGAGTCCTACCCGGACACTACTTACAAACCCTAAACTTCCTTATCGGAAACCACAATCCGGGTTACGAGGCCTACACTTCTGGGCCTTCTAGAAGCTCCTTTTCCCTAAGCCGGGTCTTGTGCAGCGTCCTTTGGGCCGAATTACACCTTGGTGTTAGCATACCGGGTTATCATCCCTCCATCAGTAGTCCCCAGAATAGCTTGGGCTTCATGGGATCCTCCTTGAAGCGCACGCTATTCCCTGCAAAAATAACAAACACACAAGTTCATAGAGGCCGGGTTAGGTTGCTTTAATAAACAGCTAGGCCTAACTCCATGGGTGGTCCATATAATAACCTGGCTTTCTCCGAATCCATCTTTACTTTTCCCGGTCAATGTTCCGAGGAAGATGCAGAAGACCCGGCTTGTTTCACTCATTAATTGGTCCGGATATCGCGGAAGGGATTTCCTTCCTATCCTTTCCGGATATCGCGCGCGGGCACTTAACGCATATCCCAAAATTCCTGGACGGGTATCTTTTCCGAAAATTTTGGCTCCCGCTCACCTTGACCTAGTTTTCTCCACCCGTACCTATAAATAGGTGTCCTAGGGAGGTAACATACCACAACGCTCCATTTCTTCCGTCACCTTCTTCCTCACCGGCGCTCTCTCGCCCGAGCTTGCGCAGCGCCGCCACGGAGACCACGAACGCCGCCGGAGTCGAGCCGCCGTCACCTGCGCTCGACTACAAATCGCGCCACGCCGCCGTCTGTCTCCGCCGCCGCGCACCAGAGCTGCCCGCCGGGAGTCCCAGAGGGGCACCACAGCTGCGCCATCTGCCGCCGTCGTGCTCTCCTTCAATCCACACCGGTAAGCTTACCATCTCCATTGATTTTAGCGTTCAATTTCTCCGCTCGACCTAGATTGGATCTAGGCCCGCCCGCGGGCCGTTTCTTGCTTCACGCCGGATTAGATCACTCAACTCCACTCTAGTTTGTTCAATTGCTCAATAGTTTACTCCACAGCGCTCTCCTATCGCTTGCAATCGCTAATTTCTCTTCAAAATTATCCGCAAATTTTCCGATCTGGATGTAGTTCACCAAAACTTCCGCTATTGCTCTTCGATACCCGGACAGTCCACCACTTCCGGTTCTTTTATACATACTCTAGATAAACAGGCAATCATCCTCCTTTCATAATCGCTCACTGATACTTGGATATCCCATAATTTCTGTATTGCTCGGCGACACCCGGATAATTCGTAATTTTCGCACTGCCTAGTGATACTCGGACAACTCATAGCTTTCATATTGCTTCTTACTGATACTGCTTGTGGATACTCGGATAACTCATAATTCCCGAGTCTTAATGCCTCGCACCCTTTGCCTTGTATTTTGCAGACCGAACAAATGGCTCCAAAGCACAAGGGCAAACAGCCGGCCAAGGCAAGGTCAACCCAATCCATATCCGCCAATTGGGCGCGGTCCTCTGTGACCCTGGCCAAGTTAGAAGAACTGGCCGAGTCTGGCGTTCTCCCTCCTCAGAAGGAGATCCACTAGAGAGTATCGGGTGACGAGACCCGGCCTACCCCCAACCCCAACGAGGTAATATGCTTCGTTGAGCACGTGATCCGGGGGTTTCGCCCCCCGGGTCACTCTTTTTTCCGTGAGGTCCTCAGCCATTACGGCCTCCGGGTATTCGACATAGGGCCTAACTCTATGTTGAATATAACCCATTTTCATAGTCCTTTGCGAATCTTACTTGTGCATCCCACCCAATCTCGCTTTGTTTATCGAACTTTTCCAATGCAAACCGTGCCGCGAAAGCGGTGACGGGGCCCTCTTGGCCTGCGGCAGGGTTTCTATCCAGCGCCACAAGAATTCACCCATGCCAACTCTCAGTCTTAACTCTCACGTTAAGCATTGGCAACAAACTTTCTTTTATTGCCGGGACACCTCCCCACCCTGCGAAAAGAAATTGCCGGGTTACTTGGAGGGTCTCTTAGATCTTTCCGACACTTTCAATGCTTTCCCCCCTGAATCGGACAGGGGAGCCATCCAACCCCTTTAGCAAAAATAGCCGTTCTTTCTGCCCAAGGCCTCCTTGGGCTTAACTTGGTTAAGACATGGGTGGACTTCCGGATCCAGCCCAACTCCATTCGCACAAAGCTGATGTGCGACTACTCGGGGCACGTCACGGACGCGCTCCGCTATTCCTCAAAGAATTACCCGGCCGGTGACACTGACAAGACCATCAAGGGTTTCTTTACGGAGAAGTTGGACGTGATCCGAAACATAGCCGGATTAGATCAATATACACGCGAGAATCCGGCTCCCGCGGTAAGATCCGGCACTTGTACTTTCACTTTCATTCTTGCACTTACACTTGATACAATCACTAACTCTTACCTTTATGCCTTTACCTCAGGCTGATAATGCTTTCTGGAATATCAAGACCTCCCCTTCCTCCGGAGACCCGGAAGAAGATGAAGAGGCAGCTGACTCGGAGGAAGGTACATTCCGGGTTTTACCCAACCCAATTTATGCTAACTTGTTTCTCCACACTTCCTGTTTTTCCAACTGTATTCATTGGTGACTCTCCGGGCTGGAGGATAAGGAAGAAAAAGAAGACCCGGAAGACGGGGTGGAAACACAGAGTGACGAGAGTGAAGCTGAACCAGTCATCGAGGTCGGAGCTAAGAGAAAACCCCGAGGGGTTGTCTTTAAGGTTCCATATCGCTCCCTTGCTTCCAAACCATACTCCTTCACTAATATGTGCGAGCTAAACCGTAAATTATCCGACTGGCCATACTTGAAGGAACCACCCATGATCAAGCGCAGGGTGACCCGGAACACTCCGGGTGACACCACGCTCAACCCGGGTATCCCACCATCTCCGGCTCAGCGCGCCGGTACTTCTCAACCTCATCCCGAGTATCAGAGGTTTCCTTCTCCCAATCACCCCTTAGCGGGACGACTCCGCGTCTCACTTTCTCAATCTTTATCAGCTTCTTCCGGATCTAGCAGCGAATTCCCCTCAGACTCCGGGTAAGGTTCTTCTCTTGCTGTTCTAATACTCATCCATAATTTTCTCTAGTTACATACTAACTGCTTACTCGTACCATTCTCAGGGCCAAGGTCACTACCAGTGACCAGGATGACATGGAAACTGATGACCCGGGCAAAGAGAATCCGGTTGATGACGCGATGGCTGCGGCTGGCGGCGAGGAAGAGCAGCAAGTGCCACCGAAGAACCCGGCTGATCGAGAAGCCGAGTATCCGATAGCCTCGCACGCGCATGAGGACGAAGAGGTCACAATCCTGGGCACAGGGATAGGCGAGCTGAACTCTGACACTCGAGCGACTCGGGTGCCTTCCCCTGCCAAGGCAAGAACTCGGTCTCCGAGTAACCAGGATCCCGGGTCTTCCGACCTGGGTAACCATTCCTTCGACCAGATGATGAGCGCCCTCCTCGCCCTGAAGGCCACAAAGAACAATATGTTGGAGCGCATGGCTGCTGAACATCAGGTAATACTGACTGGTTATTTCATAGTATCCATCTAGTCCCCAAGTTCCGAGTATAACATGTCGAAGTTGTACTTGGTACTACCTCTTTAATACTTGGGTTATTATGATATCCGACTAAACTTTATCTTTCCGTCCCTTATAGGCACAAACGGCCCGGACCGAGGAAATTTTGGCCAAGACCAATCAACTCCTGGAGACTGAGGTAAAGCTGCGAGAGGCGCTTGAGGCTGAGGTGGAAACGCTTAACAAGGATGTCGTGAAGTACAAGAACAAGTACACCACTGTTCAGGCTGCGCTGAAGAAATTATCAGCCCAAGTTGCTGACACTTATCGTGTCCTACTTGGTGAGATATTGTTACTTGCTGGTTCGTGACTCGGTTTTTTCTTGATCCGTGATACCCGGGATGTTTTGATGTAACCTTTGTTGTTTACATTGCAGGCGCTAACCTTGCGCCCCCAGAAGAAGATGATATCCAGAAGGTGAAAAATTTAAGGACTGTGCTCGGGAGATTCTGCGCCGGCACTAAATGGATCCTAGACACCATACAGTGGCCGGCTGAGGGATATCCGGGTATGGAAACCCTGATCCATGCGTGCTCTACTGTGCCCGCATGGATTGAGCTCTGGAAACGCTCGGCATGCCGGGTTGGGATGACCCGGGGTCTTATGCTGGCTAAAGCTTACTTTCCAAAGCTTGAGCCGGAAAAGCTGGTGGCCGGGTTTCCAGAGTTCAAGGCCGATGGCTCCAGGTTCGCCGCCAAGGACTTCAAAGCTGTACAGACTGAGGTGCGTCACTCGGCGACTACTCTTGCCGATTCTCTGGACCTGAATAGATTTGTAACTCCATACGACGCCGAGGATAAACCTGTGAAGGAAGATATGCCTTTACCCTTCGATATCTTGGAGAAGTGGAATGCTGACTCGGCCAGGAGGAGGGAGGAAGCCGCGAAGAGGGAAGCCGAGTTGGAGTCAGCGCCCTCCTCCTCTACGCCGGCTGGCCACCCGCCTGTTCGTCCTGATACTGCCAATCCGGGTGACAATGCTAGGAAGGCCTCCGAGGATCAAACCCAAGACCAAGACCCGGAAGACAAGGGCAAGGCTGTAGACCCAACCCAGGAGGCCGAGTAAACTCTTGCCCGATGCCGTCTCAATACCTCATTCGGCCGGTGATCCTGTAAAGTAATTATTCTTTTGATAGTGCGCTTGTGCGCTTTGTGGTACTACTATCGTGGCTTGTAATACACTTTAATACCTTAATATATTTCGTGGCCCTTCTGGCCTTTTGCTTGAATTTGATATTTCTTAACTTTGAGCTTTTTCATCCTTGATTTTCTGACTTTCTGCTATGGTTCCTATTGTGAGACTCAGTTTCCGGGTCTCGTGGGTTTTGACTAGTGGACTTTTTTCTAAGTCCCCAAGTCCCCAAGACTCGGATTTTTGGGTTTTTGAGCTGAATAGCTGGATAATTTGTTTCTGTTTTCAAATTCCCGAGTCCCCAAGGCCCGAAATGCCGAGTCTGGGGTGTTGGGTCTTTCAAAAGGAACAAATTGTTACATGCTAAGCCCAAAACCTAGAGCCGTTTCACCTAGGTTTTGAAGTTATGCTTAATAAACTTTGAGTTTCCGGTTATTAACCTTGTACTCTGCATAACTTGTGGTTTAGATGACCCTTTTGACTCTCTTGTACTGTAAGCCGGCTTTCGCGTGGATAATCATGTTGTCACAGCTGTATGAAGACAGGGTCAGGCAAGTCCCATTGGGCATCATGACTGATTGTAATCATACGCTAGCGAAGCATGCCACTTTAGTGCGAGTCACATCGAGCTTAAGTAAGAAAAGTCAAGAAAGTTTGACTCCTTTGTCCGGTTATAAGCTTGCAGCCGTACTTGTTTGCAAGTAATCGGCCCTTATAACTCATAGGCATCGTGGCCGGGTCTTTGAGTTTGTAACTGTGCTATTCAAGCAATCAGCCCCCGAGACCTAAATATATGCAATTTACTAAAGAAACTAATGTGCTAAGAACAATAAATAATACTTACCTGGAAGAAAAAATAAAAACACAACAGAGATAAAAAACTTGATAAAAAACACATGAAAAGGAAACAATATATTGTTTAACCATCTCTTTTACTGATATGAGAAAAGTTAGATCAGCAAGCCGCCTCATTAAAAACCCTCCAGTCCCCTTAGGTACCCTGGATAGGAAAAGAGTGCGTCTGAAACCTGCTGCCTGTTACATCGTGTAATTCCACCTGTAAATCTAGTCTAAACTAGGTATAGTAGGGACGTAGCTGAGCCACATTCCATGGTCTTTCTTGTTCCTGCATAGATGAAGTGGTATGAGCGGTGTCGTTAACCGTAGCCGACTCTTCCGTTGCATCTATCAAGTAATATGATCCATTGTGTAGATTCCGGCTTATGATGAACGGTCCTTCCCATGGTGGGGATAACTTGTGTTTTCCTTCCTTTGATTGTACCAGGCGCAGAACCAGGTCTCCTTCCTGGAAGACCCGGGTTTTGACTCTCCGGCTATGATATCTCCTCAGATCCTGCTGGTATATGGCTGATCTCTCCAAAGCTTGTTCCCTGTGTTCTTCTAACATATCCACGGCGTCCTGCCGGGTCTTATTGTTCTCCACCTCAACGTAAGCCGATACTCGAGGCGAGTCATGGATGATATCACTCGGCAGCACCGCTTCTGCGCCATAAACCATGGAAAACGGTGTCATCTGAGTAGATCTGTTAGGTGTAGTGTTGATACCCCAAACCACTGAGGGTAACTCTTCAACCCATGCTCCAGCAGCTCTGACACATGGGACTCGCAATCATGGCTTTAATCCATGAAGTAACTCCTGATTCGCCCTCTCCACTTGTCCATTGGCTTGTGGATGAGCTACGGAAGCTATGTCAAGCCGGATTCCGTTGTTGCCACAAAATTTCTCCATCTCGCCAAGGGACATGTTGGTTCCATTGTCGGTAATTATACTGTGAGGATACCCGAACCGGTAGATTATCCTTTTCAGGAACTTAACTGCCGTAATCGCTTCACAATTCGTAACTGGCATAACTTCGACCCACTTGGTAAATTTGTCGATAGCCACCAGGAGATGTGTCTTTTTGCAAGGTGACATGTGAAAGGGGCCAACCATGTCCATACCCCAAACGGCAAAAGGCCAGGTTAAAGGAATTGTTTGCAACTCCATAGCCGGCACATGGATTTGGCGGGCGTACCTTTGGCATCCGTCGCACCTTGCCACCAAGCGTTCCACATCTGCTAAAGTTGTGAGCCAGAAGAAACCGTGCCTATATGCTTTGGCCACAAGGGACCTTGTGGATGCGTGATGCCCATAGTCGCCTTCGTGGATCTCTTTCAGGATTTGCCGGCCTTCTTCTGGTGCTACACAGCGCAAAAATACTCATGCAGCACTCCTTTTATATAACTCCCCATTGATGATGGAATACCCTTTTGCTCGCCTCAAAATTTTCCTTGCTAGTACCTCTTGTTGTGGTAACTCCCCCCGTGATAGGTAAGCCAGAAACGGCTCTGTCCACTCGGGAACAGTGCGTATTGTGGCCACGAGCTCCAAATCTGGGTCTTTGTTAGCCAGTTCTTAGTCAGACTCGGTTTTAACTGACGGCCGCCATAGCTCGTCCAGGAACACATTGGGTGGAGCTGGCTATCTGCGCGAGCCGAGTCTGGCGAGTGCATCTGCTGCCTCGTTTTTTCTTCTATCTACATGCTCCACCTCATACCCGGAAAAACACCCGGCAACCCGGTCCACCTCTCTGCGGTATGCTGCCATGATTGCATCTTTTCTATCCCAAGTTCTTGAGACCTGCTGTACCACAAGATCCGAGTCCCCCGTAGCACCGTATCCTCTTAATGTTCATCTCCTTGGCTATCTTCAATCCATGCAATAATGCCTCATATTCGGCCACGTTGTTGGAACAATCAAAGTGAATCTGCAACACGTAGCTCAACTTGTCTCCTTTGGGTGATGTGAGCACCACTCCGGCTCCTGATCCCTCGTATTGCTTGGAACCATCACAGTGCATTATCCATGACTTGGAATTGGAGTCATTGTGGGCATGCCTGTGTGAGTCCAATCGTTAATGAAATCAACTAGATCTTGAGATTTGGTTGCTGACCTGGGCTCGTAGTTGATGTGATAATCTCCCATCTCGATCACCCACTTGGCTATTCTACCTGTTGCATCCGAGTTTCTGATGATATCCGACATGGGTATAGAGCTAACCACTGTTATGGGGTGTTCCTGAAAATACGGCTTTAATTTCCGGCTGGCCATGAAGACCCCGAAAACCAGCTTCTGCCAATGTGGGTAGCGCTGCTTTGCTTCTGATAACACCTCGCTAACATAATAAACCGGCCTCTGGACCGGGTGATCTTTTCCATCCTCCTTGCGCTCAACGACAACCACTGCGCTAACCGCCCGGGGCCCCGCTGCAACGTATAGTAACATGGGCTCTTTAGGACCCGGGGCTGCTAGGACTGATGCCTCAGATAGCTGCTTCTTTAGTGCCTCGAACGCCTCATCCGCCTCTTGGTCCCAAACGAATTTATCAGATTTCCTCAAGAGCCGGTACAAGGGTATTGCCTTCTCTCCGAGTCTTGATATAAACCGGCACACCGCTGCTACGCACCCCGTAAGCTTCTGAACATGCTTCAGGTTTTCCGGCTTTTTCAGACTCTGGATAGCTTTGATTTTATCCGGGTTTGCTTCAATCCCTCTCTCTGAAACAATGAAACCGAGTAACTTCCCTGCTGGGACTCCAAATACACACTTTGTCGGGTTAAGTTTCATCTGGTATCTTCTCAAGTTCTTGAATGTTTCCTTCAGATCATCAATAAATGTCTCTGCTTTTCTGGTCTTTATCACCACGTCGTCCACGTAAGCATGAACGTTGCGTCCAATTTGGTCCTCAAAGCACTTCTGAATGCACCGCTGATAGGTTGCGCCGGCGTTCTTCAATCCAAAAGTCATGGTTTTGTAACAAAAGGGCCCAAAAGGGGTTATAAACGATGTTTTCTCCCAGTCTTCCTTCTTGAGCTTGATCTGATGATACCCGGAATATGCATCCAGGAAGCATAGTAGGTCACTTCCAGCCACTGCGTCTATGATCTGATCTATCCTTGGAAGTGCAAACGGATCCTTTGGGCAATGCTTGTTGAGACTTGTATAATAAATGCACATCCTCCACTCATTAGTCTTTTTCATCACGAGAACCGGATTTGCTAACCACTCCGGGTGAAATACTTCCATGATAAAGCCGGCTGTCAACAGCCGAGCAATTTCTTCGCCTATAGCCCTTCTTCTTTCCTCATTCATGTTTCTCAGTCCCTGCTTCACGGGCCTGGATTTGGGATCAACGTGCAAACTGTGCTCTGCCAACTCTGTAGGGATACCCGGCATATCGCTAGGCGTCCAAGCAAACACATCCTGATTTGAACGAATAAATTCCACAAGTGCTTTTTCCTGCTCATCGTCCAAATTAGATCCTATGGCAAATTGCTTGGAGGGATCACCTTCGACGAAGGCCACCATCTTGGTATCTTGCGCTGCTTTGAATTTTGCTCTCTCATCCTCGGTGTTTGGCCTCTTCAGCGATGTCCTGTCATCCGGGTCTACTTGAGACCGGTAATACTTAAGCTCCTCCTTTCTACATGCTTGTTCTGCCATTGCCGCATCTCCTTCGTCACACTCAGCCGCTATATCCCGGCTCCCATGTATGGTGATGGTCTGCTTAGGACCCGGGATTTTTAGCTGTAGGTACATGTAACACGGCCTGGCCATGAACTTGGCGTAAGACGGCCTCCCAAATAGCGTGTGATAAGGACTGCGCAACTTCACCACTTCGAGCGTGAGCCACTCCACCCGGAAATTATCCTTTGATTCTCCAAAAGCAACCTCCAAGGTAATCTTTCCTTCAGGGCAGGCTGAGTGACCTGGCACGATCTCGTGAAAAACTGTTGAACTTTTCTCTAGCTGAGACTCCTTGAGGCCCATGCGTAAGAAAGTTTCCCAATATAGGATGTTGATGCTACTTCCACCATCCATTAAGACCTTTTTCAGATCATAACCATTAACCTGTGGCGCAACCACCAATGCTAGGACTCCCGGGTGTTCTATTCTTTCCGGGTGATCTCTTCTGCTCCACGTTACATCCTGCTCGGACCACCTCAGGTATCTCGGGACAGCCGAGGAAATCGAGTTTACTGCCTTCTTTAGTATCTTTCTATCCTTGTTAGAAATTCCTGTGGTGTGAACGTGGTATTGGCCCAATTGCTTGGGGTTGGCTTGGAAACCTCCAGCTCCTCCCTGGTTATTGCCCGGATTCCCAACCCCCGGGTTGCCTGCTGGGGGTGGGCCGTTGCCCGGGTTTCCACCCGGACCCGGTCCTCCTCCCCGGCCTGCACCTCTCATAGCCTTGTTCACTTCCTCGTTCTTCCATCTCTGCAAATCCGCACATTGATCCAATGAGTGGTTAGCCGGCCTTTCGTTCCTGCTGTGTTTCGGGCACGCCATTCTGAAGATATCCCAGTTGTTACCCGGCCTTGTTGGCCCTTGATAATTTCCTCCGTTATGATTTCCTACGTTGAAATTTCCTTCTGCCCTGGGCCTTGAAGACCCGGCTTCTGTGCTGGCGACAAACTCGGAATTCCCCTCGAACGGGCGCTTGTTCTGGTTGTTCCCATTGTTACCTCCATAGTTACCCGACGTAGATCCATTGTCGGTTCTTCCATTATTACCCGCATTTGCTTTTGCTTTCTTGTCATCAACATCCTCTTCCGTGGTATCCATTGCAGCATGTTTGTTGCACGCATCCATTAGTTCTCCCATTGTAACCTCTGAAGCATTCCGACTGGATTTCATGCGAGTTAATTTCTGCACTAAAGGCGTATACTTGCATGTCTTGGCCATAGCTTGCAACGCGTCCTTCCGCTGAATATCTGTAGATGAATGCAATATCTCCATAACCCGGCGCACCCAACTGCGCGCCGAATCTCCCTTCTTTTGCACACACTGTTCTAGATCGTCGATAGTAAACAACTTCCTGCATGTTCCGTGAAAGTGCTTGATAAATGCAGTTTTCAACTCACCCCACGACTTGATAGATCCTTCCGGTAAATTGTTGAACCACAACTTTGCTGCCCCTTCCGACATCATTAAATACATGAACTTGGCTTGAAGGTTTTCAGACGCGTTGCGAATCGACATAGCCATCTCATAACTGCTCAACCATGTTTCTGGATCCATAGTCGGCTCGTAGTTCACTACTTTACCCGGTTCCTTGAATTTATCCGGGTAAGGCTCAGCCCTGATGTTATCCGTCAGACACTTGGGCCCAGCGAGATTAGTCGGTACTGGCCTCACCCGGGAAACATGCGATCCTGCGGGGGGTACGGCTGGACGTGGCGCTACTGCCGGTCCGTGCACCGCAGACCCGGCCGCGGCTCTCCTAGCTCTGGAACTGTCCACAATAGCTTGTGCTGCTGATACTGCTGGTGCTGCTTGCACGCGGGGAGGAGGCGGCATTTGCTGCTGCTCTGCCCTCCGTCGCGCTGAACTTGTATGCATATTGCCGGCATTGCCATGTTGCTGGCTGATATAAGGTGTTCCATGCATTCCACTCCTATTATCCGGGTAATTAACCTGCTGAGCCACTGCCGTATGCAACAAATCGATCGCCCGTCGGGTCTGCTCTGCATGGGGTGACTCTCTTACGGGGATCTGATTCAATGCTAACGTTGCGGCATATCAGTTATCCATGGGGTTATTAAAGTGATCTGGCGGCATACGAAATCGTGATGGTGGTGGTGGTGGCGTTGTGTTGCCGACAGGGCCCCAGTCTGCAGTGTGGGTAACCCGGCCTGCACGCTTGCCGGCTGTCCTGCTCCAGTTGTCGGTTGATGCACAGTTTCCTGATTCACAGCCGGAATCGGCTGATCCTGGGGTGTGATGAATAGTGCGTTAGGGTTTATGACTCCACCCATCGCCGGTAATCTTGTCTGGTATCTCTGATGCGCCCTGCTTGTCTCAGCCCGGAGCCGGTTTTCCAGCGCGTCCAGTTCGCGTTGGCACGTGGCTACCCCTTGCTTTTCTGCTTCTACATCTCTTCTTTGTTGCTCTAGCGCGCGGTGTGCTACCTCCAAGTCCCTGGCACGTGCCGCGGCCTTTTCCGGGGTTATCACAGTAGCTAACACTGTTGGGTCCAAGACAATATTGTTACTGAACAGGGCCGGGTGTTGCGGATTCGAAGGACCCGCCCCTGGAGTCCTGTTAGCCAGGAACCCGAACATATTTGCCTGCAGCTCGCTATCCGCCGCTCGGCTGGTGACTGAAGCCGACTCTCCGTCAATCTGGGTCAGGACCGGATTTCCGTCAGCCGGATTTTGCTGCTGGACCAATGCTTGCGCCGCTCCGATCGCGGCCGTAGTCGCGTTCCCCTGATTGAGATTGGTTGCAGGGGCCGTGTAGACCGCGACCTAGCGCGCAATGCTTGGCGAAGACTCATACTCCTCCTCATCGCCGCTATCTTCCTCGTACCGGTCCTCCAGCAGGTGCAAGATAGACTCGGTATCATCCTCTCTTATGACCAGGCCACGCGGGGTCCATGCCGGCTCCTCCGTCTGTTCCCTCTTCGTGGTGGGCTCTTCCATCGGATCTACCGTTCCGACCGATTCTTCTCCGTCCGACTGAACGTGGGTGGCTTCTCCTGAGGCAGAATCAAGTCCAAAATCGTCAGGGATTGAACCGAACGCACGTACCATACCGACGAAGACGTTGACCCGGCCGATTGTGACGACAGATCCGGATTCGAGCAGATCCGACTCTGGCCCCCAGCCAAAATCGTCCACCATCTTCTCTCTGTCGGGGTTGGTGTAGATCTCGCCGATGACGAGGTTTTTCATGTTCTCCCGAGCTTCTCCCGTGATGTAAACACCCTTGGACGTAGGCCCCACGGTGGGCGCCAACTGTCGTGGGATAATCACGGCAGACATTACCGGGGGTAACTTGTCTTGGGGCAAATCGACTCTGGTGTTTGGGAGAGGGTTTAGCTCAAGGGAAACCATGGTGATATGCGATCTGGTAGCCGGCAATCAAGTCGCCGAGTCTCCGGCCTGAATATATTATCTCGATACTTCTGTTACAATGGATACTCGATATCTCGCAATCTCTATCTCGTAAGCCTGTCTAATCTAACCCTAGGGACCGGCTTATATAGTACATGGATCCCCTGGCTTACTATCCAAGGCGTGTTCGGAGTCCTACCAGGACACTACTTACAAACCCTAAACTTCCTTATCGGAACCCACAATCCGGGTTACGAGGCCTACACTTCTGGGCCTTCTAGAAGCTCCTTTTCCCTAAGCCGGGTCTTGTGCAGTGTCCTTTGGGCCGAATTACACCTTGGTGTTAGCATACCGGGTTATCATCCCTCCATCAAGTGGTGCGTGCTTCGATCCTGATAGTGCAACGACAAGGACACCAGCGATAGCGTCCTTTTCTTTCTGTGCAGTCGGCGACGCGGCCGTCTTTGCCTCCACCTCATCTTTCCCACGCGTGGCGCAGGACGCAGCCTTGGCACAGGAAAGGGAGCTTGAAATCTACTTCGGGTCCTGGCGTCTGCTCCATGTCCTAGGAACCCCGTGATGTAGTGGCGCATGAGGACTGTTGGTCCCTGTTGGTCCGTACCTGCCGCGGCCCGAAGCTCAGTCTCGACGGCTTTACGGCCGACATTGCGAAGGGGGACGCCATTTGTGCCCAAGCGGACTCCCATGTGGAGGCGGTGGTCAAGGAGTATGATCGTCTTGAAACCCTGGGCACCCAGCTCCGAGATATGGTCGTACTGGACCGCAGGCTGGAGGTGACAGAAGTGGAGACCAGCCGGTTGATCCTTGAGGACGTTGGGCAACAACGCCAAAACGCCATCGAGTCCCTTGAAGAGGCCAAGAACAGACTTGCCATCATGGAATACCACGAGGAAGAACTTCACCTTGAGAGGAACCAGCACGAGCTGGAAGTGGAGGCGTGGGCCTGCTAGCGTAAAGAGCAGGAGGATGGATTTTCCCTTTGCGGGGGCGCCTGAACGTGCTCGCCGAGAAAATTGAAACTCAGGAGGCAACTGAGAAGGACCTTGAGAGGCGGGACGAGGCAACTGATAAGGACCTTGAGAGGCAGGAGGAGGAGATCGCCCGGGTGAACCTTGAGCTCAGCCTTAAGCGAGGGCGTCTCGAGAAATTGCACGCCGTCGTGTGGTCCGTGGAGGAGAGTAACTAGAGGCCCATTGATGCTTCCAACACCAGGGGAGCCACTGTGAAGGCTCGGCGGGAGAAGGAGGTCGAGGAGAAATTCGAGGCGGGTCACGAGGCTTACCACAAAACACTTAAGAAAGAACTTGGCAAGAAGCTCAAGGACCAAGAAGATAAGTTTGTCAAGCGGAGGGGAAGCTGAGCAAGGAGATCGAGGACCTTCTCGAAGACCTTCGTAGGATCCGTTTAAATTGGTTTAGTTGCATCTTCTTTTGCATCTTGCATGTCATGCATGTAAAATTAGGACCATGCTGGATCTTTTGCCTTAGTTGTAAGTTTTTCATTTGTGTTCTTTTAGTGCTTTGCTTCTTCGAGGATAGGACGTTGAGACGATGTGAGCAACAAATATTTCTGCTACCTCTACAAGCTGGATTCCAAGCAAGCTTTAAGAACTAGCTACCTATGGGTGTCGTTCCTCACTTGTTATGGATGCTTTCCGTTGTCTTTATTTTACCCTTATGATTCGATGCTTGTGTCTGGATCCTATCATATATTTAACTTTCTGCCATGATATAGCCCCATACCCCACCTCCTATGACATGTTTGTTTATCTTGACGGCCTTGCGAGTCGTGGTGCATTCTTAGCTTCTCTGGCGAGTTTGGTTCCTCGTCACCTGACTAGTTTGATAGGCTGGTTCAACTTAATTAAAATGATCTTAATGATTGCGGTAATAATAATTTTGAATTTGAGATAAGGCACCGGCGGGAGGCCCCTCGAGGATTTTGGTCTCTACTAGTGTCGCCTTAGGAAAAGGTTCTTGTCCACTGATCCAAGAATGACCGTGTTAACCACATTATGGGAGGTATGGGACTCCCCGCAACCTATTAGCCCCACTGCACTCTGGTCTAGGATGCCACAACGTAGCTCTCTATGGGTACGATGGCAACGATGTTGCGGATGATGATGGTATGTTACCAATGTGCGTACAATTATATAGGTTTCCGCGGTATGACGTGAAGCGGACAATTCCAATTGGTTTGATCAGCTTCGCGCATAGGCGCAAACGGCCAGGTCCGCTTCGAAGCATCGGCTGGTGTTGGGGGAATAGGTAAGGGGGAGCCTTACCGGTATCTGATATGAACCGGGAATCGCCTCATCCGGTTTATGGTAAGTGACCCGTGTCTTGCTAGGCAGGGCCGGGTTAGGCTAGGAAGAGCCGGGTTGCGGTGAGTGTAACCCGGCTGAGCGAAGAACCCGCCTAAAGTCCAGGTCGGACGACATGGAAGCCTGGGAACCCGGAGAGCAGCTCAAGGCCGGCTCAGGAGTAGCCGGATCATAAGAAGAGTCGGACCAAGATGATCGAGAACTGGAGGGAGATAGGACTCCGAGGACGGGCAGGACCTGGACTCCCTTGTAACCCGGAGGTCTCGTCCACTATATAAGGAGAGACCCCTGGACGTAGAAAGACAAGTTCTAGGTTGATAGCAAAGTAACTCGAGACATCGAGAGCCGGAATCGCCCTTTGTAATCGAGACTGGTCCTTTGATTAGTAAGAAAGCAGGAGTAGGTTTTACCCTCAATCGAGGGGCCGAACCTGGGTAAACTCGCGTCTCTCGTTTCCGTCTTAACCCTTTCTAAGTTTCGCTTAGTAGCAATGGCCTCGCAATCTAGTTCTCGCATGAGAACACTTGCCGTGACAAAACCACGAACGTTGGGGCCCACCATAGGGCCTGCTCGCGAAAGCGTCGGCTTTTCGGAAGGAGCGCTACCTGGGATCGAGAAGCTCGCGATAGGCCGGCTCAGGAGGAGCCGGCGCGGAAACTATTAGAATCATGAAACGTGGGGCCCCGAGTTCGCCTCCGTGGATTCAGGACTTCACGTCCCCTTCGGCAAGATCCATGTCTTCATTGGATACGTTGGGACAATAGCTTCAGAACAGGACAAACTTTTAGATCCGGTGTCTGAGAAAACCATGGAAGTGGACTCCGATGGCGAGTCCTCAGTTGGGAACAATTACGATCATGATGACACAGGATCGATCCACCAGCTCTTTGGAGACCGATTAGGAGGAGACCTGAAATTGGACGCGCCAGGTTTCGATGAGACAACTCACCATGCTGTCGTTCACATGGCTGGTCCCACGCTGCCAACCGAGCCCAGGTATGACTCGGAAGGAAACTTAATTACTAACGAGGCTTCAACCTCAAATCCGGTTCTTGGAACACCAGGTGTTACAATCACAGGACCAACTGGGACAGCGGTTACCCCAGGAGCACAAGAGATGACGCCCTCGACAGGACCTGGAGCAACTAGACCAGGGGAAGCCGTGATTGACTTGACCGGTCCTGCGTCGTACAACCCAAGACCGGAGCTGATGGCTGCAATGGATTCTTTAAATGAAATCCTGGCAACACCGATCACCCCGGAAAACCTGGAGGAACATAACATAGAGATAGCGAGACTCCGACAGGAAATAACTCACGCTCGTCAAGAGATTGAGAAAGAAGCCACTTGCATAAACAAAGTGTAACATCCCAATTTTTTCTACAATAGGGTGTGTGGTGTTGTTCATATCATACATGCATGAAAACAAAATTTTAAACCAGTTTGAAACAATCTAAATTGTGAATTTAAATGGTTTGAGAAAAATTCCACAAATAGTACCTATTTTGGTTCCCAAAATTTTGTGTTGGAAAATATTTGAATTTCACCAAACAAAAACATGATGTGGTGGAAAATTTGATAAGGTTTTCAAATCTTATTTTTGCCAATTTTTGTTTTTGCAAAAGGCCCAGAAAACAGTGTTTTCCCACAGTTTTTATAAACAGAAGGGTTTTTCTGCAGTTTCTGTTTCTTTCGGGGGGGGGGGGGGGGTTCGCAAAACGCCTTTTTACCGTCTTCCACCTCCGGACAGTAGGAGGGAAGGACGACGACGGCGCCGTGCCACGTCCTGCTCCCCTCCGCGAGGATAAGATGGACGAGGAGGCGTGC
>CM054059.1:336308444-336684917 GCA_028641055.1 Alopecurus myosuroides | reverse complement strand
TATTCAGGCACAAGATTGCTCAATGGTGTGTCAATATAGCAATGATGAAAACAGCTCCACAAATATATAAATGTATCCCAAGGCCTTTTTGCTTTTTTCTCAATTTTTTTCCCTCTTTTCTCTTTTCTGTTTTTCTCTTTTTTTTTTACTGGCCAAATAATAACTAAAGGAGCAACTGAAAATAAATGCTAAATCAATGTGACACAAATATGAGATAAAGAGCAGCCTGAAAACGAGCAAAAGATAGCTATTCTTATTGGGTAAGGTACCTATTTGTTGCTGTAGAAAGGCTTTGGCTAAGGCTCACAAAGTTCAGACTTGAGACCCTACAGAAATTGGACAAGAAAAATAAAAGAAAACTAAGAAAAATGGAGAGAAAACGGCTCAAAAATGATGTCCGGCAGCGGCTGTGTGGACTTGCCGTGGTATATGTGCGCGCGCGGACTTTGAGGAGCGGACTGCAGCGAATGTGCGGGACTTAGCGCGGGCTTTGAGGAGGCCGTGTCGGTAGAGATTTGTGTTTGCGGTGTATTTGGAACCAGGGAACAGGCGCCTGGCAGTTTGGCGGTTAGCGACAGGCACGCGCGTTTGGCGCGGAGTTTCTGGAAACTGTCGGCGCGAGACGCGGGATTGAAAACGCGTTAACCGACTCGACGCGTGAGCAGCAATAAAAAAAAGGAGTTGGAGTGCGCGCTGGTAACGGTTGGACCTAGTCCAGGGAAGACACAGCGTGGCCCAGGTGGTTTCTGTTGGGCTGGTAGGAATCCGCGGGGTGTGGTTTTGGCCAATAGCAGGCGACAGCGCGCGCACGTATCGCGCGTGGCCGCTGGGGATTTGCGCGTGCGGAGTGCGGGTTCCGACGGAACAGACAAGGCGCGCGCTCGTAGGCGATTGGAAACAGGCGCTGAGCGATTGTGGTGGGATGCGACTCGGTGTGGATCACGCGCGGTTGGCTGGTAGCGGTTCCGATGCGTTTGGCGAGGACGCGGTAGCGCTCGTCTGCGAGATGCAATGATTGGCGAGGGCGCGGATTGGTGGGATCGGCAATGACGGAAAACAGTGCGGCAGCGGATCGAAGACAGCGTGCAGGTGAAAATTGTTGCGATCCCAGCAAGAAACCAATGGTGGCTAGCCAATGCGCAGCATATTTGGCAAATATGTTTGGTGGGATTTTCTGGTATAGATCTATACAAAAGATGAACTAGATGAACCCTAACCCTAATAGACAAAACTAAAAAGACACAAAAGAAGAAAAGTAACACAAAATCAAACACAAACAGCAACTAAAACTCGATAGTGGTGATGATCTAAGGCGATGACAATGAATTACTCCTGTTTTTTGTGGCTTTTTCGTGGATAGGTAATAAAACAAAACGAATCTAAAGTAGGGATAAATACAGCTCACCGAGTAAACCCAGTAATCTGATACCAAGATGATATGGGGTAGCCCGATCTTCTCAGTGAACTCTCTTGATAAACAATGTGATACCTCGCTCTCTCCTTTGGCTAAACCCTGTTACCAATTGCAACAGCACTTAACCCCTTCGGATATTCGAGACTCCACACTCTTGCACACGTAGCCACCGACTACAAGTGGTCCTGTTTCTCCTTATTCCCAGTGGAACAGCAGAATACACTCAGATTTGCAAAGGTATGATGATTCAAGATGAATGCTTCAAGCAATACAATCTAGAAGTCTAGGGTTTTTGTTTTAACGTAGTCTACTATCTAATTCGCCCAAAGGGGTATATATGAGGGGGTGGGGTGTTTCCCCACGAAATATCCCTATTCCTACTTGTTTGGACTCAACCAACTCGGATACAAACTGAACCAACATGGGTGCAGCCAATTGGACTCTATTTGGAAACTGGCAGAAAACTATTCGTGGATTGTTTCGGTCACCACGGCTTGCTCGAGTCGAATTTGTTTATGGGGCTGGATCCATTGGAAAGCCCATCAAATTCCCTATCCGTATTGTGCTCGTTTGCTGTATTTGGAGCCCGTATGAAGAATCTATGACTATTTCAAATTCGGGACTCCTGGCAGTCCGAACTGAAACATTTATTCCTTGTTGTTGTTTTCCATGCCTTCTTCCTTTGCTTCTTGCTTCCTCTTCTCCATCCATGTTTGTGTTATTAATAAACCTAATCATACATAAATTCATAGGCTTAGGTAGTATAACATTCTCATAACCACAAACACTATTTATTACTAGGAAAGAATTCACCTTATAATAAACATCAGTGAGACTCAATATTTCCTTCCAACTCAAGCATGAATAAACCTCATGGACCTCTATTATGTCCCTATCATCCTCCCTTTCTTCAAGACAAGACGTCCTCGGCTTGTTGTATGCTGAAAGTGGAATAAACAAAAAGAACAACGTGTATGCACAATACATATATCTATAATGAGGTGCATTAGTTGTTATCATATCATAAAATTGTGCACATGACATGTGACCACGAAATTTGCATGCAAAAATCACATAATTGTCATAGCATCTCATCAAATAGCAATCACAATTGCTGATATGGACATAATAGAGGTCCATGAGGTTTATTCATGCTTGAGTTGGAAGGAAATATTGAGTCTCACTGATGTTTATTATAAGGTGAATTCTTTCCTAGTAATAAATAATGTTTGTGTTTGTGAGAACGTTATACTACCTAAGCCTATAATATGTATGATTAGGTTTATTGATAACACAAACATGGATGGAGAAGAGGAAGCAAGGAGCAAAAGAAGGAGGCATGGAAAACAACTACAAGGAAATGATGTTTCAGTTCGGACTGCCAGGAGTCCTGAATTTGAAATAGTCATGGATTATTCATACGGGCTCCAAATACAGCAAACGAGCACAATACGGATAGGGAATTTGATGGGCTTTCCAATGGATCCGGCCCCATCAAGAAATTCGACTCGTGCAAGCCGTGGTGACCGAAACAAGCCAAGAATAGTTTTCTGCCAGTTTCCAAAACGAGTCCAATTGGTGTGTATACCAATATGGCCGCACCCCTTTGTGTGTGGGGTCGGTTTGTATCCATATGTGTTAGGAAATAGGAGTCCTAGTCGAGTAGGAGAGGGATTGCTTGCGCAAGGAGCTTGTGGCCGCACCCCTCCCTCATATATAGCTACCACCTGCGTGTGGAATAGAGATCAGTGAGACTCAATATTTCCTTCCAACTCAAGCATGAATAAACCACATGGACCTCTATTATGTCCATATCATCCTCCCTTTCTTCAAGACAAGCCGTCCTCGGCTTGTAGTAAGCTGAAAGTGGAAGAAACAAAAAGAACAACGTGTATGCACAATACAAATATCTATAATGAGGTGCATTAGTTGTTATCATATCATAAAATTGTGCCCTAGACATGTGACCACGAATTTTGCTTAAAAACATCACATAATTGTCATAGCACTCCATAAAATAGCAATCACAATTGCAAATATAAGTGAAGCTCAATAAATCATGATCAAAATGAGAATCATATGTGTATATATTTTTATTGTTTAGTATCAATTCAAGTGTTCTCAAAGAAGATCTATGATCAAATTTATGTTTATTAATACACTCAAAGGTGGGACATGCTTATTATTTTCATCATGAAAATTGCAACTTAATTTGCAAATATAAGTGAAGAGCAATTTATTAGCACATGTATGTGACAAGTATTGTGGCAAACCAAACATATGTGTAAAATCATGTTCATATGTAGGAAGTTCTAGCTTATTTACCCAAGATAAAACAATGTTCAATTCGGCCACTTTATCACAAGTTATGCATATGTGATCCACCATAAAAATTTCACTCATGTTATAGTCACCAATCAAGTTAAAAGTGAAAGAAGAAACATCATTGCTAGAATTGACATAGGAAATTTCAGCAACCTTTTTCATAGCACTTTGCACATTAATTGATTCATTTAACATGATGTAATCCACAATATCATTAGGTGGTATTTTAGCAAGTACTTCTTTATGTGAAATCAACACCACATGATTAAATTTCGAAATTAACACATTATCACATGTAGGTGGAATATCTATGCTTGTTAACTCACAAGAATCAACTAGCAATTTAGTGGGTTCACATAAATCAATACTTGAGAGGGGTAATACGAAATCAGCACCTTTATCAATAGCAACCTCCCCAGAATTATTAGGTACCAATTCAACTATCTCAAGTGGAGATGCAGGTTCTACTTGTTGTGGCTCCCTTTCTTCAAAAGTAACCTGCATATCACAAGAAACAAAACTAGGCACAATGGCATGCTCCTCCAATGGTTGTGGTGATGGTGGTGGTGGTGCAGGTTGTACTATAGGCTCCCTTTCTTCAAAAGCAACCTGCACATCACAAGACACAACACTAGGAGTAGACATAGTTACATTAGTAGAAACAGCCTCATAGGTCTTCTTAACCTCTACAGATCTCATAACCAATGGTTGATGTCTAATTCTTTTAAATGTTGTAGGACTTTCATGTATTATCCAATCTCTCTTTTTATTCCAAAAGAATTGTAAATCAGGATAATGGCTATCAAAATTAACCTTATAGGCATCGCACCAAAAATCACTCAACAAAAGGTGACAACAAGTAAATGCTCTAGGAAACACATGACACCTAAGTCGTATTGTTTTATCATAAATAGTTAACGGAACGAAAGTAGCATGAGTAATGGGAAGTGGAGCACCATTAGTTTTTAACATAAATGAAGTGCGAGTTGCATAAGATGTCAACTGTAATGCTTCAACAACCTCAATACTAACAAAACTATACAACCGTGTACCCTTATCAAGAGTAATAGCAACAGTACTACCATTGATGTCTCCGCTGAAGTGGAACAAATTTGGTGCAAGTATTCCACTAGAATCCTCCTCCCAGAAAGCATCACTGCACACAGAAGAACTAGAAAACTCCATTGATTAACTTGTTAGTAACAAAATAACAATGGGATGTGGTGTTCTCTCACAACTCACTCAAAAATCTAGCAAGACAATAGATTATCTTACCGTTCCAAAGTGAATAGAAATACTTACCAACAAGTAGTGGCAACTAATATGCTTTGATGTGAAGAAGAGAATACCCAGGGTGCTAACAATCACAAGACAAACAAGGTATATGGTGGGGCTTGGAATGGATACCTAACAACACCAAAATAACAATCCTATTTGCTGTCCAATGTGATATAAATAGCACGGGAAACACACACCAAGTATGGAGACAAATGTGGCAATGCAAATATATGGAGGAAATTTTGCAATGCGCTGGAAAGACACTAGCCAAGCTCAAATAATATTCAGGCACAAGATTGCTCAATGGTGTGTCAATATAGCAATGATGAAAACAGCTCCACAAATATATCAAGATATCTTAAGGCCTTTTTGCTTTTTTCTCTTTTTTTTTTTCAATTCTGTTTTTCTCTTTTTCTCTTTTTGGCCAAATAACAACACTAGGAGAAATACTATCAAGTGGTAACAATGCTATGAACAATGTGACACAAATATGAGATAAAGAGCAGCCTGAAAACGAGCAAAATATAGCTAGTCTTATGGGTTGTGTACCTAAAATTTTGCTGTAGAATGGCTGTGGCTAAGTCTCACAAAGTTCAGACTGGAAACAGTGCGGTACAGCAGCGAAAACGGGACAAAAAGTATGCCTAGCAGTGCGTATATGTATTGGCGAATAGCCCACGGCAGAACGTACGCGTGGGATTTTGGCCACGGAACGTAGCCTAGAGATTTTGGCGCGTAGCAGCTTTTTGCGCGTAGAATCGCGGTAGTTTCGGGAACAGCGATGCGCGTGGAATCCAGCGATGTGCGGGTGGTATGCGTGCTGATTGGTGGACCTGGTTCAGGTGGGATCGGACGCGCGGCAGGTGGATTCGTGGAGTCCAATGTGTGCGTGCGAGGCGGTTTGTCTGGTAGCGGCACGGAAAACGAGCGGAATCAGCAAACGAATCAGCGCGCGTGGCGTGCGCCGCGCGATTTGCCTGCTTGTTTGGTAGCTGTTGGAACCGACGCGGCGCGTTGATGCGGTGGCGCACGGATAGGAAACAAATCCCCCGCAACGCGTGGATTGGTGCGGTTGGTGATTTTATCGGTAGCAGGCACGGAGTCCGACCAGGGCTGGGGTACACACGCGGCCCCACGGAATCCTATGCGGAAACTAAAACGCGTGAACTCTACCACGGACGGAAACGGCCAGCGCCGCGCGCGATTTGGCCGCGTGCGCGGATCGACGCGTTTTGTATGCGCGTGGTGTGGAACCGCACGTAGGGACCGGGACAGGGACTTTTCCAGGAAAAGCGCGCGCGCGTAGGAAACCAATAATCGGTGGGTGCGCCGATCCCCAAGCTCCCCGTGCACGCGTTTGACCACTATCGCTCGGCGCGGATGATTTTGGTCGTGAAGTGCGATTGATGGAAGGAAACCGACAAGAAACGTGGGGTTTGCAACGCGCGCAGCGAAAAGGACAGTATAGCAGCTGTAGACAGATATTTTTGTGGGATTTTTTATAGACAGTATATCATCGATGATATGGACATAATAGAGGTCCATGTGGTTTATTCATGCTTGAGTTGGAAGAAAATATTGAGTCTCACTGATGTTTATTATAAGGTGAATTCTTTCCTAGTAATAAATAATGTTTGTGTTTGTAAGAACGTTATACTACCTAAGCCTATGATATGTATGATTAGGTTTATTGATAACACAAACATGGATGGAGAAGAGGAAGCAAGGAGCAAAAGAAGGAGACATGGAAAACAACTACAAGGAAATGATGTTTCAGTTCGGACTGCCAGGAGTCCCAAATTTAAAATAGTCATGGATTCTTCATACGGGCTCCAAATACAGCAAATGAGCACAATACGGATAGGGAATTTGATGGGCTTTCCAATGGATCCGGCCCCATCAAGAAATTCGACTCGTGCAAGCCGTGGTGACCGAAACAAGCCACGAATAGATTTCTGCCAGTTTCCAAAACGAGTCCAATTGGTCTGTATACCAATATGGCCGCACCCCTTTGTGTGTGGGGTCGGTTTGTATCCATATGTGTTAGGAAATAGGAGTCCTAGTCGAGTAGGAGAGGGATTGCTTGCGCAAGGAGCTTGTGGCCGCACCCCTCCCTCATATATAGCTACCACCTGCGTGTGGAATAGAGGAGACTACGATTGAATCAAACAAACCCCATAACCTCTAGTTGAAACTGCTTGTTAGCCTTTCATACTGGAAGTTCATCTGCAAACTTTACGTGTTACCTGCTGTTCCACTGGGAATAAGACGGTACAGGACCACTTGTAGTCGGTGGATTACTTGTGCAAGAGTGTGGAGTTAAGAATATCCATTGGGTTGCTATCTGTTGCATTGGCTTCAGGGATCAGCCGGAGAGTTCTTAGTGGCGCACTAGTTATCAATACAGAAGTTATCTGTGAGTTCACTGAGAAGATTGGGCCACCCCTTATCATCTTGGTATCAGATTTACAGGTTGCCTCGGTGAGCTATCATAAATTTTCCTTTAGTTTTGAGTGTTTTTATTACCTATCCAGAAAATTGCCCCACAAAAATAGAGTAGATCATTGCCATCGCCTTAGATCTTCACCAATTTACAATCCCTAGTTGCTGTTCGTGTTGATTTTTGTGTTTCTTTTCTCCTTTTGTGTCTTTTTAGTTTTTGTCAATTAGGGTTAGGGTTCCTCGTGGAATTGTCGCCGCGCGCACACTTCCCTGCCCCGCAAACAGCAAACGCGTTGGACTCGATCCTTGTCGTTTTCGTTCCGTGCTGTTTCCACCGCGTGCTGTTTTCGTTTTCGATTCCGGGCCAACATAAATCACCTGCGCACCACGCAGTTCCCTGTCGGAACGGTTTCCGATCGCCACCAGACCGCCGAACCCGCCAAACCGCGTCGCGCGACGCAGTCATTGTTCGCGCGCGTGAAGTCCAAGCAAACCCTGTCCACTTGCGAGCTGTTGATTCGCGCTCCTGGGATTCGTCGGCGCGGAAACAAATTGCTAACCGCCAAACACGCGGCAGCGCTACCAAAGCAACCAGCGCGCGCTCCACCTTTGACTGGGTCCACCTGCTACCGCGTTGGCACCAACCGACCACGCGCAGGCTTTCCATCGAATTCCGAGCGGTGGCGCACTAGTTATCATAGGCTTAGGTAGTATAACGTTCTTACAAAAACAAACATTATTTATTACTAGGAAAGAATTCACCTTATAATAAACATCAGTGAGACTCAATATTTCCTTCCAACTCAAGCATGAATAAACCACATGGACCTCTATTATGTCCATATCACCTTCCATATCCATACCATACACGCACACAACCCACCGTTTCCATTACATACTCACAATCGCTTTCACACCCCACCGCTGCCGTGTCCTAGTTGGAGTCGGAATCGCACCGTAACACGCTTACAAATCCGCCCCCGAGCCCGTAACACAGCACACCAAACCGACCCTCTGTGCGCTGCCGCGGCACAAAAACGCAGCGTTTCGCTGCCGCCAGCTACTAGCCGCGCGCACTACGTTTTCCACCGTAACACGGTTACCTTTCGCTGTAACGCGATCGCGTGTGCTGCCGCGGTACAAAAATTGGACGATTCTCTGCCGTGAGTCTGTAATCTCTGCCGCGGTACAATTTTCCTCCGTTTTTGCACTGTTTTGCTCTGCCGTGGTACCAATTCGAGTTGTTTTGCTGCCGTGGGTCTAAATTGCTGCCGTGAGCTGTTCTGCCCCAAAATTCACCTAGTTTCTTTTGTGTTTCTTTGTTTTTCCTTGTTTTCTTCACTAGGATCATTCCACTCCATACTTTGTGAACCATAGACACAGCCTTTCTACAGCATCATTATAGGAACTTACCCACAAGTATAGCTATTTTGTGCTCTGACAGGTTGCTCATATTTTATCACCATCATTGTGTTCACTTGTGTTTGGTTAATTGTTGCTCCTAGCTTAGTATAAGGCCATTGAAAAATTCAAAAAAATAGAAAAAGCAAAAAGTATAAAAAAAAGAGAAAAGAGAAAAGAGAAAGTGCAAAGAGGCCATATTATTACTATTGTTTACTAGTTGAGCTTGCCATTGTGACACTTGGTTTTTCATTGAGCAATCTTGTGCCTGTCAATAAGAGCCTAGCTAGTGACTTTCTAGTGCATTGCAAAATTCCTCCATATATTGCATTGCCACATTTGTCTCCATATTGTGTGAGTTTCCTTGGATATTTTATATCTTCACAAGACAGCAAATAGGATTATTACTTTGGTGATTGTTAGGTATCCATACCAAGCCCCACCATAAGCCCTGTTTGCATTGTGATACTTGATAGCTCGGTTATTCTCTTCTCACACCAAAGCACATTGATCATTGCTCCTTGTTGGTAAGTTGATCTTTTTCTCTCTTGGAACATCAAGTGAAACCTCTTTGCTTGGTTTTGAGTGAGTTGAGAGAGGCACCACAAACCCATTGTTTATTTTGTTACTAACAAATTAATCATGAGTTCTTCTAGTGATGTTGATGTGCAGGCAAAGAAGAAACCCGAGGATACTGTCCATTGGAATGAGTATGAGGCATTGAGAGATCATTTGTCCAATAAAATTGCTAAAGATATTGAAAGAAGTGATGATCAATTGAGAGAAGATTTGAATGTCATTGATTTGAAGATAAGGGAGTGTGCATCTCAAGATTCTGTCAATGAGATCAAGGATGCTATAAGGACATTGACTCTACAAATGACTACAATTACAAATACATTGCAACAAATTCAACAAGCACCACAAGCCATTGCTCCAATTGATGATGGGAGAGGAAATTACATTGATGGCCGTGGACAAGTAGCAAGAAGAGTACCATTGGAAAATAATAGAGAGAATGATGGTTTGGGAAAGCCAAAATTCTCCATCCCTAAGCTTGCTTGTGACTCTGAAGATGTGGAAGAGTACTTAATGTGGGAGCTTAAAATTGAGAAATTATGGAGACTTCATGAGTATTCCGAGGAGAGGAAAGTGAACCTTGCATCTTCTTCCTTTGATGGCTATGCTCTTTTGTGGTGGGATGGCATTACAAAAGATAGAGAAGAAAAAGAAGAAGAAGAGGTGAACACATGGAGAGAGATGAAGCACTTATTAAGAGAAAGATTTGTTCCCAAGAATTATCTTAGAACTCTTTATGACAAATTGCAACAATTGAAGCAAGGAACCAAGACAGTTGATGCCTATTACAAGGAGATGGAGTTGATTATTCAAAGGGCTCGAATTAGAGAGGCTCCTGAACAAACAATGCAAAGGTTCTTGAGTGGATTGCAATTCAAAGTGAGAAGCATTGTGAGGCATGTACCTTACAACAATATGAGTGAATTACTACATCAAGCAAGGGAGGCCGAAAAGAGATTGCAAGAGGAGCTTCAAGTGAGTGCAAGGAGAAGTTTTTCTTCTCAACAATCTAATTTTGCAACTCCTACACCTCCTACCCGTGGACCTTCTACACCCAAACCCGAGCCAACTTCATCTATTTCAAAGAAGCCCATTGCTTCTACTTCGGGTTCTAGTGGTGCTACACCTCCTACAAGGAATAGAGACATGACATGTCATACATGTGGAGGAAAAGGACACTTTAAGAAGGATTGTCCCAACAAGAAAGTTATGCTCCTTAATTCTAATGATGAGTATGAGACTGGAGATGATGTTGATCCTAATGATGAGGATGCATATGATGATAATGATGATGATGGTCCTATTGATGCTTTTGCTACAAATTATCCAACTATTGTGTGCACCAAAGCATTGACTATTGCTCCTAGCAAAGATGAGAGCCAAAGGTGCAATTTATTTCAAACCAAGGCAATTGTTGGACCCAACATGGCTTGCAAGGTGATCATGGATGGAGGAAGTTGTAGAAATCTAGCAAGCAAAGAATTATGTGCAAAGCTAAGGTTGAAGTATATTCCACACCCCAATCCATACTATATTCAATGGATCACTGACAAAGAGGAGATGAAGGTATGTCATATGGTGAAAGTGGAATTTCAAATTGGACCATACAAGGATACAATTGAGTGTGATGTGGTTCCCATGTCGGTTTGCCATCTATTACTTGGAAGACCATGGCAATTTGATAGAAAAGTGCTACATGATGGGAGAGCAAACACCTACCACTTGAATTGGAACAATAAGGATATCATATTGAGGCCTATGTCACCCCAACAAA
This sequence comes from Alopecurus myosuroides, assembly GCA_028641055.1. NCBI lineage: Eukaryota > Viridiplantae > Streptophyta > Magnoliopsida > Poales > Poaceae > Alopecurus > Alopecurus myosuroides. The sequence continues at coordinate 336,673,704 of CM054059.1, read as the reverse complement.
TCATGCATGAATCAAGACAAAAGTTTGAAGTGAAAGAGAAGGGGAGTGAAAACACCAAATCCATGGAGGAAGACAAGCCTAGGCCGAGTGGAAAAAGCCTTTTAACTAATGATAATATTTTTCCTAGTGTTGTTTCTTGTGTACAGGTTGCTCTTGAAGAAAGGGAGCACAAGGACATAACACAACCATCACATCAATTAGAAGGTTATGCCACGGATACAAGAATTCTTGCTTGTGATATGAAGGTTATTTTTGAAGAAAGGGAGACACAACCTTCAAATTCACAAGATATTGAGGAGATCATACCTACTACACATGAGGAGGTTAGTATTGATAAGGGTATGGATTTCGGTTTGATAACTACAAGTAGTGAATTATGTGATAATTTTAAATCATATAAACCTATAAATTCGAAATTTCACAATGTGGTTTTTATTACACATAAAGAAGTACTTACTATGATACCTTCTAGTGATATTATATACTATGACATGCTAAAAGAACCAATTAATATGCAATGTGCTATGGATAAATTTGGTTATGATAATTCTAGCACATATGATAATAGTTTCAAATTTTACTTGATTGATGATTATAATTTGGACAAAATTTTCATGATACATCACATGTGTGTTACTTATGATAAAGTGGCCGAATTACATAATGTGTTCTCTTGGATAGATGATTATAGAGATGATATTACACATATGTTTATTTCACCACACTATTGGTTGGATACATATAAATCAAACTATACTTATATTTGCAATTTTGATTGCTATGAGATGAAAGAATATGACTTTTATGTGTTGTTTTCTTACAAAATTCGTGATCATATGATATATGCACTATATTGTGTTTTACTAACAACTAATGAGTGCCATTATATATACATATATGGTGCATACACTTTGTTTTTCTTGTTTATTCCACTTTTAGATAATAACAAGACGAGGACGTCTTGTCTTGAAGAAAGGGAGGATGATAAGGATGGACCTAAGGACTATGTTCTCACAAGCATGAGTGATGAGTTGATAGAAGCCAACAAGATCATGGTGAAAACAAATATTCAAGAGGTGGAAAACAAGGTCACATTGTTGAAAACAATCAAGCAAGATGGTGGAAACAATTCATAACAATTGTTATTCAATAGAAACAATTGTTATTCATCAATTTGACAAGGGGATGAGTGCCTCCACAAGGTCAAATGCACTCATTGATGGACAAGCAAGAGGAGGGCGCCCACAAAGAGCATCTATGCGCCATGATGAGTCCTAATAGTAGTAGGTTTGGTTTGTATACCAATTGTGGCCGCATCCCACTTGTTTGGGTCGGTTTGTATCCCTATTGTGTGTCCTAGTTGGACTCCTAGTCCTAGTAGGAGTCCTAGTCCTAGTAGGGGAGGGTTGCTTGCGCAAGGGCCCCTTGTGGCCGCATCCCTCCACCTATATATGTGCCACCTGCGTGTGGATTAGAGGGAGAACAAGTTTAAACCAAAAACCCCCAAAACCCTAGCCTCTAGATTGTATTGCTTGTTAAGCATTCATCTTGAAGTTTACCCATTGCAAAGCAGCGTGATATCTTGTTATTCCATCTGGGAATAAAGGGATACAGCACCACTTGTGATCATTGATCATTTGTGCAAGAGTGTGTAGTTGAGAATATCTAAGGAGCTTGATTGTTGTTGCATTGGCAACGGGGATTAGCTAAGAGAGGTCTCAGTGTAGCACTAGTTATCCAATTATCAGAAAATACAAAAAGAGAGAGTTAGTTCATCGAGAAGATCGGGCCATCCCATATCACAGTGGCTGGAAGTGACTTATTGTGTTTCCTAGATGCTTATTCCGGGTATCACCAAATCAAGCTCAAGAAGGAAGATTGGGAGAAAACATCATTCATAACCCCCTTTGGAGCTTTCTGTTATAAAACCATGACTTGTGGGCTAAAGAACGCCGGCGCAACATACCAAAGGTGCATTCAAAAGTGTTTCGAGGATCAGATTGGACGCAATGTTCATGCTTATGTCGATGATGTGGTGATTAAAACCAGGAAGGCAGAAACATTCATTGAGGACCTAAAGGAAACGTTCAGGAATTTGAGAAGGTATCAGATGAAGCTTAACACCACAAAGTGCGTGTTTGGAGTGCCAGCAGGAAAATTACTCGGTTTCATTGTTTCCGAGAGAGGAATTGAGGCAAACCCGGACAAGATTAAAGCTATTCAGAATCTGAAAAAGCCGGAAGGCCTGAAGCATGTTCAAAAGCTTACAGGATGCGTAGCAGCATTAAGCCGGTTTATATCCAGGCTTGGAGAGAAGGCAATACCTTTATACCGGCTCTTGACGAAAACCGACAAATTTGTTTGGGACCAAGAGGCGGACGAGGCTTTCGAAGCCCTGAAAAAACAATTATCTGAGGCATCAATTCTGGCGGCACCGGGTCCTAAAGAGCCCATGTTGTTATACGTTGCGGCCGGGCCCCGGGCGGTTAGTGCCGTGGTTGTTGTCGAGCGCAAAGAGGATGGGAAAGATCACCCGGTACAAAGGCCGGTTTATTATGTGAGTGAAGTACTGATAAGGGGTGGCCCAATCTTCTCAGTGAACTCACAGATAACTCCAGTATGATAACTAGTGCGCCACTAAGAACTCTCCCGGCTGATCCCTGATGCCAATGCAAAAGATAGCAACCCCCAAGGATATTCTCAACTCCACACTCTTGCACAAGTAATCCACCGACTACAAGTGGTTCTGTACCGTCTTATTCCCAGTGGAACAGCAGGTATCACGTAAATTTTGCAGATGAACTTCCAGATGAAAGGCTTACAAACAGTTTTAATCTAGAGGTCTAGGGTTTTTGGGTTTAACGTAGTCTAATCTATTCCACACGCAGATGGTAGCTATATATGAGGGAGGGGGTGTTTTCCCACGAAATTAACCTATCCCTACTCGTTTGGACTCAACCAACTCAGATACAAACTGACCCAACATGGGTGCAGCCAATTGGACTCGATTTGGAAACTGGCAGAAAACTATTCGTGGATTGTTTCGGGCACCACAGATTGCACGAGTCGAATTTATTGATGGGGCCGGATCCATTGGAAAGCCCATCAAATTTATTATCCGGATTGTGCTCGTTTGCTGTATTTGGAGCACGTATGAAGAATCCATGACTATTTCAAATTCGGGACTTCTGGCAGTCCGAACTGAAACATTATTTCCTTGTTGTTGTTTTCCACGCCTCCTTCTCTTGCTCCTTGCTTCCTCTTCTCCATCCATGTTTGTGTTATTAATAAACCTAATAATACATAAATTCATAGGCTTAGGTAGTATAACATTGTCATAAACACAAACATTATTTGTTAGGAAAGAATTCACCTTATAATAAACATCAGTGAGGCTTAATATTTCTTTCCAACTCAAGCATGATGATGAGGACATCCCTAGTGTTTCACCTATTATTTCACATGATGATATTCCTATAAAACATGATGAAGTGAGGCTTGGTCCCATGACAAGATCAAGGACCAAACTATTACAACAACAAGTGAATTCACTCCTACTTGAGTATAACATTTGTGATTATGAGAACTTTATACTACCTAAATCCATGCATGTATGTATTCTTAGGTTTGTTGATAACACAAGCATTAAGGAGGGGGATCAAGGAGAGATGATGCACATGGATGGAGAGGAGCTGAAAACAAATGTTGATCATGGTGAAAACAATTCTACAAGTGTGGAAAACAAGTGCTAGATTGTTATTCCACACTCATGGAGGGACATAACAAGAGGAGGGCGCCCACAAAGTCTATCAATGCGCCATATAGAGTCCAAGTAGTATTAAACATGGTTTGTAGACCATTATGGCCGCACCCCTAGCTTGGGTCGGTTTGTATCTATTGTGGTTGAGACCAAAGTCCAAAACTAGGTCCAATTGGGTTCCTATTCGGGTTGGTGGGTTTTGCTTGCGCAAGCTACCTTGTGGCCGCACCCCACCCCTCATATATACCCCTTGGGGCGCATAGGTTAGGTTAGACTACGTTAAAACAAAAACTCTAGACTTCTAGATTGTATTGCTTGAAGCATTCATCTTGAATCATACAACCTTTGCAAATCTGAGTGTATTCTGCTGTTCCACTGGGAATAAGGAGAAACAGGACCACTTGTAGTCGGTGGCTACGTGTGCAAGAGTGTGGAGTCTCGAATATCCGAAGGGGTTAAGTGTTGTTGCAATTGGTAACAGGGTTTAGCCAAAGGAGAGAGCGAGGTATCACATTGGTTATCAAAAGTTCACTGAGAAGATCGGGCTACCCCTTATCATCTTGGTATCAGAGTACCGGGTTTACTCGGTGAGCTGTATCTATCCCTTTAGTTTCGAGTTGTTTTTCTTACCTATCCAGAAAAAGCCACAAAAAAATAGTCGTCGTATTTGCCATAGCCTTAGATAATTGCTAGTTTTCAATTTCTAGTGCTGTTTTGTGTTTTGATTTTGTGTTACTTTTTCTCCTTTTGAGTCATTAGGTTAGGGTTAGGGTTCTTAGTGTTCTTCAATTTCGAGTCGAGTCATTATCCAAAAACTACAAAAAAAATTAGCTACCCGCAAGGCTTTGTGTTTCCAATCCGAGTAGTGCATTGTTTCTCTCGGGTTTGGTTTCTATTTGCTTTCGGTTTCGTTTCCTGCCGCAGCTCGAAAACCATCCAAGTTGCTGTCGTGGTACGGTTCTAGTTGGACTCGGATTACCCCCATTGCGCGCTTACAAATTCACCAAATCCCACCGCAACACCGTTACCACTTCGTTTTCGCGCAATACAACACTTGCCGCGCGCGCTGCACAAAACTGCATCGATTTTCTCTGCCGCGGGTTCGTTTTCGCGCCAGGCGCTGCCGCCGCTGCCGTGAGCGCCTGGTTGCTGCCGTACGGCACAGAAACGCTCTGTTTTCTGCCGCGGTAGGCTGCCGTGAGCTCAAAAGCTCCTGTTTTGCTGCCGTGGTGTTCATCCTCTGCCGTGGGCTTTTCCTAGTTAGTTTTAGCTTGTTTTTCTTTGTTTTTCTTTGATCTTTTCATTAGGATTTCCAGTCTTATCTTTGTGAACCCTAGACAAAGCCTTTCTACAGCACATAAACTAGGTACCTTGCCCACAAGACTAGCTATTTTATTGCTCTATTCAGGCTGCTCATTTTTATATTGTGTCACATTGATCTAGCTGTTATTTTCATTTGCTCCTTTAGTTGTTTTCGGCCATAAAAAGTATAAAAAAAAAGAGAAAAACAGAAAATAGAAAAAGAGAAAAACAGAAAAAGCAAAAAGAAAGGCCTTTGAGACACATTGCTATTACTATCATTTGGAGCTGTTTTCATTGCTATCATTGACACCACACATTGAGCAATCTTGTGCCTGATTATCATTGAGCTTGGCTAGTGTCTTTCTAGAGCATTGCAAAATTCCTCCATATATTTGCTTTGCCACAATTGTCTCCAATTTTGGTGTGTGTTTTCCTAGGTGTTATTTTGTATCATTCACAAACAGCATTAGGACTTGTTAATTGGTGATTGTTAGGTATCCATACCAAGCCCCACCATATAACCTGTTTTACCTTTGTGATAGCAAAAACCACTGGGTATTCTATTCTTCACACCAAGTCACATTAGTTACTATTACTTGTGGTAAGATTTTCTATTCACTTTGGAGCAGTAAGGATCACCTCTTTTGCTGGTTTTGAGTGAGTTGGGAGAGAGCACCACAACCCATATTTTGTTTATTTCACTAACCTATTAATCATGGTTGCTCCTAGTGATGTTTCTACACAGGCTAAGAAGAAGCATGGTGATGAACAAGTGAAGTGGACAGATTTGGAGGAGATGCAAGAACAAATCACTACATCTATTGCTACAAAAAATTCTGAGTTGCATTCTCTTATTGATAAGCATGGAGTGGACATGGATACACATGTTCAGAATTTGGGCCTTCAAATTGATACTGTGACTGAAACAGCTGCTGCTACTCAAGAGCAAGTTACCACATTGCAAGCCTCTATTGATACATTGACTACTAGAATTGGTGCCTTGGCCACTTTATTGGATCAAAGAATTCCTGCCCGAGAGGATGGTGGGAGTGCTTTTGGTGATGCCGAGGAGGAAGAAGAGGAGGATAATGATTATGTCCAACAAGGCCGAGGTAGAGGAAGAGGAAATCATGGGGCTGGCCGTGGGTTCCAAGCAAGGAGGGTCCCTGTTCATGAGCCAAACCGTGAGGATGATGGTCTTGGTAAACCCAAGTTTATGTTACCTACTCTCAACTTTGATACTGATGATGTTGAGGAGTACCTCATGTGGGAGCTCAAGATGGAGAAATTATGGAGGATGCATGACTATCATGAGGAGAGAAAAATCAAACTTGCTTCTTCCAGTTTTGATGGCTATGCTTTGTTATGGTGGGATAATATTACAAGAACAAGGGCAAGAAATAGGGAACCAGATGTTCTCACTTGGAGGGAGATGAAGCAAATTATGAGAGATAGATTTGTGCCCAAGAACTATTTGAGGTCTTTATATGACAAGTTGCAACAATTGAAGCAAGGTACAAAATCAGTGGATGCTTATTTTAGAGAGATGGAGTTGATATTGCAAAGAGCTAGAGTAAAGGAGGATGTTGAGCATACTATGCAAAGGTTCCTTTCAGGTTTGCAATTCAAAATTAAGAGCATTGTGAGGCATACACAATATAATGATATGAATGAATTGTTGCACCAAGCAAGGGAGACAGAAAAGCAATTGGCCGAGGAGGCACTTATGGCTCCAAGGAGACCTTTCCCTAATAGGTATTCTTTTTCTTCACCACCATTGTCACAATCTACCCCTAGCCGTGGGGTATCTACTGCAAAATCTGAGAGTAATACTTCTGTTTCTAAGAGGCAAGCACAACCAGCAGCTAGTGCAAGTGGATCTACTTCTTCTACAGCTCGAAATAGGGACATGAGCTGCCATACATGTGGAGGTAAAGGCCACTTCAAGAGGGATTGATAAGGGGTGGCCCAATCTTCTCAGTGAACTCACAGATAACTTCTGAATAGATAACTAGTGTCTCACTAAGAACTCTCCGGCTGATCCCTGAAGCCAATGCAACAGATAGCAACCCAATGGATATTCTCAACTCCACACTCTTGCACAAGTAATCCACCGACTACAAGTGGTACTGTACCGTCTTATTCCCAGTGGAACAGCAGGTATCACGTAAAGTTTGCAGATGAACCTCCAGTATGAAAGGCTAACAAGCAGTTTCAACTAGGGGCTATAGGGTTTTGGTTTATCTCAATCGTAGTCTGCCCTCTCATAGGCGCCCCAAGGGGTATATATGAGAGGGGTGCGGCCACAAGGCTTTCCCCTTGCGCAAGCACCTAACCTAGTTGGACTAGGACTCCTATTAGGACACATCATAGATACAAACCGACCCAAACACAAAGGGTGCGGCCCTATTGGTATGGAAACCAATCCTACTACTACTAGAACTTCATGTGGCGCATTGATACTTCCTTGTGGGCGCCTTCCTCCTTCCTTGTTCATCTATGAGTGCATTTCACCTTGTGGAGGCCCTCATCCCCATGTCTTGGATAAATAACAATTGTTTGATTGGAATAACAATTGTTATGAATTGTTTTCATCATCTTGTTTTTACCATTTTCATGTGATCTTCTATCAACTCTCCCATCATCCTTGTGATCAAATAATCCTTAGGTCTATCCTCATCATCCTCCCTTTCTTCAAGACAAGACGTCCTCGTCTTGTGATTATCTGAAAGTGGAATAAACAAGAAAAACAAAGTGTATGCACCATATATATAAATATAATGGTACTCATTAGTTGTTAGGAAAACACAATATAGTGTATATATCATAGGATCACGAAATTTGTATGAAAACAACATATAAAAACCATATTCTTTCATGTCATAGCAATTAAAATTGCAAATGTAAATGTAGTTTGATTTAATAGAACATGTATTAGACAAATAATGTGGTGGACTAAGCATATGTAATTCGGTCACTTCATCATATTGATCAATTTTAATACCAAATAACTCTTTATTTATTTCGGCCACTTCATTATATGCAACACATATGTGATGTATCATGAAAATTTTATCCATATTATAATTACCAATCAAGTAAATTTTGAGTATTTTATCATATGTGCTAGAATCATCATAAACAAATTTATCCATAGCACATTGCATATCAATTGGTTCTTTTAACATGTCATAGTATATAATATCACTAGAAGGTAACATAGCAAGTATTTCTTTATGTGTAATAGAAACCACAATGTGAAATTTCGAATTACTAAGTTTATATGGTTGAAAATTATCACATATTTTACTACTTGTAGGTACCAAACCGAAATCCATACCCTTATCAATACTAACCTCCTCATGTGTAGTAGGTATGATCTCCTCAATAACTTGTGTATTTGAAGGTTGTGTCTCCCTTTCTTCAAAACTAACCTTCATATCACAAGCAAACATACTTGTATCCGTGGCATATTCCTTCAAATTGTGTGATGTTTCTTTGTGCTCCCTTTCTTCAATAGCAACCTGTGCACAAGAAACAACACTAGGAAAAATTATGGCATTAGTTAAAAGGCTCTTTCCACTCGAATTGGTGTTGCTCTCCTTCTCCATTGCTTGAATTTTGGGTGTTCCCTCATCCTTCTCTCTTTCTTTTTCTACTCTCATATCAATTTTGGATTGGGACTCTTGTATTATTTGTTGTGGAGTCATGGGCCTCAAAACAATAGTCTTCCCATGATGATATAGCTCATAAGTATTTGCTCTTCCTTCATGCTTCACACTTCTATCAAATTGCCAAGGTCTTCCCAATAAAAGATGGCAAACTGTCATGGGCACCACATCAAACTCAATGACATCCTTGTAAGGTCCAATTTGGAACTCCACTCTCACCATAAAAGAAACCTTCATTTGTCCCGTGCTACTCAACCATTGGATATGATAAGGAGAAGGGTGTGGCATATACTTTAAATTGAGTTTTGCACATAACTCTTTGCTAGCCAAATTTCTGCAACTTCCTCCATCAATAATGACTTTGCAAGCCATGTTGGGACCAATAACAGCCTTTGTTTGAAATAGAGTGCACCTTTGATTTTCAGGACTAGGCACCACACTCAATGAATTTTGTGTGCATATAATAGATGGTAAAGTAGTAGCATAAGCATCCAAAGGAGTATCACTCAAAGAACCATCATCATCATCAAGATCATTGGGATCAACATCATCACCTGTTTCATACTCATTATTCTCATTGATCACCATCACTTTTGTATTTGGACAATCCCTCTTGAAGTGCCCTTTTCCTCCACATGTGTGGCATGTAATGTCTCTATTCCTTGTAGTAGGAGCACTAGAACCCGAAGCACTTGCTGCTGGATGTGATGATTTCTTTGTATTAGACACACTAGGCTCGGGTTTGGATGATGGATCACCTCGAAAACTGGAAGATGGAATTGGTGGAGGTGGTGTACTAGGAGTGGTAGATGATCTCAATGGAAATCTATTCCATGTTCTATTAGTAATTTTTGCCTCCTCAAGGATATGTGCTTCGGCCTCCCTTGCATGGTGTAATAGCTCATGGATATTTTGGTATTGATGATGCCTCACAATGCCTTTGATTTTGTAGTTCAAACCCGAAAGGAATCTTTGCATTGTTTGCTCCAATTGTTCTCTCACACGTGCCCTTTGCATAATTAGCTCCATCTCTTGATAATAAGCATCAACACTCATAGTTCCTTGCCTCAATTGTTGCAATTGATCAAATTGTTGCCTTATGTAATTGGGTGGAACAAATCTATCTCTCATAATCCTCTTCATGTTGTTCCAAGTGACAATGGGCAATTCTCCATCTTCTTGTCTCTTCCTCAAAAGCTCATCCCACCATCTAAGAGCATAACCATCAAACTCACTTGAAGCCAATTTGATCTTTCTATCCTCATTGTAGTCATGCATTCTCCATAATTTTTCCATCTTCAACTCCCATAGCAAGTATTCTTCCACATCCATATTATCAAAGCTAAATGATGGAATAGAAAATTTAGGCTTACTCAAACCATCTTCTCTAGGATTAGCTTGCACCACATTGTTTGGCATTCTTCTTTCTCCAAAATTTTGGTTTCGGCCATTATATCCTCCTAGGCCTCTTTCCTCTCTATTTCGGCCATGAACTTGGTTTCTTGCACCAATAGCTTCCACTCCATTATTAGCATCACTATGGACACTAGCATTGTCATCATCAATAAGAGGCATTCTTGTTTGAATCATGGTTTGAAGTCCAGCAAGGGTAGTAGTCATTTGAGCAATAGAATCATGAATTGATCTCACTTCCCCTCCATTAGTCTCGGCCAATTTGTGTGTGGCCTCCATCTTGGTCTCCATAGCTTGGAGAGCCTCATATAAAGGATCACATGCATCTTGAACAAATTGTTTGAGTCCATTATGATTGTCCACTATCTCCTTTGCCAAAACATCCCTAAGAGCCTCATACTCTCTCCAATTAACTCCCTCCTTATGGTCCTTCTTTTGCTGCACAAGATCACCACTAGAAAGATCCATTAGTAGGTTAGTGTAATAGAAACAAGTATAGGTTGTGGTGCCTCTCACAACTCACTCAAAAATCTAGCAAGACAATAGGATATCTTACCACTCCAAAGTGAATAGAGATACTTACCACAAGTAGAGGCAATTAAAGTACTTTGGTGTGAAGAAGAGAATACCCAGGTTTTTAACTCTCACAAAAGCAAACAAGGTTATTTAGTGGGGCTTGGTATGGATACCTAACAATCACCAAAGTAACAATCCTATTTGCTGTCTTAGTGAAGATATAAAATACCCAAGGAAACTCACACAATGGAGACAAATGTGGCAATGCAATATATGGATGAGTTTTGCAATGCACTAGAAAGTCACTAGCTAGGCTCTTATTGACAGGCACAAGATTGCTCAAAGAAAAACCAAGTGTCACAATGGCAAGCTCAACTAGTAAACAATAGCAATGATATGGCCTCTTTGCACTTTCTCTTTTCTCTTTTCTCTTTTTTTTTTTATACTTTTTGCTTTTTCTATTTTTTTTTGAATTTTTCAATGGCTTTACACTAAGCTAGGAGCAAGAATAAACCAAACACAAGTGAACACAATGGTGGTGATGAAATATGAGCAACCTGTCAGAGCACAAAATAGCTATACTTGTGGGCAAGTTCCTATTTGAATGCTGTAGAAAGGCTGTGGCTAAGGTTCACAAGGGTACGGATATATTGGTCCTAGTGATGAAAACAGGAAAATAAAAGAGAAAACAAAAGATTCTAGGTGAAAATCTACTTCTAGCAATCTCACGGCAGCACCCAGTACCCACGGCAGCAAAACAGATGGAAAAACAGCTCACGGCAGCGAAAACAGCACCAAAAACGAAGGAAACCGTACCGCGGCAGAGAAAACAGCAGCTCACAGCGCGCACGGCAGGAAAACGAGTGAAATCGCTACCGCGGCAGAGCGCGCGCACGCGAACTGGTGAAAAGGTAAGCGCGTTACGGTGGTTTTGCGGGAGGGCTGCGGTTACGTGAGCGCGGCAGCGTTTTGCGCAAAATTCGTGCCGCGGCAGAGCGCTAGCAAGCAATTGGTGTGGTGTGCTGCGGGTTTTCGGGTGACTTTGTAAGGATGCTGCGGGGGAATCCGAGAGCGAGCAGGACACGGCAGCGGTGGGGTATTGCGGTGGTTGGTGGTGAGTCGAATAAGGTAAGCGCGCTGCGGGTGGAAGTGGGGTTTTGGTAAGCGCGTTAAGGCACAAATCCGAGTTCGGGTAGGGGTGTGATACGGCAGGGAAACGACCAAAACTGTGCCGCGGTAGGGAAATAGAGGTGGACTCGGATTGGGTGCTATTTGGTGGATCGGAAGCGAATTTTTTTGTTGATTTTTGATAAGTTTCGACCAGGGGAAAAAGGAACCCTAACCCTAGCCGAAAATAAGTGATCTAAAAACAGAAAAAGGTAACACAAAATCTAACACGATGACAGCAAAAGTAATGAAACTAAGGTGATATCTAGGCTATGGCAATGACTAGAACTATTTTTGTGGGGCAATTTTCTGGATAGGAAATAAAAACACTCAAATCTAAAGGGAAATTTGATAGCTCACCGAGGCAACCTGTAAATCTGATACCAAGATGATAAGGGGTGGCCCAATCTTCTCAGTGAACTCACAGATAACTTCTGAATAGATAACTAGTGTCTCACTAAGAACTCTCCGGCTGATCCCTGAAGCCAATGCAACAGATAGCAACCCAATGGATATTCTCAACTCCACACTCTTGCACAAGTAATCCACCGACTACAAGTGGTACTGTACCGTCTTATTCCCAGTGGAACAGCAGGTATCACGTAAAGTTTGCAGATGAACCTCCAGTATGAAAGGCTAACAAGCAGTTTCAACTAGGGGCTATAGGGTTTTGGTTTATCTCAATCGTAGTCTGCCCTCTCATAGGCGCCCCAAGGGGTATATATGAGAGGGGTGCGGCCACAAGGCTTTCCCCTTGCGCAAGCACCTAACCTAGTTGGACTAGGACTCCTATTAGGACACATCATAGATACAAACCGACCCAAACACAAAGGGTGCGGCCCTATTGGTATGGAAACCAATCCTACTACTACTAGAACTTCATGTGGCGCATTGATACTTCCTTGTGGGCGCCTTCCTCCTTCCTTGTTCATCTATGAGTGCATTTCACCTTGTGGAGGCCCTCATCCCCATGTCTTGGATAAATAACAATTGTTTGATTGGAATAACAATTGTTATGAATTGTTTTCATCATCTTGTTTTTACCATTTTCATGTGATCTTCTATCAACTCTCCCATCATCCTTGTGATCAAATAATCCTTAGGTCTATCCTCATCAGGGATTGTCCAAATAAAAAGGTTATGCTTATTAATGAGGACAATGGTGAGTATGAGACTGGTGATGATGCTGATCCTTCTCAAGAGGATGCTTATGATGATGATGATGGTCCTCTAGATGCATATCCTTCCACATATCCTACTTTTGTTTGCACACCTAGAACATTGAGTATTCTTCCAAGTCCTGAAAGTCAAAGATGCAACTTATTTCAAACAAGAGCAATTGTTGGTCCCCAATTGGCTTGCAAGGTTATTATTGATGGTGGTAGTTGCAGAAATTTGGCAAGCAAAGATTTGTGTGCAAAATTGAAGTTGAGATACATTACACATCCTCATCCTTATCATATACAATGGCTTAGTGACAAAGGAGAGATGAAGGTTACCCACATGGTGAGAGTTGAATTCCAAATTGGGCCTTATAAAGACACCATTGAGTGTGATGTGGTGCCTATGTCAGTTTGTCACATGTTGCTTGGGAGGCCTTGGCAATTTGATAGGAGTGTGATACATGATGGGAGAGCAAATACATATCAACTCAAGTGGAAGGAGAAGGATATAGTGTTGAGACCTATGACACCACAACAAATTGTAAATGAATCTAGACAAAAAATTCCTGAGAGTGTTGAAAAGAAAGAGAGTGAAACTTTGAGTGTTGTGAGTGAAAATAGGGCATCCAATTCGAGTGGAAAAAATATAAGTGAGGGAGTGAACTTATTATGCATGCTAGCTACTAGAGAGGACTTGAGAGAATTTAGGGAGGATCCTACTATGCTTCCTATAGTGCTTATGCACAAGGGAGAAATTTTAGTTTCTAATGACATGACCCCTATTCCTCTTGGTGTTTCTCATGTTTTGCAGGATTTTGAGGATGTTTTTCCCAAGGAGGTGCCCTCGGGTTTGCCACCATTGAGGGGTATTGAACACCAAATTGATTTGATTCCAGGATCCTCATTACCAAACCGAGCTCCCTATAGAACTAATCCCCAAGAAACAAAGGAGATTCAGAAACAAGTACAAGAGCTTCTTGATAAAGGTTACATTCGGATAAGCCTTTCTCCTTGTGTTGTTCCTGTTATTTTAGTGCCTAAAAAAGATGGTACATGGCGCATGTGTGTAGATTGTAGAGCAATTAACAATATCACTATTCGTTATCGTCATCCTATACCACGTTTGGAAGACATGTTAGATGAATTAAGTGGTAGTGCTATTTTCTCTAAAATTGATTTGCGTAGTGGTTATCATCAAATTAGGATGAAAGAGGGGGATGAGTGGAAAACAGCTTTTAAAACAAAATTTGGTTTATATGAGTGGTTAGTTATGCCTTTTGGATTGACTAATGCACCTAGTACTTTTATGAGATTAATGAACCATGTTTTGAGGAATTTTATTGGTAAATTTGTGGTAGTATATTTTGATGATATTCTTATTTATAGCCACAATGAGCATGAACATGTTGATCATATTAGACAAGTTTTGCAAGTGCTAAGAGAACATAAATTGTATGGTAATTTGGAAAAGTGCACTTTTGGCAAAGATAAGGTCATATTTCTTGGTTATGTTGTTTCTAAACATGGGATTGAAGTAGATGAATCAAAAATTGAAGCTATTAAAAATTGGCCTATTCCTACTAATGTGAGTCAAGTAAGAAGTTTTAATGGATTAGCTGGTTTTTATAGAAGATTTGTCAAAGATTTTAGTACACTTGCTGCACCTTTGAATGAACTCACTAAAAAGGGTGTAGAATTTGTGTGGGGAGTTGAACAAGATATTGCTTTTGATGCTATTAAAGAGAAGTTGGTTTCGGCCCCTTTATTAATGCTTCCTAATTTTGACAAACAATTTGAGATTGAGTGTGATGCTAGTGGCATAGGTATTGGAGGAGTGTTAATGCAAGAAAAGAAACCTATTGCCTATTTTTCTGAAAAATTACATGGTGCACAATTGAATTATTCTGTTTATGATAAAGAATTATATGCACTTGTGAGAGTTTTAGAGGTGTGGAAACATTACTTGTGGCCTAAAGAATTTATTATCCATAGTGATCATGAAGCATTAAAATTCTTAAAGTGCCAAACAAATTTGAATAAAAGACATGCTAAATGGGTTGAATTTATTGAGTCTTTTCCATACATCATTAAACATAAAAAGGGATTGGACAATGTTGTTGCTGATGCTTTGTCAAGGAAAAACATGTTACTTTCTAATTTAGAGATCAAGGTCTCGGGTTTGGAGGGTATTAGAGAGCTATATGCTAATGATAAGGAATTTTCTATGCCATTTAATAAATGTTCTAATGTTAAGGCATGGGATAAATTTCATATACATGATGGATACTTGTTTAGAGCTAACAAATTATGTATTCCCGAGTGTTCTTTGCGTTTATTCTTATTACAGGAATCTCATAGTGGAGGTTTGATGGGACACTTTGGAAGAGAGAAAACATTGCTTATGTTGGCTGAAAATTTTTATTGGGCACATATGAGAAGAGATGTGTATAGATTGGTGCAAAGATGCATTACATGCAATAAGGCAAAATCCAAGTTGAAGCCCCACGGTTTGTACACACCATTGCCATCCCCAAGTACACCATGGGAGGATATTAGTATGGATTTCGTATTGGGTTTGCCAAGAACAAAGAGAGGTCATGATTCCATCTTTGTGGTGGTGGACAGATTTTCCAAGATGGCACACTTTATTGCTTGTCATAAGAGTGATGATGCCTCTCACATTGCCAATTTGTTCTTTAGAGAAATTGTGAGATTACATGGTGTGCCAAGAACAATTGTTTCTGATAGAGATGTCAAGTTTATGAGCTATTTTTGGAAGACACTATGGGGGAAGCTTGGCACTAAATTATTATTCTCCACTACTTGCCACCCCCAAACTGATGGGCAAACTGAAGTTGTGAATAGGACATTGTCTACATTGTTGAGAAGCATGATCAAGAAGAATTTGAGGGAGTGGGAAGATTGTTTGCCACATGTGGAGTTTGCTTATAATAGGGCTGTTCATTCAACCATAAATTTTTGTCCCTTTGAGGTGGTTTATGGATTTCGGCCTACTACACCCCTAGACTTGTTACCACTTCCAATTCAAGAGAGAATTAATATGGATGCTTCTAAAAGGGCTGATTTTGTGAGGAAGATTCATGAGAAGACAATGGATGCTATTGAGAAGAAAGGGAAATATGTAGCTCAAAAGAGAAATCAAAAGAGGAAGGAAGTTATTTTTCAAGAGGGAGATTTAGTATGGGTGCACTTTCGGAAGGATAGGTTCCCTAAGCTAAGGAAATCAAAATTGTTACCAAGAGGTGCTGGTCCTTACAAAGTGATTGCAAAAATAAATGATAATGCATATAAGATAGATCTACCCATTGATGAGTTTGGAGTGAGCAATTCCTTCAATGTTGCTGATTTGACACCATATCATGGTGATGCTCTTGATGAGGACATCAAGGCTTTTCAAGGGGGGAAGGATGATGAGGACATCCCTAGTGTTTCACCTATTATTTCACATGATGATATTCCTATAAAACATGATGAAGTGAGGCTTGGTCCCATGACAAGATCAAGGACCAAACTATTACAACAACAGGTGAATTCACTCCTACTTGAGTATAACATTTGTGATTATGAGAACTTTATACTACCTAAATCCATGCATGTTTGTATTCTTAGGTTTGTTGATAACACAAGCATTAAGGAGGGGGATCAAGGAGAGATGATGCACATGGATGGAGAGGAGCTGAAAACAAATGTTGATCATGGTGAAAACAATTCTACAAGTGTGGAAAACAAGTGCTAGATTGTTATTCCACACTCATGGAGGGACATAACAAGAGGAGGGCGCCCACAAAGTCTATCAATGCGCCATATAGAGTCCAAGTAGTATTAAACATGGTTTGTATACCATTATGGCCGCACCCCTAGCTTGGGTCGGTTTGTATCTATTGTGGTTGAGACCAAAGTCCAAAACTAGGTCCAATTGGGTTCCTATTCGGGTTGGTGGGTTTTGCTTGCGCAAGCTACCTTGTGGCCGCACCCCACCCCTCATATATACCCCTTGGGGCGCATAGGTTAGGTTAGACTACGTTAAAACAAAAACCCTAGACTTCTAGATTGTATTGCTTGAAGCATTCATCTTGAATCATACAACCTTTGCAAATCTGAGTGTATTCTGCTGTTCCACTGGGAATAAGGAGAAACAGGACCACTTGTAGTCGGTGGCTACGTGTGCAAGAGTGTGGAGTCTCGAATATCCGAAGGGGTTAAGTGCTGTTGCAATTGGTAACAGGGTTTAGCCAAAGGAGAGAGCGAGGTATCACATTGGTTATCAAAAGTTCACTGAGAAGATCGGGCTACCCCTTATCACATGAATAGACCTCATGGACCTCTATTATGTGATAAGGGGAAAGTGGAAAAAACAAAAAGAACAACGTGTATGCACAATACAAATATCTATAATGAGGTGCATTAGTTGTTATCATATCATAAAATTGTGCCCAAGACATGTGACCACGAATTTTGCTTAAAAACATCACATAATTGTCATAGAACTCCATAAAATAGCAATCACAATTGCAAATATAAGTGAAGCTCAATAAATCATGATCAAAATGAGAAACATGTATGTATAAATTTTTATTGTGCAGGATCAAACCAAGTGTCTCCACAGAAGATCTATGATTAAAATTGGTGGTAGTAAAGTCAAAGCAATCCAAACAAATTAACTCATTATATAGTGGATACCATGCTTCAATTGTGCTACTCTGATATAAATAAGAAAGTAATGGCCGAGTAGTAGTACACATAATTTTCTTCTCATGTTTAGTATAATCATCATGTAAATTGCAACTTAGTTTGCAAATATAAGTGAAGAACAATTTATTAGCACATGTATGTGACAAGTATTGTGGCAAACCAAACATATGTGTAAAATCATGCTCATATGTAGGAAGTTGTAGCTTATCTACCCAAGGTAAAACAATGTTCAATTCGGCCACTTTATCACAAGTTATGCATATATGTTCCACCATAAAAATTTCACTCATGTTATAGTCACCAATCAAGTTAAAAGTGAAAGAAGAAACATAATTGCTAGAATTTACATATGAAATTTCAGCAACCTTTTTCATAGCACTTTGCAAATTAATTGATTCATTTAACACGATGTAGTCCAGAATATCATTAGGTGGTATTTTAGCAAGTACTTCCTTATGCGAAATCAAAACCACATGATTAAATTTCGAAATTAGCACATTATCACATTTAGATGGACTATCTATGCTTGTTAACTCACAAGAATCAACTAGCAATTTAGTGGGTTCACATAATTCAATACTTAAGAGGGGTAATACGAAATCAGCACCTTTATCAATAGCATCCTCCTCGGAATAATTAGGTACCAATTCAACTATCTCAAGTGGTGATGCAGGTTTTACTTGTTGTGGCTCCCTTTCTTCAAAAGTAACCTGCATATCACAAGAAACAAAACTAGGCACAATTGTATGCTCCTCCAATGGATGTGATGATGGTGGTGGTGCAGTTTGTACTATAGGCTCCCTTTCTTCAAAAGCAACCTGTGATAAGGGGTAGCCCGATCTTCTCAGTGAACTCTCTTGATAACTTGATAAATAATGTGATACCTCGCTCTCTCCTTTGGCTAAACCCTGTTACCAATTGCAACAACACTTAACCCCTTCGGATATTCGAGACTCCACACTCTTGCACACGTAGCCACCGACTACAAGTGGTCCTGTTTCTCCTTATTCCCAGTGGAACAGCAGAATACACTCAGATTTGCAAAGGTATGATGATTCAAGATGAATGCTTCAAGCAATACAATCTAGAAGTCTAGGGTTTTTGTTTTAACGTAGTCTAACCTAACCTATGCGCCCCAAGGGGTATATATGAGGGGTAGGGTGCGGCCACAAGGTAACTTGCGCAAGCAAGACCCACCAACCCGAATAGGAACCCAATTGGACCTAGTTTTGGACTTTGGACTCAACCACAATAGATACAAACCGACCCATGCTAGGGGTGCGGCCATAATGGTATACAAACCATGTCTAATACTAATTGGACTCTATATGGCGCATTGATAGACTTTGTGGGCGCCCTCCTCTTGTTATGTCCCTCCATGAGTGTGGAATAACAATCTAGCACTTGTTTTCCACACTTGTAGAATTGTTTTCACCATGATCAACATTTGTTTTCAGCTCCTCTCCATCCATGTGCATCATCTCTCCTTGTTCTCCCTCCTTAATGCTTGTGTTATCAACAAACCTAAGAATACAAACATGCATGGATTTAGGTAGTATAAAGTTCTCATAATCACAAATGTTATACTCAAGTAGGAGTGAATTCACCTGTTGTTGTAATAGTTTGGTCCTTGATCTTGTCATGGGACCAAGCCTCACTTCATCATGTTTTATAGGAATATCATCATGTGAAATAATAGGTGAAACACTAGGGATGTCCTCATCATCCTCCCCCTTTGAAAAGCCTTGATGTCCTCATCAAGGTCATCTCCATGATATGGTGTCAAATCAGCAACATTGAAGGAATTACTCACTCCAAACTCATCAATTGGAAGATCTATCTTGTAGGCATTGTCATTTATTTTTGCAATCACTTTGTAAGGACCAGCACCTCTTGGCAACAATTTTGATTTCCTTAGCTTAGGGAACCTATCCTTCCGAAAGTGCACCCATACTAAATCTCCCTCTTGAAAAATAACTTCCTTCCTCTTTTGATTTCTCTTTTGAGCTACATATTTCCCTTTCTTCTCAATAGCATCCATTGTCTTCTCATGTATCTTCCTCACAAAATCAGCCCTTTTAGATGCATCCATATTAGTTCTCTCTTGAATTGGAAGTGGTAACAAGTCTAGGGGTGTAGTAGGCAGAAATCCATAAACCACCTCAAAGGGACAAAAATTAGTGGTTGAATGCACAGCCCTATTATAAGCAAACTCCACATGTGGCAAACAATCTTCCCACTCCCTCAAATTCTTCTTGATCATGCTTCTCAACAATGTAGACAATGTCCTATTCACAACTTCAGTTTGTCCATCAGTTTGAGGGTGACAAGTAGTAGAAAATAATAATTTAGTGCCAAGCTTCCCCCATAGGGTCTTCCAAAAGTAGCTCATAAACTTGACATCTCTATCAGAAACAATTGTTCTTGGCACACCATGTAATCTCACAATTTCTCTAAAGAACAAATTGGCAATGTGAGAAGCATCATCACTCTTATGACAAGCAATGAAGTGTGCCATCTTGGAAAATCTGTCCACCACTACAAAGATGGAATCATGGCCTCTCTTTGTTCTTGGCAAACCCAACACGAAATCCATACTAATATCCTCCCATGGTGTACTTGGTGATGGCAATGGTGTGTACAAACCGTGGGGCTTCAACTTGGATTTTGCCTTATTGCATGTAATGCATCTTTGCACCAATCTATACACATCTCTTCTCATATGTGCCTAATAAAAATTTTCAGCCAACATAAGCAATGTTTTCTCTCTTCCAAAGTGTCCCATCAAACCTCCACTATGAGATTCCTGTAATAAGAATAAACGCAAAGAACACTCGGGAATACATAATTTGTTAGCTCTAAACAAGTATCCATCATGTATATGAAATTTATCCCATGCCTTAACATTAGAACATCTATTAAATGGCATAGAAATTTCCTTATCATTAGCATATAGCTCTCTAATACCCTCCAAACCCGAGACCTTAATCTCTAAATTAGAAAGTAACATGTTTTTCCTTGACAAAGCATCAGGAACTACATTATCCAATCCCTTTTTATGTTTAATTATGTATGGAAAAGACTCAATAAATTCAACCCATTTAGCATGTCTTTTATTCAAATTTGTTTGGCACTTTAAGAATTTCAATGCTTCATGATCACTATGTATAATAAATTCTTTAGGCCACAAGTAATGTTTCCACACCTCTAAAACTCTCACAAGTGCATATAATTCCTTATCATAAACAGAATAATTCAATTGTGCACCATGTAATTTTTCTGAAAAATAGGCAATAGGTTTCTTTTCTTGCATTAACACTCCTCCAATACCTATGCCACTAGCATCACACTCAATCTCAAATTGTTTGTCAAAATTAGGAAGCATTAACAAAGGGGCCGAAATCAACTTCTCTTTAATAGCATCAAAAGCAATATCTTGTTCAACTCCCCACACAAATTCTACACCCTTTTTAGTGAGTTCATTCAAAGGTGCAGCAAGTGTACTAAAATCTTTGACAAATCTTCTATAAAAACCAGCTAGTCCATTAAAACTTCTTACTTGACTCACATTAGTAGGAATAGGCCAATTTTTAATAGCTTCAATTTTTGATTCATCTACTTCAATCCCATGTTTAGAAACAACATAACCAAGAAATATGACCTTATCTTTGCCAAAAGTGCACTTTTCCAAATTACCATACAATTTATGTTCTCTTAGCACTTGCAAAACTTGTCTAATATGATCAACATGCTCATGTTCATTGTGGCTATAAATAAGAATATCATCAAAATAGACTACCACAAATTTACCAATAAAATTTCTCAAAACATGGTTTATTAATCTCATGAAAGTACTAGGTGCATTAGTCAATCCAAAAGGCATAACTAACCACTCATATAAACCAAATTTTGTTTTAAAAGCTGTTTTCCACTCATCCCCCTCTTTCATCCTAATTTGATGATAACCACTACGCAAATCAATTCTAGAGAAAATAGCACTACCACTTAATTCATCTAACATGTCTTCCAAACGTGGTATAGGATGACGATAACGAATAGTGATATTGTTAATTGCTCTACAATCTACACACATGCGCCATGTACCATCTTTTTTAGGTACTAAAATAACAGGAACAGCACAAGGAGAATGGCTTATCCGAATGTAACCTTTATCAAGAAGCTCTTGTACTTGTTTCTGAATCTCCTTTGTTTCTTGGGGATTAGTTCTATAGGGAGCTCGGTTTGGTAATGAGGATCCTGGAATCAAATCAATTTGGTGCTCAATACCCCTCAATGGTGGCAAACCCGAGGGCACCTCCTTGGGAAAAATATCCTCAAAATCCTGCAACACATGAGAAACACCAAGAGGAATAGGGGTCATGTCATTAGAAACTAAAATTTCTCCCTTGTGCATAAGCACTATAGGAAGCATAGTAGGATCCTCCCTAAATTCTCTCAAGTCCTCTCTAGTAGCTAGCATGCATAATAAGCTCACTCCCTCACTATTATTTTTTCCACTCGAATTGGATGCCCTATTTTCACTCACAACACTCAAATTTTCACTCTCTTTCTTTTCAACACTCTCAGGAATTTTTTGTCTAGATTCATTTACAATTTGTTGTGGTGTCATAGGTCTCAACACTATATCCTTCTCCTTCCACTTGAGTTGATAAGTATTTGCTCTCCCATCATGTATCACACTCCTATCAAATTGCCAAGGCCTCCCAAGCAACATGTGACAAACTGACATGGGCACCACATCACACTCAATGGTGTCTTTATAAGGCCCAATTTGGAATTCAACTCTCACCATGTGGGTAACCTTCATCTCTCCTTTATCACTAAGCCATTGAATATGATAAGGATGAGGATGTGTAATGTATCTCAACTTCAATTTTGCACACAAATCTTTGCTTGCCAAATTTCTGCAACTACCACCATCAATAATAACCTTGCAAGCCAATTGGGGACCAACAATTGCTCTTGTTTGAAATAAGTTGCATCTTTGACTGTCAGGACTTGGAAGAATACTCAATGTTCTAGGTGTGCAAACAAAAGTAGGATATGTGGAAGGATATGCATCAAGAGGACCATCATCATCATCATATGCATCCTCTTGAGAAGGATCAGCATCATCACCAGTCTCATACTCACCATTGTCCTCATTAATAAGCATAATCTTTTTATTTGGACAATCCCTCTTGAAGTGGCCTTTACCTCCACATGTATGGCAGCTCATGTCCCTATTTCGAGCTGTAGAAGAAGTGGATCCACTTGCACTAGCTGCTGGGTGTGCTTGCCTCTTAGACATAGAGGTAGTACCTTCACTTTTTGTAGTGGAAACCCCACGGCTAGGGGTAGGTTGTGGCAATGGTGGTGAAGAAAATGAGGACCTATTAGGAAAAGGTCTCCTAGGTGCCATAAGAGCTTCCTCGGCCAATTGTTTTTCTGTCTCCCTTGCTTGGTGCAACAATTCATTCATATCATTATATTGTGTATGCCTCACAATGCTCTTAATTTTGAATTGCAAACCTGAAAGGAACCTTTGCATAGTGTGCTCAATATCCTCTCTCACTCTAGCTCTTTGCAATATCAACTCCATCTCTCTATAATAAGCATCCACAGACTTTGTACCTTGTTTCAATTGTTGCAATTTATCATATAAAGACCTCAAATAGTTCTTGGGCACAAACCTATCTCTCATGACTTGCTTCATCTCCCTCCAAGTAAGAACATCAGGCTCTCTATTTCTAGCCCTTGTCCTTGTAATATTATCCCACCATAGCAAAGCATAGCCATCAAAACTAGAGGAAGCAAGCTTGATTTTTCTCTCCTCATTATACTCATGCATCCTCCATAATTTTTCCATCTTAAGCTCCCACATAAGGTACTCTTCAACATCATCAGTATCAAAACTGAAGGTAGGTAGCATAAATTTTGGTTCACCAAGTCCATCTTGCTCTCGGTTTGGTTCATTGACAGGAACCCTTGCTGCTTGAAAGCCACGGCCAGCAACATGATTAGCTCTACCACCTCCACGGTTAGGGGGCACAAAATTAACCTCCCCCTCCTCCTCCTCCTCGGCATCACCAAGAGCACTCCCACCATCCTCTCGGGCAGGCAATCTTTGGTCCAATAAAGTAGCCAAGGCACCAATTCTATTAGTCAATGTGTCAAGAGAAGCTTGCATTCTATTAACTTGCTCTTGTGTACCAACAGCTGTATCAGTTACTTGTCCAATTTGAAGGCCCAAATTTTGGACATGTGTATCCATATCCACTCCATGCTTGTCAATGAGAGTATTTAATTCAGCATGTTTAGAAGCAATAGTGGAAGTCAATTGTTCCCTCATCTCCTCCAAATCTGTCCATTCCACTTGTTCATCACCATGTTTCTTCTTAGCCTGTGTAGAAACATCACTAGGAACAACCATGATTAATGGGTTAGTGAAATAAACAAAGTGCTATGGGTTGTGGTGTTCTCTCTCAACTCACTAAAAACCAGCAAAAGAGGTGATCCTTACTGTTCCAAAGTGAATAGAAAATCTTACCACAAGTAATAGCAACTAATGTGACTTGGTGTGAAGAATAGAATACCCAGGGGTTTTTGCTCTCACAAAGGTAAAACAGGTTATATGGTGGGGCTTGGTATGGATACCTAACAATCACCAATTAACAAGTCCTATTGCTGTTTGTGAATGATACAAAATAACACCTAGGAAACACACACCAAAATTGGAGACAATTGTGGCAAAGCAAATATATGGAGGAAATTTTGCAATGCTCTAGAAAGACACTAGCCAAGCTCAAAAATAATCAGGCACAAGATTGCTCAATAGATGGTGTCAATGATAGCAATGAAAACAGCTCCAAAAGATAGTAATAGCAATGTATCTCAATGGCCTTTCTTTTTGCTTTTTCTGTTTTTCTCTATTTCTATTTTCTGTATTTCTCTTTTTTTTTATACTTTTTATGGCCGAAAACAACTAAAGGAGCAAATGAAAATAACAGCTAGATCAATGTGACACAATATAATAATGAGCAGCCTGAATAGAGCAATAAAATAGCTAGTCTTGTGGGCAAGGTACCTAGTTTATTTGCTGTAGATAGGCCGTGTCTAGGGTTCACAAAGATTAGATAAGAAAAACTAATGAAAGTGTAAACAAAAATCTAAAGGAACAAGTACAAGGGTGGACGAGATGACTCACGGCAGAGATTGTACACCACGGCAGCAAAACAGACCGTTTTGGTCTCACGGCAGGCAATCGCGGCAGAAAACAGCGCAAAGCTGTGCCGTAGAAGAGCTCACGGCAGCAAATGCACTCACGGCAGCGGCGGCAGAGATTACGCGCAAAAACGGACTCGCGGCAGAGAAAAACGGAGCGAAGTGGTGCTGCGCGCGCGGGCGGGTGGTGCGTTGCGGTGGATCGATGTGGTAAGGGTGATGCGGGGGTTTTGGCCCTATTTGTAAGCGCGCACTGGTGGTCTCCGAGTTCGACTAGGAACGTGTACCGCGGCAGCGTTTTCGTGTGATTGAGTGCTGCGGCAGGAAACGAATCCGAAGTGAACTAGAACTTGCGGATAGCTAATTTTTTGGGGTTTTTTGATATAGACTCGACTCGGAAAATAAGAACAACTAAGAACCCTAACCCTAACAGAAACCTAATGACTCAAAAAGGAGAAAAAGCAACGCAAAATCAAGACACAAAACAACACTAGAAATTGAAAACTAGTAATTATCTAAGGCTATGGCAAATACTATGACTATTTTTTGTGGCTTTTTCTGGATAGGTATAAGAACAACTCGAAACTAAAAGGATAGATACAGCTCACCGAGTAAACCCAGTAATCTGATACCAAGATGATAAGGGGTAGCCCGATCTTCTCAGTGAACTCTCTTGATAACTTGATAAATAATGTGATACCTCGCTCTCTCCTTTGGCTAAACCCTGTTACCAATTGCAACAGCACTTAACCCCTTCGGATATTCGAGACTCCACACTCTTGCACACGTAGCCACCGACTACAAGTGGTCCTGTTTCTCCTTATTCCCAGTGGAACAGCAGAATACACTCAGATTTGCAAAGGTATGATGATTCAAGATGAATGCTTCAAGCAATACAATCTAGAAGTCTAGGGTTTTTGTTTTAACGTAGTCTAACCTAACCTATGCGCCCCAAGGGGTATATATGAGGGGTAGGGTGCGGCCACAAGGTAACTTGCGCAAGCAAGACCCACCAACCCGAATAGGAACCCAATTGGACCTAGTTTTGGACTTTGGACTCAACCACAATACATACAAACCGACCCATGCTAGGGGTGCGGCCATAATGGTATACAAACCATGTCTAATACTAATTGGACTCTATATGGCGCATTGATAGACTTTGTGGGCGCCCTCCTCTTGTTATGTCCCTCCATGAGTGTGGAATAACAATCTAGCACTTGTTTTCCACACTTGTAGAATTGTTTTCACCATGATCAACATTTGTTTTCAGCTCCTCTCCATCCATGTGCATCATCTCTCCTTGTTCTCCCTCCTTAATGCTTGTGTTATCAACAAACCTAAGAATACAAACATGCATGGATTTAGGTAGTATAAAGTTCTCATAATCACAAATGTTATACTCAAGTAGGAGTGAATTCACCTGTTGTTGTAATAGTTT
The DNA here is from genome assembly GCA_028641055.1 of Alopecurus myosuroides. Lineage (NCBI taxonomy): Eukaryota > Viridiplantae > Streptophyta > Magnoliopsida > Poales > Poaceae > Alopecurus > Alopecurus myosuroides. Next base: position 336,647,334 of record CM054059.1, on the reverse strand, counting down.
GGTCCTTGATCTTGTCATGGGACCAAGCCTCACTTCATCATGTTTTATAGGAATATCATCATGTGAAATAATAGGTGAAACACTAGGGATGCCCTCATCAACCTGCACATCACAAGACACAACACTAGGAGTAGACATGGTTACATTAGTAGAAATAGCCTCATAGGTCTTCTTAACCTCTACAAATCTCATAACCAATGGTTGATGTCTAATTCTTTTAAATGTTGTAGGACTTTCATGTTGATACGGGCATCTACTGGTTAGCACGCTAGGACAATAAACTACGATGTATAATGTCTAAGGCCTGCGAGCCGCATGTGTTGGCCGAGCCTTCTAAATGGGCCGGTTTGTATCCAGTTTGAGTCCAACTAGGTTTAGGTTCGAGTCAGTTTCGGTTTGGGTTTGTCCAACCGACTAGGGGTTGGCCTCTTATATAAAGAGAGCCAAGGCCTAGGGTTTTAGGAGGTTGAAAATTATGTAGAACTAAAAGTTCCAGGTTACCACCGTCCCTAGGGGATCGGCGTGTAGGCGGCGTCTCGGACGTTCGTCGGTTATGTTTGAAAATAAAGGTGCGAGTGATCTTGGATCTGCCAAGGGAGTTCGTTCGTGGCTAGGGGGCTCTTGGATCTGCCTAGAGTTGTCTAGCTTGGCGTGAAATAAAGGTGCGAGTGTTCTTGGATCTGCCAAGGGGGTTTGTGCGTTTCTCGCCTAAATCTATCCATGTTCTTCAGGTTACGTGTATCGCTTTCGTGATTAGGAGAATAGTTATCTCGGTGGTTCTTGCGGTGAAAGATCGGGCAAACGGCTACATCATGTGGTATCAGAGCGCCAGGTTGATCACCGCGAGATTGTTTTGCGTCGGCGTCATCTCAGTTCAATCTGTCCGTCGTGTTGCGGCATATCGATTGTCGTGCCTGGCGCGAGATTGGTTCCATCGCTTTTGGTATCGTGTACACGGCGGATACAGTCAAAATTGTCGAGCTATTCGTTCCGTTTCTTCCGCGGAAAGTTTGGTTCTGTGTGGGGACGGGAAAAGAAAGCAAGGCAAACAACGGGAGTCCAGGTATAAAAAAAAGGAGAGGAAGATCAAAGGCTGCCGCGCAGATGACGGACACCCGAGGTCGGAGGACCTATCGCTACCAACCATAATGATCGGGAGCGAGTCCATATTTTAGATTCCCAGAGTTTGTTATGGATCCGTACTGCGCGCAGGTTATATTAAAGGAAATAAAGAAAAAGGAAAAAGCTGCACATGGATCAGTTTGGCTGTTGGTGTCTTTCCGATCGGCAGCTATAGATCCGTCCAGGTAGCGAGGACATGGAGAAAAAAAAAAGGAAGTTACCTTACGTGTGTGTGTGTGGAGATTTGATCGGACCAGTTTTGGCATATTAAAAAACAAAGGAAAGTGGAGGTCCACCCGAAGGTAGTTTCCATCCCGTGGAAAAAGGAAGATTGGAATTGGTTTTGTTGAGCTCGTGCGTACAAAAAAAAAATCCAGTACAGTTTGGATCGGTACGACTGCTACCCGGAAAAATATTCTGCTATATTTTGGTGGAGGAGTTTCAGCAACGGACAAGCATGATGGGAAAAAAAAAGGTTGGATGGGAATTGGATGTGTTGGCACGTATGTGAAGCGGTGCAAAATTTTGGTACAGTTTGCACGCGGATACAAAGGCAAAAAAAAAAAGACACTATTTATATTTTCACAGGCGGTGAACGTGGTTCATTTGGATTCAAGGGGTGCAGGAATTTGTCCTGTTTGTCTTGGGTGATGCACTCAGTTGACCTCCACTATTTCAGATTGCATCCGTGAGCGTATTCAGGTTACTTGGATCCTTGGGGTACAGGAGTCTGTCCTGCTGTGTCAGGGGTGGTTTGCATGGTGCGTTTACGGATACAATTTGATAGATTATGTGTCTAAATCATATTGGTGGTGCCAAACATGGATGGCGCCAAGAACAAGTCTAGCTAGCCGAGAGGGAGGATGTGGTGTGGCAGGCAAGCAAGACTTGAGGATGTAGAAGCGTGGCGATATGATAATTTGACGCCACAAGAGCCGGAGAAGACCCTCTGGCGTTGAGGACAACGCCTTTTGAAGAAAGGGAGGATGATACGGGCATCTACTGGTTAGCACGCTAGGACAATAAACTACGATGTATAATGTCTAAGGCCTGCGAGCCGCATGTGTTGGCCGAGCCTTCTAAATGGGCCGGTTTGTATCCAGTTTGAGTCCAACTAGGTTTAGGTTCGAGTCAGTTTCGGTTTGGGTTTGTCCAACCGACTAGGGGTTGGCCTCTTATATAAAGAGAGCCAAGGCCTAGGGTTTTAGGAGGTTGAAAATTATGTAGAACTAAAAGTTCCAGGTTACCACCGTCCCTAGGGGATCGGCGTGTAGGCGGCGTCTCGGACGTTCGTCGGTTATCTTTGAAAATAAAGGTGCGAGTGATCTTGGATCTGCCAAGGGAGTTCGTTCGTGGCTAGGGGGCTCTTGGATCTGCCTAGAGTTGTCTAGCTTGGCGTGAAATAAAGGTGCGAGTGTTCTTGGATCTGCCAAGGGGGTTTGTGCGTTTCTCGCCTAAATCTATCCATGTTCTTCAGGTTACGTGTATCGCTCACGTGATTAGGAGAATAGTTATCTCGGTGGTTCTTGCGGTGAAAGATCGGGCAAACGGCTACATCATGTAACCAGTAGATGCCCGTATCACATGTATTATCCAATCTCTCTTATTATTCCAAAAGAATTGTAAATCAGGATAATGGCTATCAAAATTAACCTTATAGCTATTGCACCACATTGCACTCAACAAAAGGTGACAGCAAGTAAAAGTTCTAGGAAGCACATTACACCTAATTCGTACTGTATGATCATGAATAGTTAATGGAATCCAGGTAGCATGAGTAATGTGAAGTGTAGCATCATTAGTTTTCAACATAAATGAACTGCGAGTTGCATAAGATGTCAACTGTAATGCTTCAATAACCTCAATACTAACAAAATTAGACCGTGTATCCTTATCAAGAGTAATAGCAACAGTACTACCATTGATGTCTCTTGTGAAGTGGAACAAATTTGCTGCAAGTATTCCACTAGAATCCTCCTCCCAGAAAGTATCACTGCACATAGAAGAACTACAAAACTCCATTGATTAATTTGTTAGTAACAAAATAACAATGGGATGTGGTGTTCTCTCACAACTCACTCAAAAATCTAGCAAGACAATAGATTATCTTACCGTTCCAAAGTGAATAGAAATACTTACCAACAAGTAGTGGCAACTAATATGCTTTGATGTGAAGAAGAGAATACCCAGGGTGTTAACAATCACAAGACAAACAAGGTATATGGTGGGGCTTGGAATGGATACCTAACAACACCAAAATAACAATCCTATTTGTTGTCCAATGTGATATAAAAAGCACAGGAAACACACACCAAGCATGGAGACATATGTGGCAATGCAAATATATGGAGAAATTTTGCAATGCACTCGAAAGACACTAGAAAATAATATTCAGGCACAAGATTGCTCAATGGTGTGTCAATATAGCAATGATGAAAACAGCTCCACAAATATATCAATGTATCTCAAGGCCTTTTTGCTTTTTCTGAATTCTGTTTTTCTGTTTTTCTCTTTTTTTTTAATACTTTTTACTGGCCAAATAACAACACTAGGAGCAATACTATCAAGTGATAACAATGCTATGAACAATGTGACACAAATATATGATAAAGAGCAGCCTGAAAACGAGCAAAATATAGCTAGTCTTATTGGGTATGGTACCTACTTATTGTTGTAGAAAGGCTTTGGCTAAGGCTCACAAAGTTCAGCACAGAAATCTAGGAAGAAAATAGCTTACGAGCGCGCGTGGCCTGCAACACCGAAAGAGTCCACGGAATAGCACGCGTGCGCAGGTGTCGGCAGGTGATTTCTGCTGATTTTCGGCAGCTACTGTTGGCGCTTTAGCGCTGGTAGGAACGCCACTGTTTTGGCCCGTAGCGACTCAATCACGCGTTGGCGCGTTTTATAAACGGCGCGCGGAAGTGCACGGACCAGGAAAAAGGTGGACCGCGTCCAGGGATCGGGGCGGCAGCGCGGAGTCCGACAGGGGCGAAGCGCGGAACGCGCGTTGGCCGGTTTCGCTGCTAGCGCACGTTGATGTGCTTAGGAATCCGTGCGCGGGAGTGCGGCCACGCAGTTTTTGGCCGGTAGTAGATGGATCTGCGCGCGCGGATCCCGGCGCTGGAGGAACACGGAACGAAACCGACAAGGACTGCAGGCGCCCGCGATTTGGCCGGTAGTGGACGATCGGCCCGCGCGGATTCCAGCGCCCGGAGAATCGAATCGGGAGACAGCGCTTGGCTGGGACGGAGAGCAGATTCCAACGTGGACCAGGGCGCGAAGCGCGTGGTGGTCGGACGACGCCGACACGGGTGCGGTTCATGGTGGTTGGAAAGCAGCGAATCAGGATGGAGCGCGCGCGGCAGATACGTTTTGGTGGAACTTTTTTTTGGTATAGATCTAAGCAAAAAGAAGACGAGATGAACCCTAACCCTAATCTCGAAATCTAAAAGACACAAAAGGAGAAAATAAACACAAAAATCAACACGAACAGCAACTAGGGATTGTAAATTGCGGATGATCTAAGGCGATGGCAATGATCTACTCTATTTTTGTGGGGCAATTTTCTGGATAGGAATAAAAACAACTAAAAGTAAGGGAAATTTGATAGCTCACCGAGGCAACCTGTAAATCTGATACCAAGATGATAAGGGGTGGCCCAATTTTCTCAGTGAACTCACAGATAACTCCAGTATGATAACTAGTGCGCCACTAAGAACTCTCCCGGCTGATCCCTGAAGCCAATGCAAAAGATAGCAACCCCAAGGATATTCTCAACTCCACACTCTTGCACAAGTAATCCACCGACTACAAGTGGTTCCGTACCGTCTTATTCCCAGTGGAACAGCAGGTATCACGTAAAGTTTGCAGATGAACTTCCAGATGAAAGGCTTACAAGCAGTTTCAATCTAGAGGTTTAGGGTTTTGGGGTTTAACGTAGTCTAATCTATTCCACACGCAGGTGGTAGCTATATATGAGGGAGGGGGTGTTTTCCCACGAAATTAACGTATCCCTACTTGTTTGGACTCAACCAACTCAGATACAAACTGACCCAACATGGGTGCAGCCAATTGGACTCGATTTGGAAACTGGCAGAAAACTATTCGTGGATTGTTTCGGTAACCACGGCTTGCACGATTCGAATTTGTTGATGGGGCCGGATCCATTGGAAAGCCCATCAAATTTCCTATCCGGATTGTGCTCGTTTGCTGTATTTGGAGCCTGTATGAAGAATCCATGACTATTTCAAATTCGGGCATTCTGGCAGTCCGAACTGAAACATTATTTCCTTGTTGTTGTTTTCCACGCCTCCTTCTCTTGCTCCTTTCTTCTTCTTCTCCATCCATGTTTGTGTTATTAATAAACCTAATCATACATAAATTCATAGGCTTAGGTAGTATAACATTCTCATAAACACAAACATTATTTGTTAGGAAAGAATTCACCTTATAATAAACATCAGTGAGGCTTAATATTTCTTTCCAACTCAAGCATGAATAGACCTCATGGATCTCTATTATGTCCCTATCAAGTACTATCGGAAGCAAAGCAGCGTTACCCACATTGGCAAAAACTAGTTTTCGGGGTCTTTATGGCCAGCCGGAAATTAAAACCATATTTTCAGGAACACCCCATAAAAGTGGTTAGCTCTATACCAATGGCAGATATTATCAGAAATTCAGACGCGACAGGTAGAATAGCCAAATGGGCCATCGAGATGGGAGATTATCACATCAACTATGAGCCCAGGTCCGCAATCAAATCTCAAGCTTTAGCTGATTTTATCAATGATTGGACTCACACAAGCATGCCCACAATGATGCCAAGTTCCGAGTGTTGGGTAATGCACTTTGACAGTTCTAAGCAGTATGAGGGGTGATAAGGGGTTGCCCGATCTTCTCGATGAACTCACACGATAACAAGGATCTGATAACTTGTGTCTCTCCGCGAACTCTCCGGCTAATTCCTGATGCCAATTGCAGCAGCAACCAATCCCTTGGATATTCGTAGATCCACACACTTGCACGAGCAGCCACTGACTACTAGTGGTCCTGTATCAACTAATTCCCAGTGGAATAGTGGATAACATGCAAAACTTGCAATATGAATTCCTGATGAATGCTACAAGCAATCAACAATGGAGTTTCTAGGGTTTTATGAATAAAGGTAGTCTAACCTTTCACACGCAGGTGAAGAGGTATATAAGAGGGGCTATGGGGTGCGGCCACACCTGTGGATGCGCAAGCACAAACCTAGACCCACTAGGACTCGAACCAGAATAGTTTGGACTCAGACTAAGGGGTACAAACCGACCCACAAGGGGGTGCGGCCAAACCTAGCCACGCAGGGCCTTATTGGACTCGTGGGGGGGACTCTCTCCCAACCATAGACAGCCTCTTATGTTTGGAGGGAATTATCCTCATGCGCAGGGGCCTTCTCTCCTAACCATAGACAGTCTCTTATGTTTGGAGAGAACACAAACAGACCAAAATCTTCATTCTTCCTCCTCCTTCTCCCTTGGGCTTGCATGATCATCTTCCTCCATGAGTGTTCCAATGTTTTGCTCCATGACTCCATGCTCCTTGCCTCCCATAATGTTTGTGTTATCAATAACCTGAATCATACATAAGTGTAGGGATTTAGGTAGTATAAAATTCTCATAAGAACAAACATCATAATTTAAAAGGAGTGAGTTCACCTGCTGTTCTAATAGTTTAGTTCTTGATCTTGTCATTGGACCAATTCTAACTTCATCATGCTTCTCTTGAACAGCAACATCATCATCAATAGGAGGAATAACAAATGTGTTAGGGATGTCCTCATCATCCTCCCCCCCCCTTGAAAAGGCGTCGACCTCGACGCATCAAGGTCATCTCCATGGTATGGTGAAAGATCAGCAACATTGAACGAATGACTCACACCAAACTCATCACCAGGAAGATCAATTGTGTATGCATTATCATTAATCTTGTGAAGCACTTTATAAGGACCAGCACCACGGGGCATCAATTTGGACTTGCGCAATTGGGGAAACCTATCCTTGCGAAAATGAACCCACACCAAATCCCCGGGCTGAAAAAGTACCTCCTTCCTCTTCTTGTTTCTCCTCTCAGCCATATGTCTTCCTGTTTTCTCAATTGCTTCCTTGGTCTTCTCATGGATCTTCTTAACATAATCAGCTCGTTTTGAAGCCTCCATATTAACTCTCTCATCCACAGGAAGTGGCAGTAAATCAAGTGGTGTTATGGGTTTGAAACCATATACCACCTCAAACGGGCATAGCTGAGTGGTAGAATGCACAGCCCTGTTGTAAGCAAACTCAACATGAGGCAAACACTCCTCCCACTCCCGCAGGTTCTTTTTAATCATGGCTCGCAGCAATGTGGATAATGTGCGATTCACCACCTCCGTTTGTCCATCAGTTTGGGGGTGACAAGTAGTGGAAAACAGCAGTTTTGTTCCCAGCTTCCCCCAAAGTGTCTTCCAGAAATAGCTCATGAACTTGACATCACGATCAGAAACAATAGTCTTGGGTACTCCATGTAATCTCACTATGTCCCTGAAAAACAGATTAGCAACATGCGACGCATCGTCGCTCTTGTGGCATGCAATAAAATGTGACATTTTAGAGAATCTATCAACTACCACAAATATTGAATCATGTCCTCTTTTAGTCCTAGGCAATCCTAACACAAAATCCATACTAATGTCTTGCCAAGGTGTAGTAGGTGCAGGAAGAGGAGTATATAAACCATGAGGTTTCAGTTTTGACTTAGCCTTGTTGCAAGTGATGCAACGTCTCACAAACCTCTCAACATCTCTTCTCATACGTGGCCAATAGAAGTGATCAGCCAACATCATCAATGTTTTCTCCCTCCCAAAGTGTCCCATTAAACCACCACTGTGTGATTCCTGCAACAAGAACAAACGCAAGGACGACTCGGGCACACATAATTTGTTAGCTCTAAACAAATATCCATCATGCAAATGAAATTTATCCCATGCTTTCACAGTAGTACAATGTGCATATGCATGTTTAAAATCATTATCTTGAGCATACAAATCTTTAACACTCTCCAAACCAGGAACTTTCACATCCAATTGAGTTAATAGCATACTTTTCCTAGAGAGAGCATCAGCAACAACATTATCTTTGCCTTTCTTATATTTAATTATGTATGGGAATGACTCAATGAATTCAACCCACTTAGCATGTCTTTTATTAAGGCTAGATTGGCTCTTTAAAAATCTCAATGCTTCATGATCAGAATGTATGATAAATTCTTTTGTCCACAAATAATGTTTCCAAACCTCAAGAACTCTAACAAGTGCATACAATTCTTTATCATAAAAAGAATAGTTCAATTGGGCACCATGCAATTTCTCAGAAAAATAAGCAACAGGTTTATTTTCTTGCATAAGCACACCACCAATACCAATACCACTTGCATCACACTCAATTTCGAATTGTTTGTTGAAATTAGGCAATATTAACAATGGGGCCGAAATCAATTTGTTCTTAATCTCATCAAAAGCAATATCTTGTTCAACCCCCCATTGAAAATCAACACCCTTCTTAGTTAAATCATTCAAAGGTGCAGCAAGAGTACTAAAATCCTTGACAAATCTTCTATAGAAACCAGCCAATCCATTAAAACTTCTCACTTGACTAACATTAGTCGGAATAGGCCAATTCTTAATAGCTTCAATTTTAGATTCATCAACTTCAATGCCATGTTTAGATACAACATATCCCAGAAAAATGACCTTGTCTTTGCAAAAAGAACATTTAGCAAGATTACCATATAATTGATTTGCTCTTAAAACATGCAAGACTTGTCTAATGTGATCAACATGCTCAGTTTCATTGTGGCTATATATGAGAATATCATCAAAATAAACTACCACAAATTTTCCAATGAACTCTCTCAAAACATGGTTCATAAGTCTCATGAAAGTACTAGGTGCATTAGTTAAACCAAAAGGCATCACTAACCATTCATATAAACCAAATTTAGTTTTGAAAGCAGTTTTCCATTCATCCCCTTCTTTCATTCTAATTTGATGGTAACCACTACGTAAATCAATTTTAGAGAACACAGCAGCACCACTTAATTCATCTAACATGTCCTCCAAACGAGGTATAGGATGACGATAACGAATAGTGATGTTGTTAATGGCTCTACAATCAACACACATGCGCCAAGTACCATCTTTCTTAGGCACTAAAATAACAGGAACAGCACATGGAGATAAGCTAATACGAATATAACCTTTGTCGAGTAGCTCCTGCACTTGTTTCTGAATTTCCTTGGTTTCCTGGGGATTAGTCCTGTAAGGGGCTCGGTTTGGCAATGTTGCTCCAGGGATTAAATCAATCTGATGCTCAATGCCACGCAATGGTGGCAGCCCTGCTGGTACCTCTTCTGGAAAAACATCATCAAAATCCTGCAACACATGAGAAACACCAAGAGGAATAGGGGTCATGTCAGAAGAAACCAAAATATCTCCCTTGTGCATGAGCACTATAGGAAGCATAGTAGGGTCCTCTCCAAACTCTCTCAAATCCTCTTTGGTGGCTAGCATACATAATAGGTTCACTCCCTCACTTTTATTGTTACCACTCAGCTTATTTTTTTCACTCATAGAAGGAGTACTCTCTTGTTTTTCTCTCTCACTCTCAGTTTCTAAATTCACTTCAGTTTTTTGACGAGACTCATTTACAATTTGCTGTGGTGTCATAGGTCTCAAAATAATATCCTTCCCATGCCAATTCAACTGGTAGGTTGATGAGGACATCCCTAATACATTTGTTATCCCTCCTATTGATGATGATGTTGCTGTTCAAGAGAAGCATGATGAAGTTAGAATTGGTCCAATGACAAGATCAAGAACCAAACTATTAGAACAGCAGGTGAACTCACTCCTTTTAAATTATGATGTTTGTTCTTATGAGAATTTTATACTACCTAAATCCCTACACTTATGTATGATTCAGGTTATTGATAACACAAACATCATGGGAGGCAAGGAGCATGGAATCATGGAGCAAAGCATTGGAGAGCTCATGGAAGGAGATGATCATGCAAGTCCAAGGGAGAAGGAGGAGGCAGAATAATTGTTTTGGGTTCTCTCCAAACATAAGAGACTGTCTATGGTTAGGAGAGAAGCCCCCTGCGCCTAGGATGGCTCCCTCCAAACATAAGAGGCTGTCTTAGGTTGGGAGAGAGTCCCACCCGAGTCTAATAAGCCATGTGGGCTGGTTGGCCGCACCCCCCTCTTGTGGGTCGGTTTGTATCCCTAGTTTGAGTCCAAACATTATTGGTTCGAGTCCTAGTTGGGTTAGGTTTGGTGCTTGCGCATCCAAGGTGTGGCCGCACCCCTTAGCCCTCTTATATACCTCTTCACCTGCGTGTGAAAAGGTTAGACTACCTTTATTCATAAACCCTAGACTCCATTGTTGACTGCTTGAAGCATTCATCAGGAATTGATATTGCAAGTTTTGCGTGTTATCTGCTATTCCACTGGGAATTAGTTGATACAGGACCACTAGTAGTCAGTGGCTGCTCGTGCAAGTGTGTGGATTTACGAATATCCAAGGGATTGGTTGCTGCTGCAATTGGCATCAGGAATTAGCCGGAGAGTTCGTGGAGAGACACAAGTTATCAGATCCTTGTTATCGTGTGAGTTCATCGAGAAGATCGGGCAACCCCTTATCATCTTGGTATCAGATTTACAGGTTAACTCGGTGAGCTATCGTGTTCTTGTAGATTAGTTGTTTTCATTACCTATCCACCGAAAATCAGCCACAAAAAACAGGCGTAGTGCTTTCCTAGCCATAGATCATCACCAATTCCATACCCTAGTTGCTGTTTTTGTGTTGATCTTTGTGTTTCCTTTTGTTCTTTTGAGTCTTTGTTTTCGGTCTAGGTCTAGGGTTCTAGGTGTTCTTGTTATCATCCGTGGTGTCCACGAAAATCCCCTCCAAAACCCCCATCCGATCCGTGGTGTTCATCAAATCCCACTCGGATTCGTGTCCTGCCGTGGCACGGAAACAACAAGATTCGCTGCCGCCACCAGCTCCTACTCGCACTCGGAATCGGGCCCTTGCGCCCTTACAAATTTCCCCCCGAGCGCCGTCTCACGCTTCCCACGCGAGATCCCCGCGCGCTGCCGCGGTACGGGATCGGCGCGTTTTGCTGCCGTGGGCGCAAACCCTGCCGCGCGCCCCCCTGCCTTCGCGCGAAACCACAGCCGGGCTCTGCCCTTGCGCGCGCGCGTGGACTGCTGCCGCGGCACAGTTTCGCAGCGTTTTGCTGCCGCGGCAGGCTGCCGTGGGCACAAAACGGCCCTGTTTCCTGCCGTGAGTCCTACTCCCTCTCGTTTTCTTTTCAGTTTTAGTTTCTTTTCCAATTTCTTTAGGGATTCTTTTCTTATCATTGTGAACCTTAGCTACAGCCAGTCCAAAGCAACAGATAGGTACCTTTCCTACAAAGAATAGCTACCTTTTTGCTCCCTCCAGGCTGCTCAATTCATATCATTTGTGTCACATTGATAATTGTGTGCTTATTTTTGCTTCTAGTTATTTTTGGCCAGTTATAAAAGTACAAAAAAAAATAGAAAAACAGAAAAGAGAAAAAGAGAAAAAGAGAATTGTGAAAAGAGAAAAAGGCCTAGTAATCCATTGCTATATTGTTCTTGGAGCTATTTCACACTACTATATTGACATTTTTCCATTGAGCAATCTTGTGCCTGTGATAAATTGGAGCATAGCTATTGTCTTTCCAGAGCATTGCAATATTTCCATCCATATAATTGCATTGCCACAATTGTCTCCACTTTGGTGTGTGTTTCATAGGTGCTATTTTTTTAGTCATCACAAACAGCAAATAGGACTTGTTATTGGTGTTGTTAGGTATCCATACCAAGCCCCCCTATATATCCTGCTTTGCCTTGTGTTAGCTAAAATCCCTGGGTATTCTTTTATTCACACCAAGCCATAGTACTACTGTTTGCTTGTGGTAAGTATTGCTATTCACTTTGGAACAGTAAGTTAACCTCATTGCTTTGCTGTTTTGAGTGAGTTGTGAGAGCACACCACATCCTATATTTTTGTTTTCACTAACACATTAATCCATGGACAATTCCTCTTTGGCTAGTAATGTGCAGGTGGACAAGAATGCTGGGAAACCTACTGAGGCTGCTGCTAAGAAGACTATGGATGATCCTCTTACTTGGGGAGATCTCTCCAAATTTAGAGATATGATCAGCTCAAGAATTGATACAAAACTTGATGAATATGATGAAGTGGTAGCCACCCGAATGGATAAAAAGCTTGATGCCTATGATGAGAATTTGAGGAGGGATTTACAGCAAATGGATATTAAAATTGAGAAAGCTGCTTCTCAAGAATCTGTTGATATTATGCAAGAATCTCTCACCAATTTGACTAGGCAAATCACACAATTGACTACTCAATTAGAGCACAGAGATCATGATGATTGGGAACCAGGCCGAGTGCAAGCTTATCATGGCCGTGGTGATTTTCATGCTAGAAGAGTACAAGCTCCAAATAATACTAGAGAAGATGATGGTTTGGGCAAGCCAAAATTTTCTATTCCTCCTTTTTCTTTTGATCATGATGATGTTGAGGAATATTTGATGTGGGAGCTGAAAATTGAGAAGCTATGGAGATTGCATGAGTACACTGAGGATAGGAAGATTAAATTGGCTTCTTCTAGTTTTGATGGTTATGCTCTATTGTGGTGGGATAATATTACCAAACTGAGGGCAGAAAATGGTGATCCTGAAGTGATTACTTGGGCTACTATGAAGCAACTCATGAGGAACAGATTTGTGCCAAAGAATTATGTGAGAACATTATATGATAAATTGCAGCAATTGAAGCAAGGTACATTATCTGTTGATGCTTATTATAGAGAGATGGAGTTGATTCTTCAAAGGGCTAAAGTGAGAGAAGAACCAGAACATACTATGCAACGTTTTCTCTCCGGTTTGCAATTTAAAATCAGAAGCATTGTGAGGCACATCCAATATAATGATATGAATGAATTACTTGATCATGCTAAGGAGGCAGAATCACAGCTAGCTGAAGAGGCAAAATTGAGTGCTAGAAGGCTGTTTTCACCTCGAAATAGTAATTTTTCTTCTCCATCATCACAGCCAGCACCTAGCCGTGGGGTTTCTACACCCAAGGCCGAGAGCACACCCTCCACCTCTAGGAGGCAAGTGCAACCAGCAGCAAGTGCTAGTGGATCCACTTCTTCCACAGCTCGAAATAGAGATATGTCTTGTCATACTTGTGGTGGAAAAGGCCACTTTAAGAGGGAATGTCCAAATAAAAAGATTATGGTTATTAATGCAGAAAATGAGTATGAAACTGGAGATGATGCTGATCCTGATGAGGAGGATGATTGTGATGAGCAAGGAGGTCCATTGGATGCTTATGCTACACATTACCCAACTATTGTTTGCTCCCAAAAAGCTGCTGCTTTGAGTGTTATTCCTTCTCCAGAAAATCAGAGGTGCAACCTTTTCCAAACCAAGGCAATTGTAGGCCCTAAAATGGCTTGCAAAGTTATTATTGATGGAGGGAGTTGCAGAAATCTTGCTAGTAAAGACCTATGTGCAAAGCTGAAATTGAAATATATTCCACACCCTCATCCTTATTATATACAGTGGCTGAGTGATAAAGGAGAGATGAAGGTGAGCTACATGGTGAGAGTTGAGTTTCAGATTGGGCCCTATACTGACACCATTGAATGTGATGTTGTGCCTATGTCTGTTTGTCACATGTTGCTTGGAAGACCATGGCAGTTTGACAGGAATGTTACACATAATGGGAGAGCAAACACCTACCAGTTGAATTGGCATGGGAAGGATATTATTTTGAGACCTATGACACCACAACAAATTGTAAATGAGTCTCGTCAAAAAACTGAAGTGAATTTAGAAACTGAGAGTGAGAGAGAAAAACAAGAGAGTCCTCCTTCTATGAGTGAAAAAAATAAGATGAGTGGTAAAAATAAAAGTGAGGGAGTGAACCTATTATGTATGCTAGCCACCAAAGAGGATCTGAGAGAGTTTGGAGAGGACCCTACTATGCTTCCTATAGTGCTCATGCACAAGGGAGAAATTTTGGTTTCTTCTGACATGACCCCTATTCCTCTTGGTGTTTCTCATGTGTTGCAGGATTTTGATGATGTTTTTCCAGAAGAGGTACCAGCAGGGCTGCCACCATTGCGTGGCATTGAGCATCAGATTGATTTAATCCCTGGAGCAACATTGCCAAACCGAGCCCCTTACAGGACTAATCCCCAAGAAACCAAGGAAATTCAGAAACAAGTGCAGGAGCTACTCGACAAAGGTTATATTCGTATTAGCTTATCTCCATGTGCTGTTCCTGTTATTTTAGTGCCTAAGAAAGATGGTACTTGGCGCATGTGTGTTGATTGTAGAGCCATTAACAACATCACTATTCGTTATCGTCATCCTATACCTCGTTTGGAGGACATGTTAGATGAATTAAGTGGTGCTGCTGTGTTCTCTAAAATTGATTTGCGTAGTGGTTACCATCAAATTAGAATGAAAGAAGGGGATGAATGGAAAACTGCTTTCAAAACAAAATTTGGTTTATATGAATGGTTAGTGATGCCTTTTGGTTTAACTAATGCACCTAGTACTTTCATGAGACTTATGAACCATGTTCTGAGAGAGTTCATTGGAAAATTTGTGGTAGTTTATTTTGATGATATTCTCATATATAGCCACAATGAAACTGAGCATATTGATCACATTAGACAAGTCTTGCATGTTTTAAGAGCAAATCAATTATATGGTAATCTTGCTAAATGTTCTTTTTGCAAAGACAAGGTCATTTTTCTGGGATATGTTGTATCTAAACATGGCATTGAAGTTGATGAATCTAAAATTGAAGCTATTAAGAATTGGCCTATTCCAACTAATGTTAGTCAAGTGAGAAGTTTTAATGGATTGGCTGGTTTCTATAGAAGATTTGTCAAGGATTTTAGTACTCTTGCTGCACCTTTGAATGATTTAACTAAGAAGGGTGTTGATTTTACATGGGGGTTGAACAAGATATTGCTTTTGATGAGATTAAGAACAAATTGATTTCGGCCCCATTGTTAATATTGCCTAATTTCAACAAACAATTCGAAATTGAGTGTGATGCAAGTGGTATTGGTATTGGTGGTGTGCTTATGCAAGAAAATAAACCTGTTGCTTATTTTTCTGAGAAATTGCATGGTGCCCAATTGAACTATTCTGTTTATGATAAAGAATTGTATGCACTTGTTAGAGTTCTTGAGGTTTGGAAACATTATTTGTGGCCAAAAGAATTTATCATACATTCTGATCATGAAGCATTGAGATTTTTAAAGAGCCAATCTAGCCTTAATAAAAGACATGCTAAATGGGTTGAATTCATTGAGTCATTCCCATACATAATTAAATATAAGAAAGGCAAAGATAATGTTGTTGCTGATGCTCTCTCTAGGAAAAGTATGCTATTAACTCAATTGGATGTGAAAGTTCCTGGTTTGGAGAGTGTTAAAGATTTGTATGCTCAAGATAATGATTTTAAACATGCATATGCAAATTGTACTAATGTGAAAGCATGGGATAAATTTCATTTGCATGATGGATATTTGTTTAGAGCTAACAAATTATGTGTGCCCGAGTCGTCCTTGCGTTTGTTATTGTTGCAGGAATCACACAGTGGTGGTTTAATGGGACACTTTGGGAGGGAGAAAACATTGATGATGTTGGCTGATCACTTCTATTGGCCACGTATGAGAAGAGATGTTGAGAGGTTTGTGAGACGTTGCATCACATGCAACAAGGCTAAGTCAAAACTGAAACCTCATGGTTTATATACTCCTCTTCCTGCACCCACTACACCTTGGCAAGACATTAGTATGGATTTTGTGTTAGGATTGCCTAGGACTAAAAGAGGACATGATTCAATATTTGTGGTAGTTGATAGATTCTCTAAAATGTCACACTTCATTGCATGCCACAAGAGCGACGATGCGTCGCATGTTGCTAATCTGTTTTTCAGGGACATAGTGAGATTACATGAAGTACCCAAGACTATTGTTTCTGATCGTGATGTCAAGTTCATGAGCTATTTCTGGAAGACACTTTGGGGGAAGCTGGGAACAAAGCTGCTGTTTTCCACTACTTGTCACCCCCAAACTGATGGACAAACGGAGGTGGTGAATCGCACATTATCCACATTGCTGCGAGCCATGATTAAAAAGAACCTGCGGGAGTGGGAGGAGTGTTTGCCTCATGTTGAGTTTGCTTACAACAGGGCTGTGCATTCTACCACTCAGCTATGCCCGTTTGAGGTGGTGTATGGTTTCAAACCCATAACACCGCTTGATTTATTGCCACTTCCTGTGCATGAGAGAGTTAATATGGAGGCTTCCAAACGAGCTGATTATGTTAAGAAGATCCATGAGAAGACTAAAGAAGCAATTGAGAAGACAGGAAGACATGTAGCTGAGAAGAGAAACAAGAAGAGGAAGGAGGTACTTTTTCAGCCCGGGGATTTGGTGTGGGTTCATTTTCGCAAGGATAGGTTTCCCCAATTGCGCAAGTCCAAGTTGATGCCCCGTGGTGCTGGTCCTTATAAAGTGCTTCACAAGATTAATGATAACGCATACACAATTGATCTTCCCGGTGATGAGTTTGGTGTGAGTCATTCGTTCAATGTTGCTGATCTTTCACCATACCATGGAGATGACCTTGATGCGTCGAGGTCGACGCCTTTTCAAGGGGGGGAGGATGATGAGGACATCCCTAATACATTTGTTATCCCTCCTATTGATGATGATGTTGCTGTTCAAGAGAAGCATGATGAAGTTAGAATTGGTCCAATGACAAGATCAAGAATCAAACTATTAGAACAGCACGTGAACTCACTCCTTTTAAATTATGATGTTTGTTCTTATGAGAATTTTATACTACCTAAATCCCTACACTTATGTATGATTCAGGTTATTGATAACACAAACATCATGGGAGGCAAGGAGCATGGAATCATGGAGCAAAGCATTGGAGAGCTCATGGAAGGAAATGATCATGCAAGTCCAAGGGAGAAGGAGGAGGCAGAATAATTGTTTTGGGTTCTCTCCAAACATAAGAGACTTTCTATGGTTAGGAGAGAAGCCCCCTGCGCCTAGGATGGCTCCCTCCAAACATAAGAGGTTGTCTTAGGTTGGGAGAGAGTCCCACCCGAGTCTAATAAAGCCATGTGGGCTGGTTGGCCGCACCCCCCTCTTGTGGGTCGGTTTGTATCCCTAGTTTGAGTCCAAACATTATTGGTTCGAGTCCTAGTTGGGTTAGGTTTGGTGCTTGCGCATCCAAGGTGTGGCCGCACCCCTTAGCCCTCTTATATACCTCTTCACCTGCGTGTGAAAAGGTTAGACTACCTTTATTCATAAACCCTAGACTCCATTGTTGACTGCTTGAAGCATTCATCAGGAATTGATATTGCAAGTTTTGCGTGTTATCTGCTATTCCACTGGGAATTAGTTGATACAGGACCACTAGTAGTCAGTGGCTGCTCGTGCAAGTGTGTGGATTTACGAATATCCAAGGGATTGGTTGCTGCTGCAATTGGCATCAGGAATTAGCCGGAGAGTTCGTGGAGAGACACAAGTTATCAGATCCTTGTTATCGTGTGAGTTCATCGAGAAGATCGGGCAACCCCTTATCATAGGTGTTTGCTCTCCCATTATGTGTAACATTCCTGTCAAACTGCCATGGTCTTCCAAGCAACATGTGACAAACAGACATAGGCACAACATCACATTCAATGGTGTCAGTATAGGGCCCAATCTGAAACTCAACTCTCACCATGTAGCTCACCTTCATCTCTCCTTTATCACTCAGCCACTGTATATAATAAGGATGAGGGTGTGGAATATATTTCAATTTCAGCTTTGCACATAGGTCTTTACTAGCAAGATTTCTGCAATTCCCTCCATCAATAATAACCTTGCAAGCCATTTTAGGACCTACAATTGCCTTGGTTTGGAAAAGATTGCACCTCTGATTTTCTGGAGAAGGAATAACACTCAAAGCAGCAGCTTTTTAGGAGCAAACAATAGTTGGGTAATGTGTAGCATAAGCATCCAAAGGACCTCCTTGCTCATCACAATCATCCTCCTCATTAGGATCAGCATCATCTCCAGTTTCATACTCATTTTCTTCATTAACAAGCATGATCTTTTTATTTGGGCATTCCCTCTTAAAGTGGCCTTTTCCACCACAAGTATGACAAGACTTATCTCTATTTCGAGCTGTGGAAGAAGTGGATCCACTAGCACTTGCTGCTGGTTGCACTTGCCTCCTAGAGGTGGAGGGTGTGCTCTCGGCCTTGGGTGTAGAAACCCCACGGCTAGGTGCTGGCTGTGATGATGGAGAAGAAAAATTATTATTTCTAGGTGAAAACAGCCTTCTAGCACTCAATTTTGCCTCTTCAGCCAGCTGTGCTTCTGCCTCCTTTGCATGATCTAACAATTCATTCATATCATTATATTGGAGGTGCCTCACAATGCTTCTGATTTTAAATTGCAAACCTGAGAGAAAACGTTGCATAGTATGTTCTGGTTCTTCTCTCACTTTAGCCCTTTGAAGAATCAACTCCATCTCTCTATAATAAGCATCAACAGATAATGTACCTTGCTTCAATTGCTGCAACTTATCATATAATGTTCTCACATAATTCTTTGGCACAAATCTGCCCCTCATGAGTTGCTTCATAGTAGCCCAAGTAATCACTTCAGGATCACCATTTTCTGCCCTCAGTTTGGTAATATTATCCCACCACAATAGAGCATAACCATCAAAACTAGAAGAAGCCAATTTAATCTTCCTATCCTCAGTGTACTCATGCAATCTCCATAGCTTCTCAATTTTCAGCTCCCACATCAAATATTCCTCAACATCATCATGATCAAAAGAGAAAGGAGGAATAGAAAATTTTGGCTTGCCCAAACCATCATCTTCTCTAGTATTATTTGGAGCTTGTACTCTTCTAGCATGAAAATCACCACGGCCATGATAAGCTTGCACTCGGCCTGGTTCCCAATCATCATGATCTCTGTGCTCTAATTGAGTAGTCAATTGTGTGATTTGCCTAGTCAAATTGGTGAGAGATTCTTGCATAATATCAACAGATTCTTGAGAAGCAGCTTTCTCAATTTTAATATCCATTTGCTGTAAATCCCTCCTCAAATTCTCATCATAGGCATCAAGCTTTTTATCCATTCGGGTGGCTACCACTTCATCATATTCATCAAGTTTTGTATCAATTCTTGAGCTGATCATATCTGTAAATTTGGAGAGATCTCCCCAAGTAAGAGGATCCTCCAAAGTCTTCTTAGCAGCAGCCTCAGTAGGTTTCCCAGCATTCTTGTCCACCTGCACATTACTAGCCAAAGAGGAATTGTCCATGGATTAATGTGTTAGTGAAAACAAAAATATAGGATGTGGTGTTCTCTCACAACTCACTGAAAACAGCAAAGCAATGAGGTTAACTTACTGTTCCAAAGTGAATAGCAATACTTACCACAAGCAAACAGTAGTACTATGGCTTGGTGTGAATAAAAGAATACCCAGGGATTTTAGCTAACACAAGGCAAAGCAGGATATATAGTGGGGCTTGGTATGGATACCTAACAACACCAATAACAAGTCCTATTTGCTGTTTGTGATGACTGAAAAATAGCACCTAGGAAACACACACCAAAGTGGAGACAATTGTGGCAATGCAATTATATGGATGGGAATATTGCAATGCTCTGGAAAGACAATAGCTATGCTCCAATTTATCACAGGCACAAGATTGCTCAATGGAAAAAGTCAATATAGTAGTGTGAAAACAGCTCCAAGAACAATATAGCAATAGATCAATAGGCCTTTTTCTCTTTTCACAATTCTGTTTTTCTCTTTTTCTCTTTTCTGTTTTTCTATTTTTTTTTTTTTGATACTTTTATAGCTGGCCAAAATAAACTAGGAGCAAAAATACACACAATGGTAACAATGTGACACAATTGATATGGAATTGAGCAGCCTGGAGGGAGCAAAAAGTAGCTATTCTTTTGGGAAAGGTACCTAAAATTTGCTTTAGACAGGCCGTAGCTATAGCTCACAAAGTTTGGAAACGAACACCTAAAGAAATTGTAAAAGAAAACTAAAACCGAAAAGAAAACGAGAGGGGACAGAACTCACGGCAGAGAAAAGCTGAGAAAAACGCTCACAGCAGCCTGTCGTGGCACAAAAACGGCGAAAACCGCTGCCGTACGGCAGCACTTGCGCGTGGCGCAGCTAGCGGGCGCGCGGCAGAGAAACGCGTGGTTTCTGTGCCGCGGCAGCGCGCGGGGTGCCCAAATGGTAAGCGCGTTACGGCGCTGCGGGGGCGTTTGGTAAGCGCGCGACGGGGCCGATTCCGACTGCGGTTAGGAGTCCGGCGGCGGCAGGAAAACTGCAATTTCTGTGCCGCGGCAGAAACCGAATCCAACTAGAAAAGGGTATAACTTTGGATCGGATAGGCATTTTTGGATGAATTTTTGTGGACGCACTTGGAAGAACTCGAGGAACACCTAGAACCCTAAACCTAGACCGAAAACCAAAGACTCAAAAAAAAAGGGAACACGAAAATCAACCAAAAACAGCAACTAAAACTTGAAAGAGGTGATGATCTAAGTTTATGGCTCGGACTAAAACTATTTTTTTGTGGCTTTTTCGGTGGATGGGTGATGAAAAGAAGAACTAATCTATAAGATCACGATAGCTCACCGAGTTAACCTGTAAATCTGATACCAAGATGATAAGGGGTTGCCCGATCTTCTCGATGAACTCACACGATAACAAGGATCTGATAACTTGTGTCTCTCCGCGAACTCTCCGGCTAATTCCTGATGCCAATTGCAGCAGCAACCAATCCCTTGGATATTCGTAGATCCACACACTTGCACGAGCAGCCACTGACTACTAGTGGTCCTGTATCAACTAATTCCCAGTGGAATAGTGGATAACACGCAAAACTTGCAATATGAATTCCTGATGAATGCTACAAGCAATCAACAATGGAGTTTCTAGGGTTTTATGAATAAAGGTAGTCTAACCTTTCACACGCAGGTGAAGAGGTATATAAGAGGGGCTATGGGGTGCGGCCACACCTGTGGATGCGCAAGCACAAACCTAGACCCACTAGGACTCGAACCAGAATAGTTTGGACTCAGACTAAGGGGTACAAACCGACCCACAAGGGGGTGCGGCCAAACCTAGCCACGCAGGGCCTTATTGGACTCGTGGGGGGGACTCTCTCCCAACCATAGACAGCCTCTTATGTTTGGAGGGAATTATCCTCATGCGCAGGGGCCTTCTCTCCTAACCATAGACAGTCTCTTATGTTTGGAGAGAACACAAACAGACCAAAATCTTCATTCTTCCTCCTCCTTCTCCCTTGGGCTTGCATGATCATCTTCCTCCATGAGTGTTCCAATGTTTTGCTCCATGACTCCATGCTCCTTGCCTCCCATAATGTTTGTGTTATCAATAACCTGAATCATACATAAGTATAGGGATTTAGGTAGTATAAAATTCTCATAAGAACAAACATCATAATTTAAAAGGAGTGAGTTCACCTGCTGTTCTAATAGTTTAGTTCTTGATCTTGTCATTGGACCAATTCTAACTTCATCATGCTTCTCTTGAACAGCAACATCATCATCAATAGGAGGAATAACAAATGTGTTAGGGATGTCCTCATCAAGGGGTCAGGAGCTGGGGTGGTGCTCACATCACCCAAAGGCGACAAATTGAGCTACGTGTTGCAGATTCACTTTGATTGCTCCGACAATGTGGCCGAGTATGAGGCATTGTTACATGGATTGAGAATAGCAAAGGAGATGAACATTAGGCGAATACGGTGCTGCAGAGACTCGGATCTCGTGGTACAGCAGGTCTCAGGAACTTGGGATAGAAAGGATGCAACAATGGCAGCATATCGCAGAGAGGTGGACAGAGTTGCCGGGTGTTTTTCCGGGTATGAGGTGGAGCATATTGACAGGCGAAAGAACGAGGCAGCAGATGCGCTCGCAAGACTCGGCTCGCGCAGAGAGCCGGTTCCACCTAATGTTTTCCTGAACGAGTTATGGCGGCCATCTGTTAAAACCGAGTCTGAGGAAGAGGTGGCTAACCAAGACCCGGATTTGGAGCTCGTGGCCATAGTACGTGCTATTCCCGAGTGGACAGAGCCGTTTTTGGCCTACCTATCACGAGGCGTGTTACCACCACAGGAAGTTTTAGCAAGGCAAATTCTGAGATGAGCAAAGGGCTATTCTATTATCAATGGAGAGTTGTATAAAAGAAGTGCAGCAGGAGTCTTTTTGCGCTGTGTAGCACCAGAAGAAGGCCGGCAGATTTTGAAGGAGATCCATGAAGGTGATTGTGGGCATCATGCCTCCACAAGATCCCTTGTGGCCAAAGCATATCGACACGGTTTCTTTTGGCTCACGGCCTTAGCTGACGCGGAGCGCTTGGTAGCAAGGTGTGATGGATGTCAAAGGTACGCTCGCCAAACCCATGTGCCGGCTATGGAGTTGCAAACAATCTCGCTGACCTGGCCGTTTGCTGTTTGGGGTATGGATATGGTGGGCCCCTTCCACATGTCACCGTGCAAAAAGACCCATATTTTGGTAGCTATTGATAAGTTTACTAAGTGGGTTGAAGTTATGCCAGTTACCAATTGCGAAGCAATCACATCAGTCAAGTTCCTGAAAAGGATCATCTACAGGTTTGGATACCCTCACAGCATAATAACAGACAATGGAACCAACATGTCCTTAGGTGAGGTGGAGAAATTTTGCGGGAACAATGGTATCCGGCTTGACGTAGCCTCGGTAGCCCATCCACAAGCTAATGGACAGGTGGAAAGGGCAAATCAGGAGTTACTTCGTGGGTTAAAACCACGGCTGCGAGTCCCGTGCATCAGAGCTGCTGGAGCATGGGTTGAAGAGCTACCATCAGTAGTTTGGGGAATTAACACTACACCTAACAGATCTACTCAGATGACCCCGTTTTTCATGGTTTATGGCGCAGAGGCAGTATTGCCGAGTGATATTATCCATGACTCGCCCCGAGTGGCGGCTTATGTTGAGGTGGAGAATGAGAAGACCCGGCAGGATGCCGTGGATATGCTAGAAGAACACAGAGAACAAGCCCTCGAGAGATCAGCCATATATCAGCAGGATCTGAGGAGACACCACAGCCGGCAAGTCAAAACCCGGGTCTTCCAGGAAGGGGACCTGGTATTGCGCTTGGTACAATCAAAGGAGGGAAAGCACAAGTTATCTCCACCATGGGAAGGACCATTCATCATAAGCCGGAATCTGCATAACGGATCATATTACCTGATAGATGCGAGGGAAGAGTCGGATACTGTCAATGACACCGCTCATACCACTTCATCCATGCAAGAGAGGGAAAGACCATGGAACGTGGCTCAGCTACGTCCCTACTATACTTAGCATAGGCTAGGTTTACAAAGTTGAATTACACGATGTAACAGGCAGCAGGTTTCAGACGCACTCTTTTGCTATCCAGGGTACCTAAGGGGACTGGAGGGTTTTTAATGAGGCGGCCTGCTGACCTAACTTTTCTCATATCAATAAAGAGATGGTTAAACTATAATATTGTTTCTTTCTTATTTATTTCTGTTAAGTTTTCATGGTTTTTATTTTCTGTTTTCTATTTTCTCAGGTAAGTATTACTTATTTGTTTTATAATACACCAGTTCTATATTTTTCCTAAGATTGCATATATAGGTCTTGGGGGCTGATTGCTTGAATAGCACAGTTGCAAACTCAAAGACCCGGCCACGATGCCATTAAGTTATAAGGACCGATTACTTGTAATAAGTACGGTTACAATCTTATAACCGGACAATAGAGCCAAATTTTCTTGATTTCTCTTGTTTAAGCTTGATGTGACTCGCAAAAATGTGGCATGCTTTGCTAGCGTATAATCACAATCAGTCATGATGCCCAATGGGACTTGCATGGCCCTGTCTTTATAAAGTTATAGCAGCATTGAATATCCACGCGAAAGCCGGCTTACAACAAAGAGGATCAAAAGGGTCATCCAAACCACAGGTTATGCAGAGTACAAGGTTAACAGCCGGAAACTCACAAAATTTTAAGCTTAACCTCAAACCCACGTGAGTAATTCTATGTTTTGAGCCTTAGCAAAAACAATTTGCCTTTCTGAAAACTACAAATCCCTAGACTCGGAAATTCGGGCCTTGGGGACTTGGGAATTTGAGAAAGGCAACAAATTGTTTAGCTGTTAAGCTTAAAAATCCAAAAATCCGAGTCTTGGGGACTTGGGGACTTGGGAAATAAAGTCCACTTGTCAAAATCACCGAGACCGGGAAACCGAGTCTCACAAAAGGAAAAAGAGCGAAAATCAGAAAAGCAGCAACAAAGTTCAAGGCTAAGGAATAACATATCACGAGGAGGGGCCAGAAGGGCCATCAAAAGCTATTAAATTTTAAACGTATTACAAACCGAGGAAATTGTATCGAAAAGTGCACAGGCGCACTATTAAAAGAATAATTGTATCAGGCATATTACATAATGCCCATTGGCCGAATAAGTGTTTGAGACGATAAATAGGGAAACTTTACTCGGCATCCATAGCCGAGTCATCGATGTTGTCCTTGGCGGCCGGGTCTGTGGAGTGCTCATCGGTGGTCTTCTCTGCTCTTGCGTCCGGGTTAGCCGCAGTATCGGCACGGGCTGGAGGAGGGACAACCGGAGTTGAGGAGGAAGGTGGAGTATCGGCTTCAGCTTTCTTCTTGGCAGCTTCCGCCTTCCACCGTTCTAGCATGTCAAAGGGCTTAGGCAGATCCGATTGAATTGGCTTGTCATCGGCATCGTAAGGTGGAGTTGATAAGGATGGACCTAAGGATTATGTTCTCACAAGCATGAGTGATGAGTTGATACAAGACAACAAGATCATGGTGAAAACAAACATTCAAGATGGTGAAAACAATTCATAACAATTGTTATTCCAATAAAACAATTGTTATTCATCAAGATATGGAGATGGTGCCTCCACAAGATCAAATGCACTAAGTGTGGAAAACAATGCCATATTGTTATTTCACACTCATGGATGGACAAGGCAAGAGGAAGGCGCCCACAAGGAAACATCAATGCGCCCTATATGTCCTAATAGAAGTAGAATTGGTTTGTATACCAATATTGGCCGCACCCCTTGTGTGTGGGGTCGGTTTGTATCCAATTGTGTTAGGTATAGGAGTCCTAGTCCTATTAGGAGTAGTGCTTGCGCAAGGAGGGGTCTTGTGGCCGCACCCCCTCTCATATATACCCCCTCTAGGGCGCATAGCAAAGGGAGAACAATTTAGACAAAGAAAACCCTAGCCTTGAGATTGTATTGCTGCTAAGCATTCATCTTGAAGTATACCAAGTCAAAGTTTGCGTGATATCTTGCTATTCCATTGGGAATTAGGGGGATACAGGACCACTTGTGATCATTGATTGCTTGTGCAAGAGTGTGTAGTTGAGAATATCCAAAGGGCTTGATTGTTGTTGCATTGGCAACGAGGGTCATCCAAGTGAGAGGTCTCAGTGTAGCACTAGTTATCCACATATATTCAGAAAATACAAAAAGAGAGAGAGAAGCTCATTGAGAAGATTGGGCCACCCCATATCATCTTGGTATCAGATTCTCCAGGTTTACTCGGTGAGCAAAATTATCCCTAGTTTTAGTTGTTTTTATTCCTATCCAGAAAAAGCCACACAAAAATATTAGGTTTAGATCATTGCCAGAGCCTAGATCAACACCAATTTGCATCTACCTAGTTGCTGCTTTTTGTTGATTTGCGTTTCTGTTTTTCTGTTTTTAGGTTTTCATATTTTAGGGTTCATCTAGTTTCCTTGTTTTTCTATCCGAAAATCCCCACCAAAAATATTGTGGATCTTGTTGTTCTCGGGAATTTTAGACCTACAATTTGTTTTGGCAAGTTGATCTAGTTCCTTGAGCCATTGTGTTGCATTGGTGCTGTTTTCAACTCGTGTGGATCCGATCTAATTCATATCCGAGCCCTAATTCATATCGAGTTCCTGCCGTGGCACGGAATTGCACCAAATCGCTGCCGCCACCGTGTTCCACTCGCTCTCGGATTCGCACCGCATCGCACTTACCAAACCGCCCCACGGTGCCCATATTTCCTTACCACGCGCGCGCACTCCATCTCCTACCCGCACTCGGAGTCCATCTCTGCCGCGGCACAAAAACGCGCCAAAGCGCTGCCGCCGCCACCCGCTCCTAGCCACGCTCGGATTGCTTGCGCGCGCTTACAAAACAGCCCCGCGCACCGTAACGCACCACACCACCGCACCACACGCGCTCTGCCGCGGCAGCAAATCTCGCAGTTTCTCTGCCGTGACCAAAAACTCTGCCGTGAGCTCGATTAACATCCGTTTTTCTTAGATTTTCTTTTGTTTTACCCCTGTTTTTCTCTAGGATTTCGTGCTGATCTTTGATAAGCCATAGCTACAGCCTTTCTACAGCAAACTTTAGGTACCAAAACCCATAAGACTAGCTGTTTAATTGCTCTATCAGGCTGCTCATTTGATCATCTCTGTCCACTAATTTTTGTTTCCATCTACTTATTGCTCCTAGTTGATTCAAAGGCCATTGAAAAATCAAAAAAAAAATAGAAAAAGGGAAAAAGTATAAAAAAAAAATAGAAAGAAAGAAAAAGCAAAAGAGGCCGAGCTACATATCACTAGTGGAAGCTATTTCATATTGGAATTTTTGTGGACATATTGAGCAATCTTGTGCCTGTTTCATTGAGTATTTGCTAGTGTCTTTCTAGTGCTTGCAAAATCTCTACCATATATTTGCTAAGCCACAATTGTCTCCAAGTGTGAGTGTGTTTCCTTTAGTATTTTTATCACATTGAGCAGTGCATTGGAGTTGTTATTTTGGTGTTGTTAGGAATCCCAACCAAGCCCCACCAAATACCTTGTTTTGCATTGTGACACTTGAGAGCCTGGGTATTCTCTTCTCACACTTGACACAGTTTTCATTGGTGCTTGTTGGTAAGTTGATCCTTATTCACTTTGGAACAGTAAGTGAACCTTTCTTTGCTGGTTTGAGTGAGTTTGAGAGGCACCACAACCCATTGATTATTTATTTTCACTAACCCATTAATCATGAGTTTTGCTAGTGAATCTTCTGTGCAGGGTGAAAAGGAGAAAGCTGATTTGATGCCCAAAACAAAGAATGCTGATGATACATGTACATGGGCAGATTTTAATCTCTTTAGAGAAGGAGTTGCTAATCGGATTGAGCATAGAGTTGAGAAGAAAATTGAGGAATATGATGATATCCTAAGGAAGGATTTGACAGTGGTTATTGAGAAACAAACTGAAGCTACAAATTCAATTCGTGTTCTTCAAGAGGCCATGAATAATCTCACAAGGGAAGTTGCAAATATCTCCACACAATTACAAAGAGCTAATCTTGGTGGTAATCATGAAGAAGGCCGAGCCATTGCTTATGGAGGCCGTGGCAATTTTCCACCTAGAAGAATTCCATTGGATGATAATAGAGAAGAGGATGGCCTTGGGAAACCAAAATTCTTTGTGCCTACTCTCACATGTGATAATGATGATGCTGAGGAGTTCTTGATGTGGGAATTGAAGATAGAAAAGCTATGGAGAATGCATAATTACACTGATGAGAGGAAAATCAAGCTAGCATCTTCTGGATTTGATGGTTATGCTCTCTTGTGGTGGGATGGCATCATAAGATTGAGGGAAACACAAAATCAACCAGAAATTACTACATGGGCTGAGATGAAACAACTTATGACTGAGAGGTTTGTTCCAACAAATTATTTGAGGACTCTCTATGACAAGTTGCAAAATTTGAAGCAAGGAACAAATTCAGTGGATCAATATTACAAAGAGATGGAATTAGTGCTACAAAGAGCTCGAGTTGTTGAAGCAAAAGAGCAAACAATGCAAAGATTTCTGTCAGGATTATCTTTTCAAATTAGATGCATTGTGAGGCATGTGCCATATAACAATATGACAGAATTGTTACATCAATCAAGGGAGGCAGAAAAGAGGTTGGCCGAGGAGGTTACTTTGGCTCCAAGGAAAATTTGGCCCTCGAGATCCTCTTCCTTTTCACCACCTACACCTACAATTACTCCAACTCGAGATAGTACACCATCCAAACCCGAGTCTAGCATCTCCAATACAAGGAAAACACCACAACCTGCAGCTAGTGGAAGTGGTTCTACGCAATCAACAGCTAGACATAGAGACATGACATGCCATACTTGTGGAGGAAGAGGGCATTTTAAGAGAGATTGTCCTAATAAGAAAGTCATGGTGATCAATGCTAATGAGGAGTATGAGAGTGGAGATGATGCTGATCCTAATGGAGAGGATACATGTGATGATGATGATGATGGTCCCCTTAATGCTTTTGCTACCAATTATCCAACCATTGTTTGCACCAAGGCTTTGAGTGTTATTCCTAGCAATGATGAGAGCCAAAGATGCAATTTATTTCAAACCAAGGCAATTGTTGGACCCAATATGGCTTGCAAGGTGATCATTGATGGAGGGAGTTGTAGAAATCTAGCAAGCAAGGAGCTATGTGCAAAGCTAAGGTTGCATTACAATCCACACCCACAACCATATTATATTCAATGGTTAAATAACAAGGAAGAAATCAAGGTATGCCATATGGTGAGAGTGGATTTTCAAATTGGACCATACAAAGATACAATTGAGTGTGATGTGGTTCCCATGACAGTTTGTCACTTGTTATTTGGAAGACCTTGGCAATTTGATAAAAAGGTTACACATATGGGAAGAGCTAACACATATCACTTGAATTGGAACAATAAGGATATTATTTTGAGGCCTATGACACCACAACAGATTGTGAATGACTCAAGACACAAAATTGAGATGCTTCAAGAGAAGGAGAGTGGAAATACCAATTCTATGGAAGAAGACAAGTCTAGGCCGAGTGAAAAGAGTCTTTTGACTAATGCCATAATTTTTCCTAGTGATGTTTCTTATGTACAGGTTTCTCTTGAAGAAAGGGAGGGCAAGGAAACATTACAATCATCACATAAATTGGAGGATACAAGAAAGCTAGCTTGTGATATGAAGGTTATTTTTGAAGAAAGGGAGCTACAACCTTCAAATTCACAAGATATTGAGGAGATCATACCTACTACATATGAGGAGGTTAGTAATGATAATGGTATAGATTTCGGGTTGGTACCTAGTAGTAATGAATTATGTGATAATTTTCAACCATACAAACCTATGAATTCGAAATTTCACAACATGGTTTTGATTACACATAAAGAAGTACTTGCTATGATACCTTCTAGTGATATTATTTATGATGACATGCTTAAAGAACCAATTGATATACAATGTGCTATGGATAAATTTGTTTGTGATAATGTTAGCACATATGATACTAGTTTCAAATTTTATTTCATTGGTGACTATAATTTGGATAAAATTTTCATGATACATCATATATGTGTTACATATAATGAAGTGGCCGAAATAAATAATGTGTTATTTGGGATAGATATTGATAAACATGAAGTAGCCGAAACACATATATTTAGTTCACCACATTATTTGTTGGATACATGTTCCATTAAATCAAACTATACTTATATTTGCAATTTTGATTGCTATGAAATGAAAAAATATGACTATTATGTGTTGTTTGCATACAAATTTCGTGATCATATGATATATTCACTATATTGTGTTTTGCTAACAACTAATGAGTACCAATATATCTATATATATGGTGCATACACTTTGTTTTTCTTGTTTATTCCACTTTCAGATAATCACAAGACGAGGACGTCTTGTCTTGAAGAAAGGGAGGATGATAAGGATGGACCTAAGGATTATGTTCTCACAAGCATGAGTGATGAGTTGATACAAGACAACAAGATCATGGTGAAAACAAACATTCAAGATGGTGAAAACAATTCATAACAATTGTTATTCCAATAAAACAATTGTTATTCATCAAGATATGGAGATGGTGCCTCCACAAGATCAAATGCACTAAGTGTGGAAAACAATGCCATATTGTTATTTCACACTCATGGATGGACAAGGCAAGAGGAAGGCGCCCACAAGGAAACATCAATGCGCCCTATATGTCCTAATAGAAGTAGAATTGGTTTGTATACCAATATTGGCCGCACCCCTTGTGTGTGGGGTCGGTTTGTATCCAATTGTGTTAGGTATAGGAGTCCTAGTCCTATTAGGAGTAGTGCTTGCGCAAGGAGGGGTCTTGTGGCCGCACCCCCTCTCATATATACCCCCTCTAGGGCGCATAGCAAAGGGAGAACAATTTAGACAAAGAAAACCCTAGCCTTGAGATTGTATTGCTGCTAAGCATTCATCTTGAAGTATACCAAGTCAAAGTTTGCGTGATATCTTGCTATTCCATTGGGAATTAGGGGGATACAGGACCACTTGTGATCATTGATTGCTTGTGCAAGAGTGTGTAGTTGAGAATATCCAAAGGGCTTGATTGTTGTTGCATTGGCAACGAGGGTCATCCAAGTGAGAGGTCTCAGTGTAGCACTAGTTATCCACATATATTCAGAAAATACAAAAAGAGAGAGAGAAGCTCATTGAGAAGATTGGGCCACCCCATATCAGGAGTGATCTTGCTTAAGTCTAGATTGTCGGCGATCAAGCTCGCCGAGTGACGCACCTGGGCATGAATGGCCTTATAATCCTTACCAGTGAACTTGGAGCCGTTGTTGTTGAACTCGGGAAACCCGCCCACGAGCTTTGCCGGCTCAAGCCTTGGAAAATAGGCCTTGGCCAGAGCAAGCCCACGGGTCACCCCAACTCGGCACGATGAACGCTTCCAGTGGTCGATCCAGGCGGGGATGGTAGAACATGCATCAAGCAAATCGTTCAAACCACAGTAACCCTTGCCCGGCCACTCCACAGCCTCCAAAATCCACTTGGTGCCGGCAGTAAGTTGCCGGATCACGGCCTTCAGCGTCTTCAGTTTTTCAATATCATCTTCATCTGGTGCCGCTTCACCCGGACCTGCAGAGTAATAGAAAAAGTTGAAGCACTGAAATTCGGATGATAAACCTTACGGAATGATAAATCCGGGTTATAACTAGTGAGTCAGAAATTTTTACCAAGTAGAGTGCGGTAAGTATTGGCAATCTGGGCCGAAATCTTCTTCAGCTCACCCTCAGCAGTGTGGGACCTTTTTTTATACTTTTTCACATCCTTCTCAAGATTCTTCACATCAGCTTCTAGCTCTTCACGTAACTTTGTCTCGACCTCGAGGAGCTTGTTGGTCTTTGCCAACACCTCCTCAGACTGGGTCACGTAGGCCTGTGAGAAAAGGAAAGGAAAAGTTAGTCGGACAAAAGATATACCCGGGTATGGTATATCATACAGTTATAAAGTACCAAGCGAACTATGCAT
Source organism: Alopecurus myosuroides (assembly GCA_028641055.1). Lineage (NCBI taxonomy): Eukaryota > Viridiplantae > Streptophyta > Magnoliopsida > Poales > Poaceae > Alopecurus > Alopecurus myosuroides. The sequence goes on along the minus strand of CM054059.1, from coordinate 336,615,591 downwards.
AGTTCACTCGGAACTTGGGGACTATGTGAGTATACAAGCAACATTGTTTATATTACCTGGTGCTTAGCTGCCATGGCTTCCAGGATGTCCCTCTCATTAGTCTTCAGGGAGAAGAGTGCATCTAGCATTCCATCAAAATCCAGATCGCCGAGTCTTGGCCTGGAGGAGCTGGGGTCCTGATCACCCGGAGGCGGGGTCCTTTCCTTCTTGGGAGAGGTTATCCGGGTGGCCTGAGTGTTGGGAGTGGGATCACCCCTCCGCGACCCCAGGATCTCGACATCCTCGTCCCCGGGTGTGTGCGCTGGCATGGGAAACTCGGCCTCCTGCTCGGCCGGATCTTTCAGCAAGTCTTTTTCTTCTTCTTCTTCTACACCGCCAGCCGCGGTCTTCGCAACATCTTCCGGATCTTCCGTAGCCGGGTTATCCACGTCCATGTCCTCTGGGTCACTAATCGTGACCTTGGCCCTGAGAAAGAGAAACAAATAGTCAGTACATGGTGAATGAAAGATACGGAAAAAAGCTAGTGCATTCAGTAGCAAGAAAAGTAACTCACCCGATGTTCACGACGAAATCTGGTGATGAGGACATCCCTAGTGTTTCACCTATTATTTCACATAATATTCCTACAAAGAATGATGAAGTGAGGATTGGTCCTATGACAAGATCAAGGACTAAATTATTACAACAACAGGTGAATTCACTCCTACTTGAGTACAACATTTGTGATTATGAGAACTTTATACTACCTAAATCCTTGCATGTTTTAATTCTTAGGTTTGTTGATAACACAAGCATTAAGGAGGGAGAACAAGGAGAGATGATGCACATGGATGGAGAGGAGCTACAAACAAATGTTGATCATGGTGAAAACAATTATACAAGTGTGGAAAACAAGTGCTAGATTGTTATTCCACACTAATGGAGGGACATAACAAGAGGAGAGCGCCCACAAGGAAGTACCTATGCGCCATATAGAGTCCAATTATAGTTAAACATGGTTTGTATACCATTATGGCCGAATCCCCTAGCATGGGTCGGTTTGTATCTATTGTGGTTGAGTCCAAGTCCAAAACTAGACCCATGTTGGGTTCCTATTCGGGTTGGTGGGTGTTGCTTGCGCAATGCACCTTTGTGGCCGCACCCCACCCCTCATATATACCCCTTGGGGCGCATAGATTAGAGGAGATGACGTTAAAACAAAAACCCTAGACTTCTAGATTGTATTGCTTGAAGCATTCATCTTGAATCATCATACCTTTGCAAATCTGAGTGTATTCTGCTGTTCCACTGGGAATAAGGAGAAACAGGACCACTTGTAGTCGGTGGCTACGTGTGCAAGAGTGTGGAGTCTCGAATATCCGAAGGGGTTAAGTGATGTTGCAATTGGTAACAGGGTTTAGCCAAAGGAGAGAGCGAGGTATCACATTATTTATCAAGTTATCAAGAGAGTTCACTGAGAAGATCGGGCTACCCCATATCATCTTGGTATCAGATTACTGGGTTTACTCGGTGAGCTGTATCTATCCCTTTAGTTTCGAGTTGTTTTCTTACCTATCCAGAAAAAGCCACAAAAAATAGTCGTAGTGTTTGCCATAGCCTTAGATAATTGCTACTTTTCAATTTCTAGTGCTGTTTTGTGTTTTGATTTTGTGTTACTTTTTCTCCTTTTGAGTCATTAGGTTTCGGTTAGGGTTAGGGTTCTTAGTTGTTCTTATTTTTCGAGTTGAGTCTATATCAAAAATCCCCAAAAAAATAGCTACCCGTAAGATCCATTGAGTTCCAATCCGAGTAGGGCTTCTTTCTCATACACGGTACAATTTCTAGCAAGTTTCTGTCGTGGTGTGTTTGATTTTCCTCGGGATCACGTGGTTCTAATCCTAGTCGAAATCGAGTTGCTGCCGTGGTTCTTGTTCCACACAAAATCGCTGCCGTGAGGTGTTGATCCGCACCGTGTTTCTGCCGCCGCTGCCGTGGGGAGTTGGTTTCCGATTCGGTTTTGCTCTGCCGCGGTGCGTTTTTGCGATAAAATCGCTGCCGCCGCTGCCGTACGACCGCGCGCAACCATAGACATCCTCTGCCCTCGTGCGCGCGCCCGCAGCTCTGCCTTACGGCACAGAAACGGGCAGTTTTCTGCCGTGATCGCCTGCCGCGAGCTCAAAACGAGCTGTTCTCTGCCGCCGGCAGGAAAACGGTCAGTTCTCTGCCGTGGGTTCCTAGCTAGTTTTAGGTTGTTTTTCTTTGATCTTTTCATTAGGTTTTCAAGTCCAATCATTGTGAACCCTAGACAAAGCCTTTCTACAGCAAATAAATTAGGTACCTTGCCCACAAGACTAGCTATTTTATTGCTCTTTTCAGGCTGCTCAGTATCATATTGTGTCACATTGATCTAGCTATTATTTTTATTTGCTCCTTTAGTTGTTTTCGGCCATAAAAAAGTATAAAAAAAAAGAGAAAAACAGAAAATAGAAAAAGAGAAAAACAGAAAAAGCAAAAAGAAAGGCCATTGAGATACATTGCTATTACTATCATTTGGAGCTGTTTTCATTCCTATCATTGACACCACACATTGAGCAATCTTGTGCCTGATTATCATTGAGCTTGGCTAGTGTCTTTCTAGAGCATTGCAAAATTTCCTCCATATATTTGCTTTGCCACATTTGTCTCCAATTTTGGTGTGTGTTTTCTAGGTGTTATTTTTGTATCATTCACAAACAGCAATAGGACTTGTTAATTGGTGATTGTTAGGTATCCATACCAAGCCCCACCATATAACCTGTTTTACCTTTGTGAGAGCAAAAACCCCTGGGTATTCTATTCTTCACACCAAGTCACATTAGTTGCTATTACTTGTGGTAAGATTTTCTAATCACTTTGGAACAGTAAGGATCACCTCTTTTGCTGGTTTTGAGTGAGTTGAGAGAGAACACCACAACCCATAGCACTTTGTTTATTTCACTAACCTATTAATCATGGTTGCTCCTAGTGATGTTTCTACACAGGCTAAGACGAAACATGGTGATGAACAAGTGGAGTGGACAGATTTGGAGGAGATGAAGGAACAATTGACTTCCACTATTGCTTCTAAACATGCTGAATTAAATACTCTCATTGACAAGCATGGAGTGGATATGGATACACATGTTCAGAATTTGGGCCTTCAAATTGGACAAGTGACTGATACAGCTGCTGGTACACAAGAGCAAGTTAATAGAATGCAAGCTTCTCTTGACACATTGACTACTAGAATTGGTGCCTTGGATACTTTATTGGACCAAAGATTGCCTGCCCGAGAGGATGGTGGGAGTGCTTTTGGTGATGCCGAGGAGGAGGAGGAGGGGGAGGTTAATTTTGTGCCCCCTAATCGTGGAGGTGGTAGAGCTAATCATGTTGCTGGCCGTGGCTTTCAAGCAGCAAGGGTTCCTGTCAATGAACCAAACCGAGAGCATGATGGACTTGGTAAACCAAATGATGAGGACATCCCTAGCTCTTCACCTATTGTTGAACATGAAGATCCACCAATTAAAGCTAATGAAGTAAGGATTGGTCCAATGACAAGATCAAGGACCAAGCTATTACAACAACAGGTGAATTCACTCCTACTTGAGTTTAATGTTTCTAATAATGAGAACTTTATACTACCTAAGTCATTGCATCTATGTGTTCTTAGGTTTATTGATAACACAAACATTGATGGAGATCATGGAGAGAAGATTCACATGGATGAAGATGAGCTAGAAGAGGAGAGGATGATCAAGTGCTAAGGATGGTGAAAACAAGCATTACAATTATTATTTCATAAGGGGATGAGTGCCTCCACAAGATGAAATGCACTCATACATGAAACAAGCAAGAGGAGGGCGCCCACATAGAAGATCAATGCGCCATAATAGTTAGTTTTGGTTTCCATAACCAATTTGGCCGAATTCCTTGTGTATGGAATCGGTTTGTATCCATATATGTGAGTCCTAGTCCTAGTAGGAGTCCTAGTCCTAGTAGGGGAGGGTTTGCTTGCGCAAGAGAGCCTTGTGGCCGCACCCCTCCACCTATATATGTGTCCCACCTACGTGTGGTTGAGGTAGACTACGATTGAATCAAACAAACCCCATAACCTCTAGTTGAAACTGCTTGTTAGCCTTTCATACTGGAAGTTCATCTGCAAACTTTACGTGTTACCTGCTGTTCCACTGGGAATAAGACGGTACAGGACCACTTGTAGTCGGTGGATTACTTGTGCAAGAGTGTGGAGTTAAGAATATCCATTGGGTTGCTATCTGTTGCATTGGCTTCAGGGATCAGCCGGAGAGTTCTTAGTGGCGCACTAGTTATCAATACAGAAGTTATCTGTGAGTTCACTGAGAAGATTGGGCCACCCCTTATCATCTTGGTATCAGATTTACAGGTTGCCTCGGTGAGCTATCAAATTTTCCCTTTAGATTTGAGTGTTTTATTTCCTATCCAGAAAATTGCCCCACAAAAATAGTTTTAGTTTTTGCCATAGCCTAGATATCATCTTAGTTTTCAATTACTAGTGCTGTCTTTGTGTTAGATTTGTGTTGCTTTTTATCGTTTTTAGTTTCATCTATTTCGGCTAGGTTTAGGGTTCTTGTTCTATGTAGCCGAAACTTATCAAAAAATACCAAAAAGATCAGCTCCAATCCGCACCACGAAACCCTAATTCTAGTTGGACTCGGTTTCCCTCCCACCCACCGCAAGCATATCACCGCTGCCACCCCCTAGTTGTTTTCGGTTTTCATCTATACCATACCATCCAACCGCCTCCACTAGTTCCTTGTTGCTATCGGATTCACCCCACCTAGTTGCTCTCGGATTGCTCCCTTGCCACGGTTACAAAACCTTCCCCAAACCCCGCAGCACACCACACCAAATCCCACCCGCGCACACATACACCCACGGCACAGAATCTCTGCCGCCGCTGCCGCGCCCACGTTACACCCGCAGCCCACAATTTCCACCGCAGCGCCTTTACCAAATCGCCGTTTCGCGAGCGCGCGCGCTGCCGCGGCACAAAAAGTGCTTGTTTTCGCTGCCGTCTGCTCTGCCGCGGTACAAAAACCGAACAAATCGCTGCCGTGAATTCCTGCGCGCTGTGAAGTTCTGCCGCGGTACGATTTCAGTGCGTTTTTCTGCCGTTTTGCTCTGCCGCGGTACCAAAACCGCTGTTTTCTCTGCCGTGGTACCAAATTGTGCTGTTTTCTCTGCCGTGAGCCCCTAGTTGTTGCCGTGAGCTGTTCTAAGTCTTGTTTCCACTAGATTTCTTTTGTGTTCTCTTTTCTTTCCTGTTTTTCATCACTAGGACCATCACCTCCATACCTTGTGAACCTTAGCCACAGCCTTTCTACAGCATTCAAATAGGAACTTTCCCACAAGTATAGCTATTTTGTGCTCTGACAGGCTGCTCATATTTCATCACCACCATTGTGTTCACTTGTGTTTGGTTAATTGTTGCTCCTAGCTTAGTGTAAGGCCATTGAAAAATTAAAAAAAAATAGAAAAAGCAAAAAGTATAAAAAAAAGAGAGAAAAGAGAAAAGAGAAAGTGCAAAGAGGCCATATCAATACTATTGTTTCTAGTTGAGCTTGCCATTGTGACACTTGATTTTTCTTTTGAGCAATCTTGTGCCTGTCAAAAAGAGCCTAGCTAGTGACTTTCTGGTGCATTGCAAAATTCATCCATATATTGCATTGCCACATTTGTCTCCATTGTGTGAGTTTCCTTGGGTCTTTTATATCTTCACTAAGACAGCAAATAGGATTGTTACTTTGGTGATTGTTAGGTATCCATACCAAGCCCCACCAAATAACCTTGTTTGCCATTGTGATAGTTAAAAACCTGGGTATTCTTTTCTTCACACCAAAGCACTTTAATTGCCTCTACTTGTGGTAAGTATCTCTATTCACTTTGGAGTGGTAAGATATCCTATTGTCTTGCTAGATTTTTGAGTGAGTTGTGAGAGGCACCACAACCTATACTTGTTTTATTTTCACTAACCTTCTAATGGATCCTTCTAGTGATGAACTTGTGCAGCAAAAGAAGGACCAAACCGAGGTAGTGAAGTGGAGGGAGTATGAAGCATTAAGGGATGTGTGTAGCAAGAACTTGGATGATGCTGTTGGCCCTCTTTATGAGCAAGTTGATGATGTCAAGAAGGATGTGGCAACTACCAAGAAGTTGGCCGAAACCAATAGTGCACAATTGAGAACAATGCAAGATGCTATTGATGCTATCAACAATAAAATGACTGATCTTACAACTTTGCTTGAAGCTCGGTTACCACCCCTTGATGATGACAATGCAAGTATCCATAGTGATGCCAATAATGGGGATGATGTTATTCTTGGCCGTGGAGCAAGAGAAGGAAGAGGCCGAGATCAAATAGGCCGAGCTAGACGTGTGCCTTTACCCAATGCTAATGAAAATAGAGAGGATATCTTGGGTAAGCCAAAATTCTCAATTCCAGCTTTCAGTTTTGATGCTATGGATGTGGAAGAATATTTGCTATGGGAATTGAAGATAGAGAAACTTTGGAGATTGCATGATTACAATGAGGATAGAAAGATTAAGTTGGCATCTTCTGAGTTTGATGGTTATGCTCTTAGATGGTGGGATAATCTTGTGAGAAAGAGACACAATGATGGAGAATTGCCCATTGTTACTTGGAATACCATGAAGAGGCTTATGAGAGAAAGATTTGTTCCTCCAAATTACATAAGGCAACAATTTGACAAATTGCAACAATTGAAGCAAGGTACCAAGACAGTTGATGCTTATTATCAAGAGATGGAGATGATTATGCAAAGAGGTCGTGTGGAAGAACAAATTGAGCAAACAATGCAAAGGTTCCTTTCAGGGTTACACTATAAAATCAAGGGCATTGTGAGGCATTATCAATATACCAATATGAATGATTTACTCCATCATGCTAGAGAGGCCGAATCACATATCTTGGATGAAGCACAAAATTTGGCTAGAGCAAAGAGTAGATTTCCTTTGAGATCATCTATTACTCCTAGTACTTCAACACCACCACCTCCATCATCAAATTCTAGAGGTGCTACATCAAATTTTCGAGGTGCTACTTCATCCAAATCCGAGGCTAGTGTGGCTAATACAAGGAAAACACCACAACCAACACCAAGTGCTTCGGGTTCTAGTGCTCCTACTACAAGGAATAGAGATATTACATGCCACACATGTGGAGGAAAAGGGCACTTCAAGAGGGATTGTCCAAATTCCAAAGTGATGATTATCAATGAGGACAATGAGTATGAGACAGGTGATGATGTTGATCCCAATGATCTTGATGATGATGATGGATATTTGAGTGATTCTCCTTTGGATGCTTATGCTACTACTATGCCTTCTATTATTTGCACCCAAAATTCATTGAGTGTGGTGCCTAGTCCTGAAACTCAAAGGTGCAATTTATTCCAAACAAAGGCTGTTATTGGTCCCAACATGGCTTGCAAAGTCATTATTGATGGAGGGAGTTGTAGGAACTTGGCAAGCAAGGATTTATGTGCCAAGTTTAACCTAAAATATTTACCACATCCAAGCCCTTATCATATACAAGGGTTGAGTAGCACTGGACAAATGAAGGTATCTCATATGGTGAGAGTGGAGTTTCAAATTGGACCTTACAAGGATACTATTGAGTTTGATGTTGTGCCCATGACAGTTTGCCACCTATTATTGGGAAGACCTTGGCAATTTGATAGAAGTGTGAAGCATGAAGGGAGAGCTAATACTTATGAGTTGAATCATCATGGGAGGACTATTATCTTGAGGCCTATGACTCCACAACAAATTATAAATGAGTCCCAATCCAAAATTGCTATGAAAGAGGAAAAAGAGAGAGAGAGAGGGATGAGGGAACACCAAAAATACAAGCCATGGGGAGTGATAGCAAAACCAATTCGAGTGGTAAAAAGAGAGAGAACCTATTATGCATGTTAGCCACTAAAGAGGATTTGAGGGAATTTAAGGATGATCCTTCACTAGTCCCTATTGTGCTTATTCACAAGGGAGAGATTTTGGTTTCTAATGACATGACCCCTATTCCTCTTGGTGTTTCTAATGTTTTGCAGGACTTTGAGGATGTTTTTCCACAAGATGTGCCATCGGGATTGCCACCATTGAGAGGAATTGAACATCAAATTGATTTGATCCCGGGAGCATCTCTCCCAAACCGAGCCCCTTATAGAACCAATCCACAAGAAACAAAGGAGATCCAAAAGCAAGTACAAGAATTGTTGGACAAAGGTTATATTCGGGTTAGTCTTTCTCCTTGTGCCGTTCCCGTTATTTTGGTTCCTAAGAAAGATGGTACTTGGCGCATGTGTGTAGATTGTAGAGCAATTAATAACATCACTATTCGTTATCGTCATCCTATACCACGTTTAGATGACATGTTAGATGAATTAAGTGGTGCTACTCTTTTCTCTAAAATTGATTTGCGTAGTGGATACCATCAAATAAGAATGAAAGAGGGAGATGAATGGAAAACTGCTTTTAAGACAAAATTTGGTTTATATGAGTGGTTAGTAATGCCCTTTGGTTTAACTAATGCACCTAGTACTTTTATGAGATTAATGAACCATATTTTGAGAGACTTTATTGGTAGATTTGTGGTAGTTTATTTTGATGATATTCTCATATATAGCCACAATGAACATGACCACATGGATCACATTAGACAAGTTTTGCAAGTGCTAAGAACTAATAAATTGTATGGAAATCTTGAAAAGTGCACTTTTTGCAAAGATAAAGTAATATTTCTTGGTTATGTTGTTTCTAAGCATGGAATTGAAGTTGATCAATCTAAAATTGAAGCTATTCGAAATTGGCCAATTCCAACTAATGTAAGTCAAGTTAGAAGTTTTAATGGGCTTGCTAGTTTCTATAGAAGATTTGTGCCTAATTTTAGTACAATTGCTGCCCCTTTGAATGATCTAACTAAGAAAGGTGTTAATTTTGAATGGGGTGTTTCACAAGATATTGCTTTTGATACTTTGAAAGAGAAGTTGATTTCGGCCCCATTGCTTATGCTTCCAAATTTTGATAAACAATTTGAAATTGAATGTGATGCTAGTGGCATAGGTATTGGAGGTGTGCTCATGCAAGAAAAGAAACCTATTGCCTATTTTTCTGAAAAATTGAATGGTGCACAATTGAATTATTCTGTTTATGATAAGGAATTATATGCACTTGTGAGAGTTTTAGAAGTATGGAAACATTATTTGTGGCCTAAAGAATTTATTATCCATAGTGATCATGAAGCATTGAAATTTTTAAAGTGCCAAAATAATTTGAATAAGAGACATGCTAAGTGGGTTGAGTTCATTGAATCTTTTCCATACATTATAAAACATAAAAAAGGATTAGATAATGTAGTTGCTGATGCTTTGTCAAGGAAAAATATGTTACTCTCAAATTTAGAAATCAAGGTTTCGGGTTTGGAGGGTATTAGAGATTTATATGATGAAGATAATGAATTTTCCATGCCATTTAATAAATGTGTTAACACTAAAGCATGGGAAAAATTTCATATACATGATGGGTACTTGTTTAGAGCTAACAAATTGTGTATTCCCGAGTGTTCTTTGCGTTTATTTTTGATCCAGGAATCTCATAGTGGAGGATTGATGGGACACTTTGGAAGAGAGAAAACATTGTTGATGTTGGCAGAAAATTTCTATTGGGCACACATGAGAAGAGATGTGTATAGATTGGTGCAAAGATGTATTACTTGCAACAAATCCAAATCAAAATTGAAGCCCCATGGATTATATACACCATTGCCATCACCAAGTACACCATGGGAAGATATTAGCATGGATTTCGTGTTGGGATTGCCAAGAACAAAAAGAGGACATGATTCTATCTTTGTGGTTGTGGATAGATTTTCAAAGATGGCTCATTTTATTCCATGCCACAAGAGTGATGATGCTTCTCACATTGCCAATTTGTTCTTTAGAGAGATTGTGAGATTGCATGGACTTCCAAGGACTATAGTTTCAGATAGAGATGTCAAGTTCATGAGTTACTTTTGGAAGACACTTTGGGGTAAGCTTGGCACTAAGCTATTATTTTCCACTACTTGCCACCCCCAAACTGATGGACAAACTGAGGTGGTTAATAGAACATTGTCCACTTTGCTAAGAGGTATGATCAAGAAGAATTTGAAGGAGTGGGAGGAGTGTTTGCCCCATGTGGAATTTGCTTACAATAGAGCTGTGCATTCAACTACTCAATTATGTCCTTTTGAGGTAGTGTATGGCTTCAAGCCTATTACTCCTCTTGATTTATTACCACTTCCTTTACATGAGAGAGTTAATATGGAGGCTTCAAAAAGGGCTGATTTTGTGAAGAAGATTCATGAGAAAACAAAAGAAGCAATTGAGAAGAAAGGAAAACATGTGGCTGAAAGAGTAAACAAGAAGAGGAAGGAACTTATATTTCGGCCAGGAGATATGGTTTGGGTACACTTCAGAAAAGATAGATTTCCAACATTGAGAAAGTCCAAGTTGATGCCTAGAGGAGCTGGTCCTTACAAAGTTATATCAAGGATCAATGATAATGCATACAAGATTGACCTCCCAATTGATGAGTTTGGTGTTAGTAATTCTTTTAATGTGGCTGATTTGACACCTTACCATGGAGATGATTTAGCATCGAGGTCGATGCCTTTTCAAGAGGGGGAGGATGATGAGGACATCTGATAAGGGGTTGCCCGATCTTCTCGATGAACACTCACGATAACTTGATGGATAAATTGTGTCTTGCTGAAACCTCTCCGGCTGATCCCTGATGCCAATGCAACAGCTATCAATCCCTTTGGATATTCTCAACTCCACACACTTGCACAACGTAATCAAAGACTACGAGTGGTCCTGTATCTACTGATTCCCAATGGAACAACAGATAACACGCAGAATTTGCAAGGGGTAACTCCACCAAACTGGTGGGGATAAATTCAGATGAACATAGTTCAATTCTGGAATCTAGGGTTTATGTTTAACTTGGTCTACCTCTAATTTCGTGGCTAAGAGGTATATATGAGGGAGTGGCGGCTAAGAGAGGGGAAGGTGCGCCCCCAACCCTAATCCTACACGGTTTAGTGCACCCAAACCAATACAAACCGACCCACAAGGGGGATTCGGCCAACCAGCCACACAGGGCCTTATTGGACTCGCATAGGGCCCTCTCCTAACCATAGACATGGTCTTAGGTTTGGAGAGAACCAACATTGGACTCGCAGGGGCCTCTCTCCTAACCATAGACATAGTCTAAGGTTTGGAGAGAACACAAATACAATTATTCTTCCTATCTTTATTCTGCCTCCTCCTTCTCCCTTGGACTTGCATGATCATCTTCTTCCATGAGTTCTCCAATGCTTTGCTCCATGATTCCATGCTCCTTGCCTCCCATAATGCTTGTGTTATCAATAACCTGAATCATACATAAGTATAGAGATTTAGGTAGTATAAAATTCTTATAAGCACAAATAACATGCATTACTAGGAAAGAATTCACCTTATCATGAACAGCAGTGAGGCTCAATATTTCCTTCCAATTAAAGCATGGAAAATCCTCATGGACCCCTATTATATCCATATCATCCTCCCTTTCTTCATGACAAGACGTCCTCGTCTTGTGGTAATCTGAACATGGAAGAAACAGAAAGAACAACGTGTATGCACAATACATATTTCTATCATGGGGTGCATTAGTGTTGTGATCATAAGGAGAAACATGTATGTATAAATTCTTATTGTTTATGATCAAACCAAGTGTTCTCACAGAAGATCTATAATCAAATTTGTTTTTATTAGTACACTCAAAGGTGGGAACATGGTTATTATTTTCATCATGAAAATTGCAACTTAGTTTGCAAATATAAGTGAAGAACAATTGAGTAGGACATATATGTGACAAGTATTGTGGCAAACCAAACATATGTGTAAAATCATGCTCATATGTAGGAAAGTGTAACCTATCTACCCAAGGCAATACATTGTTTAATTCAGCCATTTTATCACAAGTTATGCATATGTGATCCACCATAAAAATTTCATTCATGTTATAGTAACCAACCAAATGAAAAGTGAAACAAGTAGCATAAGTGCTAGAATTTATATATGAAATTTCAGCAATCCTATTCATAGCACATTGCACATTAATTGGTTCATGTAACATAATGGAATAAACAATATTCATAGGTGGTATTTTAGCAAGCACTTCTTTATGTGAAATCAAAACCACATGCTCAAAATTTGAAATATACAAACTATCACATGGTGGTGAACTATATGTGGTTATCAACTCATAAGAATTAACTAACACATTAGTAGACTCACAAAAAGTTGTACTTGTTAGTGGCAGCTCCAAATCAGCACCAATAGCAATAACATCCTCCTCAGATATAATAGGCACTGATTCATCTCTTTCAAGTGGTGATACAGGTTGTACTAGTGATGGCTCCCTTTCTTCAATAGTAACCTGCATATCACAAGACATAGTACTAGGCACAATGGCATGCTCCTCCAATGGATGTGGTGGTGGTGCAGGTAGTACTATAGGCTCCCTTTCTTCAAAATCAACCTGCACATTACATGAAACAACACTAGGAGTAGACATGATTATGTTAGTAGAAACAACCTCACATGTTTTCTCAACTTCGGCCTTCTTCTTTTCTACTCTCCTTGCTAGTTGCAATAATTCATCCAAATTACTATATTCAACACGCCCCACTTGGAGTCTAATTGAAAATAGTAGCCCGGAATAAAATCTTTGCATTGTAGTTTGTTCATCCTCGAGAACCCGAGATAATTGTAGCAATGAAATCATCTCTAGGTAGTATGCATCCACTGATTTTTCTCCTTGTCTTAATTGCTTCAATTTTGTATAGTGCTGCTCATCAACTAAAACACCCTTAGCTAGTAAGCGTTGATGCATGTTATGAATCATTGTGGACAAAGAGGAGACTTGTGCTTGCATATCTTGAATCACTTCTTTAGTTCCCTTAGTAACCTGCACATCCTCAACAACACTAGAAACACCCATTATGTTAGGGAAAACAAAATCAATGGGTTGTGGTGTTCTCTCACAACTCTCTCAAAACAGCAAAGAAAACATGTATCTTACCGCTCCAAAGAGAATAGAAAACACTCACCACAAGTAGTATTAACACGTGTACTGATGTGAAGATGAGAATACCCGGGAGTTTAGCTATCACAAGACAAACAAGGGATATGGTGGGGCTTGGTATGGATACCTAACAACACCAATAACAAGTCCTATTTGCTGCTTGTGATGATATGAAAAGCACCGGACACACACACGTGGAGAATAATGTGGCAAGCAACTATATGGATAGAATTGTTGCAATGCACTCGAAAGACACTAGCTATTGCTCTTATAAAACAGGCACAAGATTGCTCAAAGAACTAGTGCAAAACAGCATGTAAAACAGTTCCAAAACTGCAGTAGCTATCACCAATTTTCAGGCCTCTTTTTCTCTTTGATTTTTCTGTTTTTCACTTTGATTTTTTCACTCTTTTGGGCCAATATATTTTGATATTTTTCACGGTTACTGTAGCTACAGTAAAAATTGACTTTTTCTCTCTCCTCTTCGCTTTGGCAACACTTGTCGCACCGCGGAGAAAATTTTTGCAGAAAACAGCACTATGAAATAATCAACCGAGCAGCCTGTGAGCACCAAAATTGAGCTAGTCTTATGTGGGTATGCTCCTAATTGTATATGTAGATAGGCCGTGTCTATTGTTCTCAAAGATATGGAGTGGAAAACCTAAGAATATGTCGATGAAAACAGCACAGAAAAGAACTAGAGCGAAGAGAAACTCACGGCAGGAAACAAGCCGTTTTTCTGCCGCGGCGGCAGCGAAACACTGCGTTTTTCTGCCCACGGCAGCGCTCACAGCAACGCGTAGGCGCACGGCAGGGATCGCACGCACGGCAACGTTTTGGGCAATTTCGTGCCACGGCAGGAAGTGCGCGCGAGAGGTGGTGTTGCGCGCGGCTGGAGACGAACACCACGGCAGCAAAAGTGAGGGTTTTTGTACCGCGGCAGCACTTCTATTCCGAGTAGGACTAGATGTCCCTGGTTGTGATCGGATCCAAGGGAAACAAGGGCGCGGTAGGGTGCTAATCCGAGTGCAACTAGGAAGATCTCGCGGCAGCAAATTGGTATGTTTGTGTGCCACGGCAGGGATTGATTGGAACTCGATTTCAACTAGAAAAGCAACTCGGATTGGATATTTTTGGTAGAGTTTTCGGTGGACTCTATAAGAACACGAAGAACAACTAGAACCCTAACCCTAACTCGAATTCTAAAAGACACAAAAGAATAAAAGAAACACGAAATCAAACACAAACAGCAACTAAAACTCGAAAGTGGTGATGATCTAAGGCGATGGCAATGAACTACTCCTGTTTTTGTAGGGCTTTTTCGTGGATAGGTAGAAAACAAAAACGAATCTAAGGGGATAAAAATTGCTCACCGAGTCAACCTGGAAATCTGATACCATATGATAAGGGGTTGCCCGATCTTCTCGATGAACACTCACGATAACTTGATGGATAAATTGTGTCTTGCTGAAACCTCTCCGGCTGATCCCTGATGCCAATGCAACAGCTATCAATCCCTTTGGATATTCTCAACTCCACACACTTGCACAACGTAATCAAAGACTACGAGTGGTCCTGTATCTACTGATTCCCAATGGAACAACAGATAACACGCAGAATTTGCAAGGGGTCACTCCACCAAACTGGTGGGGATAAATTCAGATGAACATAGTTCAATTCTGGAATCTAGGGTTTATGTTTAACTTGGTCTACCTCTAATTTCGTGGCTAAGAGGTATATATGAGGGAGTGGCGGCTAAGAGAGGGGAAGGTGCGCCCCCAACCCTAATCCTACACGGTTTAGTGCACCCAAACCAATACAAACCGACCCACAAGGGGGATTCGGCCAACCAGCCACACAGGGCCTTATTGGACTCGCATAGGGCCCTCTCCTAACCATAGACATGGTCTTAGGTTTGGAGAGAACCAACATTGGACTCGCAGGGGCCTCTCTCCTAACCATAGACATAGTCTAAGGTTTGGAGAGAACACAAATACAATTATTCTTCCTATCTTTATTCTGCCTCCTCCTTCTCCCTTGGACTTGCATGATCATCTTCTTCCATGAGTTCTCCAATGCTTTGCTCCATGATTCCATGCTCCTTGCCTCCCATAATGCTTGTGTTATCAATAACCTGAATCATACATAAGTATAGAGATTTAGGTAGTATAAAATTCTTATAAGCACAAATAACATGCATTACTAGGAAAGAATTCACCTTTTCATGAACAGCAGTGAGGCTCAATATTTCCTTCCAATTAAAGCATGGAAAATCCTCATGGACCCCTATTATATCCATATCAACATCCCTAGCTCTTCACCTATTGTTGAACATGAAGATCCACCAATTAAAGCTAATGAAGTAAGGATTGGTCCAATGACAAGATCAAGGACCAAGCTATTACAACAACAGGTGAATTCACTCCTACTTGAGTTTAATGTTTCTAATAATGAGAACTTTATACTACCTAAGTCATTGCATCTATGTGTTCTTAGGTTTATTGATAACACAAACATTGATGGAGATCATGGAGAGAAGATTCACATGGATGAAGATGAGCTAGAAGAGGAGAGGATGATCAAGTGCTAAGGATGGTGAAAACAAGCATTACAATTATTATTTCATAAGGGGATGAGTGCCTCCACAAGATGAAATGCACTCATACATGAAACAAGCAAGAGGAGGGCGCCCACATAGAAGATCAATGCGCCATAATAGTTAGTTTTGGTTTCCATAACCAATTTGACCGAATTCCTTGTGTATGGAATCGGTTTGTATCCATATATGTGAGTCCTAGTCCTAGTAGGAGTCCTAGTCCTAGTAGGGGAGGGTTTGCTTGCGCAAGAGAGCCTTGTGGCCGCACCCCTCCACCTATATATGTGTCCCACCTACGTGTGGTTGAGGTAGACTACGATTGAATCAAACAAACCCCATAACCTCTAGTTGAAACTGCTTGTTAGCCTTTCATACTGGAAGTTCATCTGCAAACTTTACGTGTTACCTGCTGTTCCACTGGGAATAAGACGGTACAGGACCACTTGTAGTCGGTGGATTACTTGTGCAAGAGTGTGGAGTTAAGAATATCCATTGGGTTGCTATCTGTTGCATTGGCTTCAGGGATCAGCCGGAGAGTTCTTAGTGGCGCACTAGTTATCAATACAGAAGTTATCTGTGAGTTCACTGAGAAGATTGGGCCACCCCTTATCACCAAAATTTATGCTACCTACCTTCAATTTTGATACTGATGATGTTGAAGAGTACCTCATGTGGGAGCTCAAGATGGAAAAATTATGGAGGATGCATGACTATAATGAGGAGAGAAAAATCAAGCTTGCTTCCTCTAGTTTTGATGGCTATGCTTTGCTATGGTGGGATAATATTACAAGGACAAGGGCAAGAAATAGAGAGCCTGATGTTCTTACTTGGAGGGAGATGAAGCAAGTCATGAGAGATAGGTTTGTGCCCAAGAATTATTTGAGGTCTTTATATGATAAATTGCAACAATTGAAGCAAGGTACAAAATCTGTGGATGCTTATTATAGAGAGATGGAGTTGATATTGCAAAGAGCTAGAGTGAGAGAGGATATTGAGCACACTATGCAAAGGTTCCTTTCAGGTTTGCAATTCAAAATTAAGAGCATTGTGAGGCATACCCAATATAATGATATGAATGAATTGTTACACCAAGCAAGGGAGACAGAAAAACAATTGGCCGAGGAGGCTCTTATGGCTCCAAGGAGACCTTTTCCTAATAGGTCTTCATTTTCTTCACCACCATTGCCACAACCTACCCCTAGCCTTGGGGTTTCCACTACAAAAAGTGAAGGTACTACCTCTATGTCTAAGAGGCAAGCACAACCAGCAGCTAGTGCAAGTGGATCCACTTCTTCTACAGCTCGAAATAGGGACATGAGATGCCATACATGTGGAGGTAAAGGCCACTTCAAGAGGGATTGTCCAAATAAAAAGATTATGCTTATTAATGAGGACAATGGTGAGTATGAGACTGGTGATGATGCTGATCCTTCTCAAGAGGATGCTTATGATGATGATGATGGTCCTCTTGATGCATATCCTTCCACATATCCTACTTTTGTTTGCACACCTAGAACATTGAGTATTCTTCCAAGTCCTAAAAGTCAAAGGTGCAACTTATTTCAAACAAGAGCAATTGTTGGTCCCCAATTGGCTTGCAAGGTTATTATTGATGGTGGTAGTTGCAGAAATTTGGCAAGCAAAGATTTGTGTGCAAAATTGAAGTTGAGATACATTACACATCCTCATCCTTATCATATACAATGGCTTAGTGACAAAGGAGAGATGAAGGTTACCCACATGGTGAGAGTTGAATTCCAAATTGGGCCTTATAAAGACACCATTGAGTGTGATGTGGTGCCCATGTCAGTTTGTCACATGTTGCTTGGGAGGCCTTGGCAATTTGATAGGAGTGTGATACATGATGGGAGAGCAAATACCTATCAACTCAAGTGGAAGAAGAAGGATATAGTGTTGAGACCTATGACACCACAACAAATTGTAAATAAATCTAGACAAAAAAATCCTGAGAGTGTTGAAAAGAAAGAGAGTGAAAATTTGAGTGTTGTGAGTGAAAATAGGGCATCCAATTCGAGTGGAAAAAATAATAGTGAGGGAGTGAGCTTATTATGCATGCTAGCTACTAGAGAGGACTTGAGAGAATTTAGGGAGGATCCTACTATGCTTCCTATAGTGCTTATGCACAAGGGAGAAATTTTAGTTTCTAATGACATGACCCCTATTCCTCTTGGTGTTTCTCATGTGTTGCAGGATTTTGAGGATGTTTTTCCCAAGGAGGTGCCCTCGGGTTTGCCACCATTGAGGGGTATTAAGCACCAAATTGATTTGATTCCAGGATCCTCATTACCAAACCGAGCTCCCTATAGAACTAATCCCCAAGAAACAAAGGAGATTCAGAAACAAGTACAAGAGCTTCTTGATAAAGGTTACATTCGGATAAGCCTTTCTCCTTGTGATGTTCCTGTTATTTTGGTGCCTAAAAAAGATGGTACATGGCGCATGTGTGTAGATTGTAGAGCAATTAATAATATCACTATTCGTTATCGTCATCCTATACCACGTTTGGAAGACATGTTAGATGAATTAAGTGGTAGTGCTATTTTCTCTAAAATTGATTTGCGTAGTGGTTATCATCAAATTAGGATGAAAGAGGGGGATGAGTGGAAAACAGTTTTTAAAACAAAATTTGGTTTATATGAGTGGTTAGTTATGCCTTTTGGATTGACTAATGCACCTAGTACTTTCATGAGATTAATGAACCATGTTTTGAGAAATTTTATTGGTAAATTTGTGGTAGTCTATTTTGATGATATTCTTATTTATAGCCACAATGAACATGAGCATATTGATCATATTAGACAAGTTTTGCAAGTGCTAAGAGAACATAAATTGTATGGTAATTTGGAAAAGTGCACTTTTGGCAAAGATAAGGTCATATTTCTTGGTTATGTTGTTTCTAAACATGGGATTGAAGTAGATGAATCAAAAATTGAAGCTATTAAAAATTGGCCTATTCCTACTAATGTGAGTCAAGTAAGAAGTTTTACTGGACTAGCTGGTTTTTATAGAAGATTTGTCAAAGATTTTAGTACACTTGCTGCACCTTTGAATGAACTCACTAAAAAGGGTGTAGAATTTGTGTGGGGAGTTGAACAAGATATTGCTTTTGATGCTATTAAAGAGAAGTTGATTTCGGCCCCTTTGTTAATGCTTCCTAATTTTGACAAACAATTTGAGATTGAGTGTGATGCTAGTGGCATAGGTATTGGAGGAGTGTTAATGCAAGAAAAGAAACCTATTGCCTATTTTTCTGAAAAATTACATGGTGCACAATTGAATTATTCTGTTTATGATAAGGAATTATATGCACTTGTGAGAGTTTTAGAGGTGTGGAAACATTACTTGTGGCCTAAAGAATTTATTATACATAGTGATCATGAAGCATTGAAATTCTTAAAGTGCCAAACAAATTTGAATAAAAGACATGCTAAATGGGTTGAATTTATTGAGTCTTTTCCATACATAATTAAACATAAAAAGGGATTGGACAATGTAGTTTCTGATGCTTTGTCAAGGAAAAACATGTTACTTTCTAATTTAGAGATCAAGGTCTTGGGTTTGGAGGGTATTAGAGAGCTATATGCTAATTGATGTAGCCCACCGTATTCCACCAAGCACAACATCGATACGCAACAAGGTGAACTCACTCCTACCTCTGTACGTTTCCGGTGACTTGGTGAACGGTGCTCTACCTCATGAAATACCCCTCTACATGCATAGGTGGGATGATACGGGGAGAACAGAGGAGGTGAAACCAAATTTTAGGACTCCGCCAAGTTATTTGTAATTTATATTTTCAGTTTGTGCGTTCTATTTTTTAGACATGTTTTATTTGCATGAGTGTTCGGTTTGGGCCTGTCCAAAACGAACCAGGGTCGAGTCCAACCCGTTTGGTTGCACCACCCCCTCCATATAAGGAGTGGCCGGCCTAGGGTTTTAGGGGTCCAGAATTTTAGTCTAAAAACTACTCGTTGAGTTTAGGGTTGTATCATCCCTACGGGGACGGCGCTGCCGTATTATCCAATATAGATTGCTCCGAAGGTTCTTGTGTTCCTTAAGGATTATCGAGCTCAAGGTATTGAGGCGTGTTGTTATCTTCACGTTGCTTGCTGGAAGTTATTCCCCACCTTCAGGTGACGCCATTGGTGTTGTTGGGAGGATTTATCGTTCGGGTTACTCGCTGTGAAAGATTGGGACAACAATTTTAGGATCATCAGGTTGATCCTTATCATATGGTATCAGAGCTCCAGGTTGCTCACCGCGAGTTCGTGTTGATCTACTGGCGAGTTCTTATCAATTGATCTCACGGGAGAGGCTCCTATACCGATGAGGTGCTGTTTTTGTTTTGGTTGTTGCTGAGAAGGAGCTGCGTTTGGTGGAGAATCTTCGTCTGTGTTGGCGCACACAGTTCCGTCGCTGTAGTACACCAGTTCCTCGGGAACAGCCGTCGTACGAGGAGGCGATTCTGTTTCGCCGGGCAAGCATACCGATCGGGAAGGAGTTGGGATCGGAAACTGATCCACGAAGGGAAGGCCAGCCGGAAGTTTCCTTATACTGCCGTTCTTTGGAAAGAGAGATCACGTTTGGTACGTGAGTTTTCCTTGTGGGCCAGCAAAAGGAAAGTCATTTAAAGATTGGATCGGACCTGTTTTTGTGTTGCACGTCACGTAAAAAAAAACAAGATCGATTGGTTCACGTACACCGCTCCAGCTAGCGAGGGACCAATCGTTTGGTCACGTACGTTGGAAGGAGACTTGCTATTGTTTGGTATACGTAAGCCGGATAACGGATCGGAAGTTAAAAACAAAAAAAAACTATCACGTACACCGCGAGCCAGCCAGGAAGGACGGATCAACGATTCCAAATACTTTCGGTTGAATCGCTGGTACGGTACATACAGCGAGCCAGCTAGCGAATCGACAGTTGAAAAAAAAAACAATCAGACGGAGCCTGGTGGTGTTCTTGATTCCCGTTACTGCTGCTAGTACCATCGCTGCCGCCGCACAACTGCTGTTACGCCGATCGCTATTATCTCCGTTTTGTCCGCCAAGATACACAATATTCACGGATGAATTATTTTTCAAGTGATTACTACGGCAAGAGGTGTCAGAGTGGCAAAAAATCTGGTGATGTGTTTAATGACTATCTAGACATCTTAAATTGTGTGGCATTGGATGATTCGTCCATCAAGTGGAGACTGGACTATTTGGCACCTTACACTGATTATGAGAACTGGGAACATCATATGAAAGAGGGTTTCTACAGATGTGATACATACGAGAGGGTGGATCAGTCTACGCGTGTGGTTCTTGCATTACGACGTGTGGATGAGGAGGTGATTCGTTGGTGGAAGGAGGAGATGTATGGTAAGGACAACACATATGCAACTTGGCGTAATTTCACTCAATTTTTGCGTTCCTATTTTTTGTCTCCTCGTCGTGGGGTATGTATCAAACCTATGAAGGTGGCAAAAGTTGTGCAGAGGAGGAGTGATATTGCCACGAGGGTGCAACCTTCTTCTCAGGTTGATGCTATGTCTATTCCACGTCCTGCAATGAGTGTGAAGGTAGTAGTTCCAGTGCAAAATGTCAGTGCAGAAGTTCCACATATTTTTGAGGAGAAGCAACCTGATGTTGTTCCAGTTGTTGTGAACAGTAAAATTGCATTGGAAGAGGTAGAACCTTTGAGTGGGCTGAATATGCAACTCAAAAGGGTACATAATGAGGCTTGCAATTTAGTTGACAAGTGTCAGCGATGGAGTTTATTTCAGACTCAGTGCATGATAAAAGGCAAACAATGCAAGCTCATGATTGATGGTGGTAGTTGTACTAATGGCATAAGCAAGGCAATGGTGGCAGCATTGGGGTTGTCTACCTGGCGTATTCCTGAACCTAAGCATTTGGAGTGGCTAAATAATTGTGGTAAGCTGAAAATTACTCATAAGGTGCGCGTGCCATTTACAGTTGATGATTATGTTGATGAGGTTGAGTGTGATGTGTTGCCCTTGGAGGTGTGTGGGCTGTTACTTGGTAGACCATGGCAATATGATCATAATGTTACTCATGCTGGGAGAGCCAATATATATTCTTTTATGCATGATGGTAAGCAGCAGATTTTGAAGCCTATGAAGGATGATCTTATTAAATCTGATGTGGAGCTGGTGATACACAAGGAGAAGTTGCATAAAGCTGAACCAAACGAGAGGTTAGCTAAGTTGCAGCAAATGGAGCATGATGCAAAGAGTGTTGGTACAGAAATTGATTCAACCATGCATGTAGATGACAAGCCTTTGTTTGTTGGTGACAAGCTAGTTGAAGACAAACCTTTTCTTGAGGAGATGGAGGGTATTGCAGCATGTGTTCCTGTTTGTGTTGACAAAGGTGTTCAGACCATTGATACTTCTGTTGATCCTGTCTTGGTGCATGTGGTACCGAAGGTAGATGATCATAGCTATGTCAGTTCACCTGTGCGGAGTTTAGTTGGAAAAGCAGTGTGTGTGCACACAGGAAGAGATGGACGTGTTCGTCAACTTTGTGGACCAGGCATTACTATTTTGCAGGGGCGTACAAAGAAAGTTCATGTTCAGCGATATAAGATTCCAGCTAGGCGTGAGAAGAAGAGGGAGATGTTGGCACCCAAATCCAAACTTGTGTGGCGAAGAAAGGAGGTGCAGGCGTCCATGAAGACACGTGATGTTTCTATTCATATCACGTCTCCTTTTCGAGCAGACCCTCACGCGTTGGGGACAACGCGTTTTGAAGGAGGGGAGGATGATACGGGGAGAACAGAGGAGGTGAAACCAAATTTTAGGACTCCGCCAAGTTATTTGTAATTTATATTTTCAGTTTGTGCGTTCTATTTTTTAGACATGTTTTATTTGCATGAGTGTTCGGTTTGGGCCTGTCCAAAACGAACCAGGGTCGAGTCCAACCCGTTTGGTTGCACCACCCCCTCCATATAAGGAGTGGCCGGCCTAGGGTTTTAGGGGTCCAGAATTTTAGTCTAAAAACTACTCGTTGAGTTTAGGGTTGTATCATCCCTACGGGGACGGCGCTGCCGTATTATCCAATATAGATTGCTCCGAAGGTTCTTGTGTTCCTTAAGGATTATCGAGCTCAAGGTATTGAGGCGTGTTGTTATCTTCACGTTGCTTGCTGGAAGTTATTCCCCACCTTCAGGTGACGCCATTGGTGTTGTTGGGAGGATTTATCGTTCGGGTTACTCGCTGTGAAAGATTGGGACAACAATTTTAGGATCATCAGGTTGATCCTTATCATGGGATCACCACATGGAGACCCAAGATGGTGCCCAAGATGCTCAAGAACACATCCAAGAAGGTGCGCATGAAGCTAGGAAGAACGTGGGTGAAGACGGCGTCAAGATCGGAGTCCCGAGGTGGAAGAACGGAGGAAAATGGGGTCTCCCGGCCTTCCTCCCGGCCAGGCCGGCCTCCCCCCATACTCAGGCCGGCCCCCTGCCCGAGCACCCCGGCCTCCAGGCCGGCCTGGCCCCCTCCACCCCGGCCCCAGGCCGGGCACCCCACAGAAGGGGCCGGCCTGCAGGCCGGCCTGCCTCCATCCCACCCCGGCCCCAGGCCGGCCACCCCTCCAGGCCGGCCTCTGCGCCCCCCAGGCCGGCCAGGCGGGCTCCCAGGCCGGCGTGGCCCCAAAATGCACGGAATTGGCCCGTTTTTGCACTGTTTTGACCCCCGTTTCGACCCCGAGCTATATAAGGGACCCCGGTGGCTAGATCTAGGGTTGAGGGATGATTTGAGAACTTCGGGCTTTGCCCTTGTATCCCTCTTGTGAGGTGACTCCTCTTACGAGGCTACTCCTTAGATGTGTATCTAGGACCGTATCAAGATCTCTACAAGGAGCTACTCTTTCACCTTGTGATTCTAGTAGTGCTTGCCAACCTTCCCCTTTGGGCTTCTGTTGGATCGGTGGACCGACCGGTGAGAGAAATCGGTTTCAATTAGCGTGTTGTTGACTTGGGTTTGCGATCCCTCGTAGGCTTCACGAGTTATGATAAGGATGGATCTAAGGATTATGTTCTCACAAGCATGAGTAATGAGTTGATACAAGACAACAAGATCATGGTGAAAACAAACATTCAAGATGGTGAAAACAATTCATAACAATTGTTATTCCAATAAAACAATTGTTATTCATCAAGATATGGAGATGGTGCCTCCACAAGATCAAATGCACTAAGTGTGGAAAACAATGCCATATTGTTATTTCACACTCATGGATGGACAAGGCAAGAGGAAGGCGCCCACAAGGAAGCATTAATGCGCCCTATATGTCCTAATAGAAGTAGAATTGGTTTGTATACCAATATTGGCCGCACCCCTTGTGTGTGGGGTCGGTTTGTATCCAATTGTGTTAGGTATAGGAGTCCTAGTCCTATTAGGAGTAGTGCTTGCGCAAGGAGGGGTCTTGTGGCCGCACCCCCTCTCATATATACCCCCTCTAGGGCGCATAGCAAAGGGAGAACAATTTAGACAACAGAAACCCTAGCCTTGAGATTGTATTGCTGCTAAGCATTCATCTTGAAGTATACCAAGTCAAAGTTTGCGTGATATCTTGCTATTCCATTGGGAATTAGGGGGATACAGGACCACTTGTGATCATTGATTGCTTGTGCAAGAGTGTGTAGTTGAGAATATCCAAAGGGCTTGATTGTTGTTGCTTTGGCAACGAGGGTCATCCAAGTGAGAGGTCTCAGTGTAGCACTAGTTATCCACATATATTCAGAAAATACAAAAAGAGAGAGAGAAGCTCATTGAGAAGATTGGGCCACCCCATATCATCTTGGTATCAGATTCTCCAGGTTTACTCGGTGAGCAAAGTTATCCCTAGTTTTAGTTGTTTTTATTCCTATCCAGAAAAAGCCACACAAAAATATTAGGGTTAGATCATTGCCAGAGCCTAGATCAACACCAATTTGCATCTACCTAGTTGCTGCTTTTTGTTGATTTGCGTTTCTGTTTTTCTGTTTTTAGGTTTTCATCTTTTAGGGTTCATCTAGTTCCTTTTGTTTCTATACCGAAAATTCCCACCAAAAATATTGTGGATCTTGTTGTTCTCGGGAATTTTAGACCTACAATTTGTTTTGGCAAGTTGATCTAGTTCCTTGAGTCATTGTGTTGCATTGGTGCTGATTTCAAATCGTGTTGAACCGCAAGTATTCATATCCGAGCCCTAGTGCTTGTCGAATTCCTGCCGTGGCACCAAAAACCGCCCAAAACGCTGCCGCCACCGTGTTCCACTCGCTATCGGATTCACCTTACCAAACCGGGCCGCGGTGACGAAATTCCCTTACCAGCGTGCGCGCGCCACTCCCACCCGCACTCGGTTCCTAGCCGAGGTCGGATTCGCTGCCGCGAGCCAAAACGCGCGCAATTCTCTGCCGCCGCTGCCGTACCGCGCTCCTAGCCGCTCTCGGTTTTACCTTGTGCGCGCTTACAAATCCGCTCGCCGCACCGTAACGCACCACACCACCAGCACACCAGCGCTCTGCCGCGGTAGCAAAACGAGCAGTTTCTCTGCCGTGAACAAATTCTCTGCCGTGAGCTCGAATAACATCCGATTTTCTTAGTTTTTCATTTGTTTTCTCTCTGTTTTCTCTAGGATTTCGTGCTGATCTTTGATAAGCCTTAGACACAGCCTTTCTACAGCAAACTTTAGGTACCAAAACCCATAAGACTAGCTGTTTAATTGCTCTATCAGGCTGCTCATTTGATCATATCTGTCCACTAATTTTTGTTTCCATCTCATTGTGCTCCTAGTTGATTCAAAGGCCATTGAAAAATCAAAAAAAATAGAAAAAGGGAAAAAGTATAAAAAAAAATAGAAAGAAGAGAAAAAGCAAAAGAGGCCGAGCTACATATCACTAGTGGAAGCTATTTCATATTGGAATTTTTGTGGACATATTGAGCAATCTTGTGCCTGTTTCATTGAGTATTTGCTAGTGTCTTTCTAGTGCTTGCAAAATCTCTACCATATATTTGCTAAGCCACAATTGTCTCCAAGTGTGAGTGTGTTTCCTTTAGTTATTTTTATCACATTGAGCAGTGCATTGGAGTTGTTATTTTGGTGTTGTTAGGAATCCCAACCAAGCCCCACCAAATACCTTGTTTTGCATTGTGACACTTGAGAGCCTGGGTATTCTCTTCTCACACTTGACACAGTTTTCATTGGTACTTGTTGGTAAGTTGATCCTTATTCACTTTGGAACAGTAAGTGAACCTTTCTTTGCTGGTTTGAGTGAGTTTGAGAGGCACCACAACCCATTGATTATTTATTTTCACTAACCCATTAATCATGAGTTTTGCTAGTGAATCTTCTGTGCAGGGTGAAAAGGAGAAAGCTGATTTGATGCCCAAAACAAAGAATGCTGATGATACATGTACATGGGCAGATTTTAATCTCTTTAGAGAAGGAGTTGCTAATCGGATTGAGCATAGAGTTGAGAAGAAAATTGAGGAATATGATGATATCCTAAGGAAGGATTTGACAGTGGTTATTGAGAAACAAACTGAAGCTACAAATTCAATTCGTGTTCTTCAAGAGGCCATGAATAATCTCACAAGGGAAGTTGCAAATATTTCCACACAATTACAAAGAGCTAATCTTGGTGGTAATCATGAAGAAGGCCGAGCCATTGCTTATGGAGGCCGTGGTAATTTTCCACCTAGAAGAATTCCATTGGATGATAATAGAGAAGAGGATGGACTTGGGAAACCAAAATTCTTTGTGCCTACTCTCACATGTGATAATGATGATGCTGAGGAGTTCTTGATGTGGGAATTGAAGATAGAAAAGCTATGGAGAATGCATAATTACACTGATGAGAGGAAAATCAAGCTAGCATCTTCTGGATTTGATGGTTATGCTCTCTTGTGGTGGGATGGCATCATAAGATTGAGGGAAACACAAAATCAACCAGAAATTACTACATGGGCTGAGATGAAACAACTTATGACTGAGAGGTTTGTTCCAACAAATTATTTGAGGACTCTCTATGACAAGTTGCAAAATTTGAAGCAAGGAACAAATTCAGTGGATCAATATTACAAAGAGATGGAATTAGTGCTACAAAGAGCTCGAGTTGTTGAAGCAAAAGAGCAAATAATGCAAAGATTTCTGTCAGGATTATCTTTTCAAATTAGATGCATTGTGAGGCATGTGCCATATAACAATATGACAGAATTGTTACATCAATCAAGGGAGGCAGAAAAGAGGTTGGCCGAGGAGGTTACTTTGGCTCCAAGGAAAATTTGGCCCTCGAGATCCTCTTCCTTTTCACCACCTACACCTACAATTACTCCAACTCGAGATAGTACACCATCCAAACCCGAGTCTAGCATCTCCAATACAAGGAAAACACCACAACCTGCAGCTAGTGGAAGTGGTTCTACTCAATCAACAGCTAGACATAGAGACATGACATGCCATACTTGTGGAGGAAGAGGGCACTTTAAGAGAGATTGTCCTAATAAGAAAGTTATGGTGATCAATGCTAATGAGGAGTATGAGAGTGGAGATGATGCTGATCCTAATGGAGAGGATACATGTGATGATGATGATGATGGTCCCCTTAATGCCTTTGCTACAAATTATCCAACTATTGTGTGCACCAAAGCATTGACTATTGCTCCTAGCAAAGATGAGAGCCAAAGGTGCAATTTATTTCAAACCAAAGCAATTGTTGGACCTAGTATGGCTTGCAAGGTGATTATAGATGGAGGAAGTTGTAGAAATCTAGCAAGCAAAGAATTATGTGCAAAGCTAAGGTTGAAGTATATTCCACACCCCAATCCATACTATATTCAATGGATTACTGACAAAGAGGAGATGAAGGTATGTCATATGGTGAGAGTGGAATTTCAAATTGGACCATACAAGGATACAATTGAGTGTGATGTTGTTCCCATGTCGGTTTGCCACCTATTACTTGGAAGACCATGGCAATTTGATAGAAAGGTGCTACATGATGGGAGAGCAAACACCCACCACTTGAATTGGAACAATAAGGATATCATATTGAGGCCTATGTCACCCCAACAAATCATGCATGAATCAAGGCAAAAGTTTGAAGTGATAGAGAAGGGGAGTGAAAACAACAAATCCATGGAGGAAGACAAGCCTAGGCCGAGTGGAAAAAGTCTTTTAACTAATGCCATAATTTTTCCTAGTGATGTTTCTTATGTACAGGTTTCTCTTGAAGAAAGGGAGGGCAAGGAAACATTACAATCATCACATAAATTGGAGGATACAAGAAAGCTAGCTTGTGATATGAAGGTTATTTTTGAAGAAAGGGAGCTACAACCTTCAAATTCACAAGATATTGAGGAGATCATACCTACTACACATGAGGAGGTTAGTAATGATAATGGTATAGATTTCGGGTTGGTACCTAGTAGTAATGAATTATGTGATAATTTTCAACCATACAAACCTATGAATTCGAAATTTCACAACATGGTTTTGATTACACATAAAGAAGTACTTGCTATGATACCTTCTAGTGATATTATTTATGATGACATGCTTAAAGAACCAATTGATATACAATGTGCTATGGATAAATTTGTTTGTGATAATGTTAGCACATATGATACTAGTTTCAAATTTTATTTGATTGGTGACTATAATTTGGATAAAATTTTCATGATACATCATATATGTGTTACATATAATGAAGTGGCCGAAATAAATAATGTGTTATTTGGGATAGATATTGATAAACATGAAGTAGCCGAAACACATATATTTAGTTCACCACATTATTTGTTGAATACATGTTCCATTAAATCAAACTATACTTATATTTGCAATTTTGATTGCTATGACATGAAAAAATATGACTATTATGTGTTGTTTGCATACAAATTTCGTGATCATATGATATATTCACTATATTGTGTTTTGCTAACAACTAATGAGTACCAATATATCTATATATATGGTGCATACACTTTGTTTTTCTTGTTTATTCCACTTTCAGATAATCACAAGACGAGGACGTCTTGTCTTGAAGAAAGGGAGGATGATAAGGATGGATCTAAGGATTATGTTCTCACAAGCATGAGTAATGAGTTGATACAAGACAACAAGATCATGGTGAAAACAAACATTCAAGATGGTGAAAACAATTCATAACAATTGTTATTCCAATAAAACAATTGTTATTCATCAAGATATGGAGATGGTGCCTCCACAAGATCAAATGCACTAAGTGTGGAAAACAATGCCATATTGTTATTTCACACTCATGGATGGACAAGGCAAGAGGAAGGCGCCCACAAGGAAGCATTAATGCGCCCTATATGTCCTAATAGAAGTAGAATTGGTTTGTATACCAATATTGGCCGCACCCCTTGTGTGTGGGGTCGGTTTGTATCCAATTGTGTTAGGTATAGGAGTCCTAGTCCTATTAGGAGTAGTGCTTGCGCAAGGAGGGGTCTTGTGGCCGCACCCCCTCTCATATATACCCCCTCTAGGGCGCATAGCAAAGGGAGAACAATTTAGACAACAGAAACCCTAGCCTTGAGATTGTATTGCTGCTAAGCATTCATCTTGAAGTATACCAAGTCAAAGTTTGCGTGATATCTTGCTATTCCATTGGGAATTAGGGGGATACAGGACCACTTGTGATCATTGATTGCTTGTGCAAGAGTGTGTAGTTGAGAATATCCAAAGGGCTTGATTGTTGTTGCTTTGGCAACGAGGGTCATCCAAGTGAGAGGTCTCAGTGTAGCACTAGTTATCCACATATATTCAGAAAATACAAAAAGAGAGAGAGAAGCTCATTGAGAAGATTGGGCCACCCCATATCAAGTTATCTTTCCCCTTTTGTGTTTCCGCGCGTTTGCCCTCGATTTCCCCTCGTTTCCCCTCTCGTGTTCATCGTGTTCATCGCGTTCTTCGTGCGTTCTTCGTTCGTTCTTGTCGATTCGTGAAGATCGGGCCAACTTAGAGGTCAACACCTTCATCATCTGGTATCCAGAGCTAGATTGACACGAATCCGACACCCCACCCCCTCCCCTACCACAAATTTTTCTTCTATCCACCATAAATTCGAAAATTTGACCAAAAATAGCCGAAAGGGATTTCGACCGATCTCTTGATTCGTTGAGTTTTTCGTGGTTTTGTTTCATAGATTTGTTGCCAAAAACCATTCCCCATCTTCCTATTCAGCCAAAATTCTTGAATTTGTCCAAAAAAAATCTTGATTTGGGAGAAATTTCGAATTTGAGCAAAAATTTCAGAAAAATCCTGCTCTTCGATTCTTGGACAGATTTTGTATCTTGTTTTTCTTTGTCGTCGTTGCTCCGATTTGAGTGAGGCAAGTTCCTACGCGTCGCCATCGACATCGCCTACGCATCTACATCATCGGATCCACACGACATCGACATCCACCGGCCGCAAGTCCGAGATCATCCACCGCATACGTATAACTTGCTTCCGCTTGATCTAACCCTTTCCTTTGTGTACCTTACCTACTTGGACTAGTTCTTTTACACCGCTTGGCATCGCATTGTGGCACCGAGAGTGCGAGTTTTGCGCTTGTGAGAGACTAGCTACGAGTAGGCATTGGCATTTGGGAATCATCTCCGCATCATCATCCATCAAAAAGCGAAAAATTAAAAAAAAAGGAGAAAGAGCAAGAAGCAAAAAGAGCCAAAAGAAGCAAAGATCGATGCCAATTGCTATCATTTGTAGGAACGCCTAGCTTCGAGTTGCGAGAGAGAAGAGAGTGACCGGTTGCCACGTTGTGAATCTTGTTGCCTCTACTTAATTGCGGTTCGAGCTAGCGTCCTCCTTGCGTTGGTGTGGCATTGAGCTTAGTCTTCGATAGGTACATTTCGTCTCCGCTCGTCCATTGGCCGCACTAACCCCATTTATCACTTGTGTGTGTGTGTTTTTCGTTTCCACCATAGCATTTTCCTCCACTAGGTTTGGTTTTCGTGCTAACTTTTCTTTGATTCTTCTCCACATTTTACAACATACTTTTCTTTTGATTTGTCGTTTTCTCGCCACATTTCTAACCCATTGCCATCCACCCATAAGCCGTGTGTGTTTTGGAGCGTGTTTTTGGGATCGTTCGAACTCAAGTCACTTCATTCTTTTTGTTGTCGGTTTCTCTTGGCTTGGTCCACTAGTTTCCAACATTTGCTAAAAGGTGAGGGTTGAGCTCTTAGGTCCTCACACTCTATATATACACTTGCGCTTGTCACTAACCATGTATAGCGAGAGCGAAGACTTTGGAGGCCATGATGATCATGATGAGTCCATGATGGACCACTACGACTACAACGAGCTAGACATGGACCTCCACTCCTATGAGCACGACGTGGTGGACGACCACTACTCCGAGCACGACATGGTGGATCACCACCACTACTACGACCACGACGTCGAGCTCCACACCGACTACTCCTCCCCAAGCGTCATCGACATGGAGGAGTACCACAACCACCACGCCGACTTCGACTCCACGAGCTCCACCGACATGAACCACTACTACAACTACGACATCGCAAGCTTGGATGACGAGATGGAGCCATGCTACACCGACAACGCATCCACAACCATGACGGAGTACGACACCAACAACGACTCCCCAAGCTACTTCGACTCCGACATGGATGAGCTCACTTACAAGAAATTCCTCGCCAAGCTTCGATTGTCAAGAAACTCCGATGGTTCATGCTCGCCACCAAGGAACTCCTCGGAGATTGCCAAGGCCAAGACACGACAACGACCTTCAACCTCAAGATGGCGCCACGACAAGAAATCCGACAAGTTGGCAACGTCAAGATGGTATCCTTCAACATCAAGACGGCGCCACAAGAAGGACATCATCGAGGCTCCATCAAGCGAGAAGGCCAAGAAGCCAAGGCATCCGAATGACTTGCGGAGTCATCCTACACATGAAGTGCGGGAGCGCCGCAAGCTTCGTCATCAACCCCGCTATCATCACCAAGATCGTCGCCATGATCACCGTATGGAAGAGAGTGATACACCCACCTCACCGCATCTTCCACCACAAGCTCCGCGACGACATTGGTTTGAGCATCGCTCGCCATCACCACTACCTCGACCTCGACACCGACAAGGCCGTGGTGACCCTCTTCAAGATCACCTCTACGACCGGATATTCTTCATCATCCACCTTCTCCAAGCTCGACTCATGACATTGGTCTAAATGGCTTCATGGATGGTGCTTGCCCACATTCAAGGCTTCCAAGGCAAAATGTGTGTCACCACCACAATGACCACCAAGACCAAGGCCATTATCAAGAAGGTGCCCTCAACATGGCTTCTAGTGAATGCCTCCCCCGACTACACCACAATGACCATCGGCGCCATCCTCTCCATCATGATCGCCATCGCCAAACCAACGAGGATGACCCACATGAGCTTCCACCGCCTATCTTTAATGAAGACCCAAATGAGAGCCCTTCTCACCATCAAGCGAGTGCGAATGCTCCCTATGGCTTGTCTTTCACCATCTTCGAGGAAGACTCCTTTGAGCGCCACCATCGACAACAATCAAGTGGGATTGCTCAACATGCTACTTCACTTCCCATCTTTGATGAGGACCCCTATGAGCGTCCACTTCGACCACCACTAGGCACGGATGCTATGAGCCTACTTTCCCCTCTACTTCAAGATGAAGACCTCTTATGCCCCATTTGCAAGGGCCATGGTCACATAATGTGGGATTGCCAAGGCGGCGACCAAGATGGTGCGTCAAATGGAGATGCCATCCATGTTTCTTCTCCTACCACATTGGATGAAGCACCGCATCACCTTGACCACGGATTTCCATCGCATGATCAAGGCCATGAGTCTCCTTCATCACCACAAGCGCAACACAAACATCAAGAGTGTGAAGCTCTTCCTCCCATGACACAAGATCAACATCACCATATGCATGAGGAGACCACTCTACCACTCTATGATGAAGACGTTGATGCATGTGACATTGTCAAAGAGTCTCATCCCTTGCCATCATCTCTAAGGCATCCTTCTTCTTCGTCTCCAATGACACAAGTGCCAACTTCGACCATCCACAAGAGAGCTTCCAATGCTACCAACGAGATGCTCATGGTTGCCAACCACAATGGTGACCATACCTACATGAGTGAAGGCCAATACTATGCCTTGCACCAACTAGCTCTCAATTCCTTGGACATGACCAATGGTGACGAAAGCGTCTATTGCAATGAGGCCGCGAACTCATCGCGAGTGTTGACACGAGTTCTTCAAGCCTATCCTCAAGATAAGGACCAACGATGCAACCTCTCTAGAGTCGGCGTCAATGGCCCATCTATCATTGATGGAGGTAACGACGAATTGGGTGACACTCTCCGCTTGACTTCAAAGCTTCTCATGCCAACCTCCACAAGGCCATTCTCAAGCCACCATTCTAGCCAAGGAAATCTTCATCATCATCATCATCGACCATTTGAGGATGCTGCAAGGCATGGCTTACACTACCACATCACGGAGATGTTGGAGCTTCCTTCGACACAAGCCATGACCCTACCTCCTCCTCTAAGAAAGCCACCCTTTCCACACTTGGAGATCAACCCAAGAGATGAGATGATCTAGTCCTCCTCGCCACATGCTATGACACTACCGACTCCAAGCAATGCAACGGCCTCGACAAACCCGCACACCTCTTGTGCCAAGACTTTGGAGCCTTCTAGTGTCCCCTATCAAGCTTCTAGTGAGATGAGTGGTGAGAGAGAGATCCACCATCACGTGAGTGAGAGCCACAAGCCCATAATGAGTGGAAAAAGCATGAGTGTTCATAGAGGCCTCGCCTTGTTAGCCACCAAAAGTGAGATGAGAGTTGAGAGCAAAACCCCATTTGTGCTTATTGACACTAACGGCTTACCAACTTTCTCTCCATCTTTGTTGTCTATTTTGCAGAGATTTGGTGACCCTATCAAGCATCCTCGACATCATCGCCTTCTCCACATACAAGGCTCTCCACATCGCATGAACATCGACACCGACTTGAAGGGTTGGAAGGAGCACTTTCCGCTCATCATGATCCACATGGAGATTGACAAGAGCTTCTATGACAAAGCATCCTCCATCCACATTCCTCAAGTCAAGATCTACACGGCACGTCACAAGAACTTCGACATCAACGCCTTCGACGCCTACATACCACATGTCAAGATGTGCATGGAGTTCAACAAGCACCTCCACGACAACGACTTCTCCATCTACATCCCCTACGTCAAGATGTACTTGGAGTTCGACAAGCGCGTCAACGACAATGACTACCACGTCTACATCCCCTTCGTCGAGATGCACTTGGAGTTCGACAAGCGCGTCAACGACAATGATCGCCACGACTACACTCTACCGCTTCCGCAAGCTCATCCTCATCCACCCATGGAGGATCATGTCAAGATCGTCATCTTCTTTGGACTACACCCTCCACGAGCATACCTTGGCATGATCTTCGATAAGAGGCTCAACTTCAACGACTACACCGCTTCGCAAGATCTTCCTCAACCATCCACGGGGGGCCATTTCATGATCTTCATCACCTTTGGACCGCCCCCACTACGAGCCTACCGTCACATGGACTTCGACAAGCGGCTCAACTTCAACGACATCTTCGTCGTCAAGATTCCTTCTCCCGCTCACATATGGATGGAACGAGAGTCGAGGACGACTCTTTTTCAAGGGGGGGAGATGATGTAGCCCACCGTATTCCACCAAGCACAACATCGATACGCAACAAGGTGAACTCACTCCTACCTCTGTACGTTTCCGGTGACTTGGTGAACGGTGCTCTACCTCATGAAATACCCCTCTACATGCATAGGTGGGATCACCACATGGAGACCCAAGATGGTGCCCAAGATGCTCAAGAACACATCCAAGAAGGTGCGCATGAAGCTAGGAAGAACGTGGGTGAAGACGGCGTCAAGATCGGAGTCCCGAGGTGGAAGAACGGAGGAAAATGGGGTCTCCCGGCCTTCCTCCCGGCCAGGCCGGCCTCCCCCCCATACTCAGGCCGGCCCCCTGCCCGAGCACCCCGGCCTCCAGGCCGGCCTGGCCCCCTCCACCCCGGCCCCAGGCCGGGCACCCCATAGAAGGGGCCGGCCTGCAGGCCGGCCTGCCTCCATCCCACCCCGGCCCCAGGCCGGCCACCCCTCCAGGCCGGCCTCTGCGCCCCCCAGGCCGGTCAGGCCGGCTCCCAGGCCGGCGTGGCCCCAAAATGCACGGAATTGGCCCGTTTTTGCACTGTTTTGACCCCCGTTTCGACCCCGAGCTATATAAGGGACCCCGGTGGCTAGATCTAGGGTTGAGGGATGATTTGAGAACTTCGGGCTTTGCCCTTGTATCCCTCTTGTGAGGTGACTCCTCTTACGAGGCTACTCCTTAGATGTGTATCTAGGACCGTATCAAGATCTCTACAAGGAGCTACTCTTTCACCTTGTGATTCTAGTAGTGCTTGCCAACCTTCCCCTTTGGGCTTCTGTTGGATCGGTGGACCGACCGGTGAGAGAAATCGGTTTCAATTAGCGTGTTGTTGACTTGGGTTTGCGATCCCTCATAGGCTTCACGAGTTATCTTTCCCCTTTTGTGTTTCCGCGCGTTTGCCCTCGATTTCCCCTCGTTTCCCCTCTCGTGTTCATCGCGTTCTTCGTGCGTTCTTCGTTCGTTCTTGTCGATTCGTGAAGATCGGGCCAACTTAGAGGTCAACACCTTCATCACTAATGATAAGGAATTTTCTATGCCATTTAATAAATGTTCTAATGTTAAGGCATGGGATAAATTTGATATACATGATGGATACTTGTTTAGAGCTAACAAATTATGTATTCCCGAGTGTTCTTTGCGTTTATTCTTATTACAGGAATCTCATAGTGGATGTTTGATGGGACACTTTGGAAGAGAGAAAACATTGCTTATGTTGGCTGAAAATTTTTATTGGGCACATATGAGAAGAGATGTGTATAGATTGGTGCAAAGATGCATTACATGCAATAAGGCAAAATCCAAGTTGAAGCCCCACGGTTTGTACACACCATTGCCATCACCAAGTACACCATGGGAGGATATTAGTAAGGATTTCGTGTTGGGTTTGCCAAGAACAAAGAGAGGCCATGATTCCATCTTTGTAGTTGTGGACAGATTTTCCAAGATGGCACACTTCATTGCTTGTCATAAGAGTGATGATGCTTCTCACATTGCCAATTTGTTCTTTAGAGAAATTGTGAGATTACATGGTGTGCCAAGAACAATTGTTTCTGATAGAGATGTCAAGTTTATGAGCTACTTTTGGAAGACACTATGGGGGAAGCTTGGCACTAAATTATTATTCTCCACTACTTGTCATCCTCAAACTGATGGGCAAACTGAAGTTGTGAATAGGACATTGTCTACATTGTTGAGAAGCATG
This sequence comes from Alopecurus myosuroides, assembly GCA_028641055.1. Lineage (NCBI taxonomy): Eukaryota > Viridiplantae > Streptophyta > Magnoliopsida > Poales > Poaceae > Alopecurus > Alopecurus myosuroides. The sequence continues at coordinate 336,579,356 of CM054059.1, read as the reverse complement.
ATCAAGAAGAATTTGAGGGAGTGGGAAGATTGTTTGCCACATGTGGAGTTTGCTTATAATAGGGTTGTGCATTCAACCACTAATTTTTGTCCCTTTGAGGTGGTTTATGGATTTCGGCCTACTACACCCCTAGATTTGTTACCACTTCCAATTCAAGAGAGAACTAATATGGATGCATCTAAAAGGGCTGATTTTGTGAGGAAGATACATGAGAAGACAATGGATGCTATTGAGAAGAAAGGGAAATATGTAGCTCAAAAGAGAAATCAAAAGAGGAAGGAAGTTATTTTTCAAGAGGGAGATTTAGTATGGGTGCATTTTCGGAAGGATAGGTTCCCTAAGCTAAGGAAATCAAAATTATTGCCAAGAGGTGCTGGTCCTTACAAAGTGATTGCAAAAATAAATGACAATGCCTACAAGATAGATCTTCCAATTGATGAGTTTGGAGTGAGTAATTCCTTCAATGTTGCTGATTTGACACCATATCATGGTGATGACCTTGATGAGGACATCAAGGCTTTTCAAGGGGGGGAGGATGATGAGGACATCCCTAGTGTTTCACCTATTATTTCACATAATATTCCTACAAAGAATGATGAAGTGAGGATTGGTCCTATGACAAGATCAAGGACTAAATTATTACAACAACAGGTGAATTCAATCCTACTTGAGTACAACATTTGTGATTATGAGAACTTTATACTACCTAAATCCTTGCATGTTTTAATTCTTAGGTTTGTTGATAACACAAGCATTAAGGAGGGAGAACAAGGAGAGATGATGCACATGGATGGAGAGGAGCTACAAACAAATGTTGATCATGGTGAAAACAATTATACAAGTGTGGAAAACAAGTGCTAGATTGTTATTCCACACTAATGGAGGGACATAACAAGAGGAGGGCGCCCACAAGGAAGTACCTATGCGCCATATAGAGTCCAATTATAGTTAAACATGGTTTGTATACCATTATGGCCGAATCCCCTAGCATGGGTCGGTTTGTATCTATTGTGGTTGAGTCCAAGTCCAAAACTAGACCCATGTTGGGTTCCTATTCGGGTTGGTGGGTGTTGCTTGCGCAATGCACCTTTGTGGCCGCACCCCACCCCTCATATATACCCCTTGGGGCGCATAGATTAGAGGAGACGACGTTAAAACAAAAAACCCTAGACTTCTAGATTGTATTGCTTGAAGCATTCATCTTGAATCATCATACCTTTGCAAATCTGAGTGTACTCTGCTGTTCCACTGGGAATAAGGAGAAACAGGACCACTTGTAGTTGGTGGCTACGTGTGCAAGAGTGTGGAGTCTCGAATATCCGAAGGGGTTAAGTGTTGTTGCAATTGGTAACAGGGTTTAGCCAAGGGAGAGAGCGAGGTATCACATTATTTATCAAGTTATCAAGAGAGTTCATTGAGAAGATCGGGCTACCCCATATCATCTGGTGGGAGATCGTTGCTAGATCCGGAAGAAGCTGACAAAGAGTTGGAAAGTGAGACCCGGATTTGTCCGGCTAGTGGATGATTTGGAGAGGGACATCTTCGAGGAAGGTGGGAAGAGCGAGTTTGGGAAATTCCGGCTCGGCGAGCGGGGGACGAAGGGGTGCCCGGGTGAAGGGGATCGTCACCCGGAGAGTTCCGGGTTACCCTACGCTTGACTGGGGCGGGTTCCTTCAAGTGTGGTGAATCGATCAAACGTTGGTTAAGTTCGCACATGTTAGCGTACGAATATGGTTTGGAGGCAATAGAGGAGTAAGGCACCTTGAAGACAAATCCTCGGGTCCTCCTCTTTGCCCCAACCTCCACTTCTGGCTCAGCTTCGCTCTCATCCGACTGTGTTTCCTCTTTGTCCTCTAGCTCTGGCAAGTAAGGTATATTGTTGGTAAAAGAGGGAAAAGTTGGTCTATATAAGATAACAAAAAAGGAAATGAGCGAGACTCGGATGTTACCTTCATCAGTATCAGCCAGTTCCTCGTCCTCTTCCGAGTTTTCGGAAGGAGGAGTGGTATCTATCTTCCAGAAAGCGTTATCTTCGTGAGAGAAAAATACAGTGATAAAAGTTAGTGATTGTGCAAGAAAAGTATCAGTCGAGTAAAGGAGTGATAACCGATTCTTACTGCTGGGGCCGGGTTATCGCGAGTGAAAGGGTCCAAGCCGGCTATGTTCCGGATCACCTCCAGCTTCTCGGCCAAGAAATTTTTCATGACCTTGTTTGTGTCCGAGGCCGGGTAATTCTTCTCCGAGTAACGGAGAGAATCGGTAATGTACCCGGAATAGCTGCACATGAGCTTGGGCCGGATGCTATTGGGTTGGATCCGGCAACTTACCCAGGTTTTGATTAGATTGAGCCCAAGAAGACCCTAGGCCGAGAGTACAGCGAGCTTATTGAGGAGAGGTTGGATAGACTGCCTCTCGGCCTCAGAGGCAAAAGAGTTAAGATTGTCGGAAAGATCGAGGAGGTTATCGGTGAAACCCGGCAATGGCTTTTCCCCGGGTGAAGAGGTGTCTTGGCAATAAAAATAAGTTTTCTGCCAATGTTTGACGTGGGAACTGAGGTTCAGAGTCGGCATGAGGGAATTTTTCCGCCTCTGGATGGAGACCCCTCCACAGACTAGGAGGGCCCCATCGCCGCTCTCTCGGCACGGCTTGCATTGAAAGAGTTCAAGGAAAAGAGCTAAATTTGGCGGGATGCACAGGTATGATTCACACAGAACTATGAAATGAGTAATGTTGAGTATAGAGTTGGGGCCAATGTCAAATACCCGGAGCTTGTAGTGGTCCAGGAGCTCCCGGAAGAAAGGGTGACCCGGGGGGCGGAAACCCCGGATCACATGCTCAACGAAAACTACTACCTCATCTAGGCCTGGAGAAGGCCGGGTCTCCTCTCCGGGTACCCTCCAGTGGATCTCCTCCCGGGTGGGCAGAACACCCGACTCCGCGAGCTCGTCGAGTTTAGCTTTCGTCACAGTCGATCTTGCCCAGTTGGCAGAGATCGCTTGACTCGGCTTTGGCTTGCCGGCCGGGTGTTTCCCCTTCAGCTTAGCGCTGGCCTTAGGTGTCATGTGTGTGATCTAAAAAGAAGGCAAATGCAGAGTATGAATAACTTGAGACCCGGAAATGGCAGTTACCCGACTTAGTAAGAAGTACGTGCAAGAAATTTTAGCGGATTGGATCTAGTCGAGAACATATACGGAAAAAATTCGCGGTTGCAAGTGGAGAAGATGATAGGGACATAATAAGGGTCCATGATAAATGTACATGCTTGAGTTGGAAGGAAATATTGAGCCTCACTGATGATTATTATAAGGTGAATTCTTTCCTATTAATAAATATTGTTTGTGATTATAAGAATATTATACTACCTAAGCTATTGCATTATGTATTAGCAGGGTTATTGTTAACACAAACATGGATGGAGGAAGACCTCAAGACTTGCTGGAAAACAACATGGAGATGATGGAAAACAAACTTACAAGTGTTGAAAACAAATGTGCAAGTGTGGAAAACAACTACAGGAATGTTCTTCCACACTAAGGAATGGTGAAAACAAGAGGAGGGCGCCCCGTTGAAGATCAATGCGCCATATAGAAAGTCCTAATTCAATTAGGCATGGCCTGTATGCCATAATGGCCGAACCCCCTAAAGTTGGGTCGGTTTGTATCCCTTCCTAGTCCAAGTAGGAGTCCTAGTAGAGTCCTCATAGTCCAAGTAGGAGTACTAGTTGAGTCCTAGTCCTAGTAGGAGAGGTGCTTGTGCAAGGAGCCCTCCACCTATATATTCTCCCCACCTGCGTGTGGAAGAGGGAGAACAAGTTTAAACCTAAACCAATGAAACCCTAGCCTCTAGTTTGTATTGCTGCTAAGCATACTACTTGAAGTTTACCCTGCAAAGTTGCGTGATATCTTGTTATTCCATCTGGGAATAGGGGGATACAGGACCACTTGTGATCTTTGATTACTTGTGCAAGAGTGTGTAGTTGAGAATATCCAAAGAGCTTGATTGTTGTTGCATCTGGCAACAGGGGTCAGCTGAGTGAGAGGTCTCAGTGTAGCACTAGTTATCCAATATATCAGAAAATACAAAAAAGAGAGAGAAGCTCAACGAGAAGATCGGGCCACCCCTTATCATCTTGGTATCAGAGCCTCAGGTTGCCTCGATGAGCAAATTTATCCTTAGTCTAGTTGTTTTTATTTCCTATCCAGAAAAAGCCCCACAAAAATATTAGGTTTAGTTTGTGCCAGAGCCTAGATCAACACCAATTTGCATCTACTAATTGCTGTTTCTTGTTGATTTGCGTTCCTATTTTTCTTTTTCGTCTTTTTAGGGTATCGTGTTTATCTTTTGTTTCTATCTATACCAAAAAATTTCCACAAAAAAATTTGCCGCCGCGCGCACACTCCTTGCCACCATCGGATTCGAGTCCGTGCTGTACCCGCAACAAACCATACGCCAAACCGCGTCACACTATCCCTACGCGCGCGCATCCCACCAACTCGCACTTGCTCTTCCGACCGCTACCAGACAGCGCCTCACGTTCAGTGTCGGAGTACGACCAAAAGGCGTCGTTGCGCGTCACACTCCTATCCGCTACCGCCAAAACGCGACCAAAAAAATCCCACCAACCACGCGCTGTTCGTATCCGCGCACGCGTCGAAGTCACGCGCATCTGTCGGAATCCGACCAATCCCAGTTCGTCGGTACACGCCCACCGTCGCGCGTGAGACGCGCGCTTTCGAGCCTGCGTCGGAGTCCCCACTCGCACGGAATCTTACCAACCACAATCAGCCCAAAAAAAAGGGCCGACCGTGTTGCTCCTCGCGCGGGTCGGCGTGTCTATTTGTGTGAGAACCGACCGCTACCGGCCAAAAGCAGCGTGCTCCTTGCGAGCGGTTCCTACTACCGACAAAAGCACAAATTGCGCGCTGTCCAATCCACTGTAGCGCGTCGCTCGCAAGCTGTCCTGCTACCGGCCAAAAGAAAAAGGCACCGCGTAGTACTTGCGTACGTTCCTGGATTCGCTACCGTATCGGAGTCCGAGGGCCACGCATCTCGCCAAAATCAGTACCGGCCAAAAAAAGCGCGCTCTCTCGTACGCCTCCTCGTAGTCCGCGAGTGCACACCACTCCCCACAGATACCGCGCGCACAAATCTCCGCCGGACAACAGTTTTGAGTTTTTTTTTTTTAGTCTTTTTTTCCCCCTATTTTATCCCTAGGATTCTGTGCTGATCTTTGATAAGCCCTAGCTACAGCCATTCTACAGCAAATTTTAAGTCCCCAAAACCCAAAGACTAGCTGTTTTATTGCTCTACAGGCTGCTCAATTTGATCAATTCTTGTCCATATTTTCTGCTTCTAGTTGATTCAAAGGCCATTGAAAAATATTAAAAAAAATAGAAAGAGAAAAAGCAAAAAGAGGCCGAGACATACTATCACTAGTGGAAGCTTATCATATCTTGGATATTTTTGTGGACATATTTGAGCAATCTTGTGCCTGTTTTCATAGAGTATTTGCTAGTGTCTTTCCAGTGCTTGCAATAACTCTTCCATATAATTGCTAAGCCACATTTGTCTCCCAGAGTGAGTGTGTTTCCTTTAGTATTTTTTCATCACATTAGACAGTGCATTGGAGTTGTTATTTTGGTGTTGTTAGGAATCCCAACCAAGCCCCACCAAAAACCCTGTTTGCATTGTGATACTTGATAGCTCGGATTATTCTCTTCTCACACCAAAGCACATTATTCATTGCTCCTTGTGGTAAGTTGATCCTTTTCACTCTTGGAACATTAAGTGAAGCCATCTTTGCTTGGTTTTGAGTGAGTTGTGAGAGGCACCACAACCTATTGTTATTTTGTTTCTAACAAATTAATCAATGGGCTTTCCTAGTGTTGATGCTTGCAGTGCTACGTTTTGGAAGGAGGATGCTAGTGGGAGTCCAGCAAAAGAATTATTTCACTTCACGGCAGACATCAAGGAAAGTAAGGTTGCTATTACCCTTGATAAAGGTACAAGGTATAATTTTGTTAGTCCTGAGATTGTTGAAGAATTGCAGCTGGTTCCACGCACATATGATCAATTCAGGTTACCTACATATGATGATGAACTTGTTATTACTCACATAGTCTTTGTTCCTTTAACCATTCATGGCCATAAGGAGAAAATTTTATGTTATGTGATGCCTAGAGATATTATTTGTTCTCATCTTTTGTTGGGACAACAATGGTGCACTAAATATAGAGTTAATTTTGATAGCCATTATCCTGATTTACAATTCTTTTGGAACAATAAGAAAAATTGGATAATACATGCACGGCTTACACAATTTCAAAGAATTAGACATCAACCCTTAATTTCTGCTCAAATGCTTGAAAAGCAAAGACTTGAAAAACTTGAGATGCAAAGAATTGAGCGTTTAGTTATGGGATTTTTCGAGGTTGAGAAGACATGTGAGGTTGTTTCTACTAACGTAATCATGTCTACTCCTAGTGTTGTTTCTTGTGATATGCAGGTTACTTTTGAAGAAAGGGAGCCACCTCAACTACAACCTGCATCACCACTTGAGATAGATGAATTGGTACCTACTAAATCTGAGGAGGATGTCATTGATAAAGGTGCTGATTTCGAGCTACAAACTTCAAGTGCTGAATTTTGTGAGTCTACTAATTTGCTAGTTGATTCTTGTGAGTTAACAAGCATATATAGTTCACCACCATGTGATAATTTGATAATTTCGAATTTTGAGCATGTGGTATTGATTACACATAAGGAAGTACTTGCTAAAATACCACCTAATAATATTGTGTATTCCATCATGTTAAATGAACCAATTAATGTGCAATGTACTATGAATAGGATTGCTGAAATTTCATATGTCAATTCTAGCACCTATGCTACTTGTTTCACTTTTAATTTGGTTGGTGACTATAACATGGATGAAATTTTTATGGTGGATCAAATATGTATTACTTGTGATAAAATGGCCAAATTGAACATTGTGTTACCTTGGTTAGATGGTTTACAATTTTCAACATGTGAGCATGATTTTACACATATGTTTGGTTTGCCACAAAACTTGTTAAGTACATGTGCTAATAAATTGTTTTTCACTTATATTTGCAAATTGAGTTGCAACTTTTATAATGAGAATAATAAACTTGTTAACACCTTTGAGTGTACTACTAAAAATAAATTTGATCATAGATCTTCTGTGAGAACACTTGATTTGATACTAAACAATAAAAATTTATACATACATGTCTCTCCTTTTGATCATGATTTTATGAGCTTCACTTATATTTGCAATTATGATTGCTATTTTATGAGATGTTATGACAATTATGTGATATTTACATACAAATTTCGTGGTCACATGTCATATGGACAATTTTATGATATGATAACAACTAATGCACCTCATTATAGATATATGTATTGTGCATACACGTCGTTCTTTTTGTTTATTCCACTTTCAGCACACAACAAGCCGAGGACGTCTTGTCTTGAAGAAAGGGAGGATGATAGGGACATAATAAGGGTCCATGGTAAATGTACATGCTTGAGTTGGAAGGAAATATTGAGCCTCACTGATGATTATTATAAGGTGAATTATTTCCTATTAATAAATATTGTTTGTGATTATAAGAATATTATACTACCTAAGCTATTGCATTATGTATTAGCAGGGTTATTGTTAACACAAACATGGATGGAGGAAGACCTCAAGACTTGCTGGAAAACAACATGGAGATGATGGAAAACAAACTTACAAGTGTTGAAAACAAATGTGCAAGTGTGGAAAACAACTACAGGAATGTTCTTCCACACTAAGGAATGGTGAAAACAAGAGGAGGGCGCCCCGTTGAAGATCAATGCGCCATATAGAAAGTCCTAATTCAATTAGGCATGGCCTGTATGCCATAATGGCCGAACCCCCTAAAGTTGGGTCGGTTTGTATCCCTTCCTAGTCCAAGTAGGAGTCCTAGTAGAGTCCTCCTAGTCCAAGTAGGAGTACTAGTTGAGTCCTAGTCCTAGTAGGAGAGGTGCTTGTGCAAGGAGCCCTCCACCTATATATTCTCCCCACCTGCGTGTGGAAGAGGGAGAACAAGTTTAAACCAAAACCAATGAAACCCTAGCCTCTAGTTTGTATTGCTGCTAAGCATAGTACTTGAAGTTTACCCTGCAAAGTTGCGTGATATCTTGTTATTCCATCTGGGAATAGGGGGATACAGGACCACTTGTGATCTTTGATTACTTGTGCAAGAGTGTGTAGTTGAGAATATCCAAAGAGCTTGATTGTTGTTGCATCTGGCAACAGGGGTCAGCTGAGTGAGAGGTCTCAGTGTAGCACTAGTTATCCAATATATCAGAAAATACAAAAAAGAGAGAGAAGCTCAACGAGAAGATCGGGCCACCCCATATCAGAAGATGTGCTCAAAGGTGCACGTTTTGGATCTAAACTAAGCAATAGCCTTGGAAAAGCAAGGTATGGCGTATTCAACTAATGAGAAGTAAGAGGAGCATCTAGAGGTGGAACTAGATCCCATCTACCCGCATGAAATCAAGGATTAGATCTAAGAGAGTGAAGAGGCTTACCGGTGGATTCGAGATGGGAACGCGGCGGCGGTGGATGGCCCGGCGGCGGCGGTTCCTAGGGACCTCCGGTGGGCTGCTCGAGGGCGTGGCGGCGGAAATCGACGACGGCGTCACGGGCTCAGGTGGCAGCGAGCGGATGGCGGCGGCGTGATTCCGATTGCGTGCTCGCGGGCGGCGTGGCAGCGCGGGATCAAGCTCGAGGTCGTGCGCGCAGGAGTGAAGTGGAGAGAGGAGGGAGATGAGGAATGAGTGTTAGATCTAGGGTTACCCCTTGGACCCCTATTTATAGGAGCAGGGTGGGAGCGCCCTAGGTCTAGGCGGCGGGAGCCAAATTTTTGGAAAGTATCGCCCGTCCGGATATTTTGGGATTAGCATTAAAAACGCCCGTTGTGAGATATCCGGAAAGGGATTGAAATGGATTGCTAGCGTGAAATTCGGGTTGATTGACGACGGTGTGAATCCGGGTCTTGTCACGTTTTCCTCGGAGTGTTGACCCGGGAAAATGATGTTTGACTCGAAAAGGCCGGGTTATCATATGGACCACCTACAGAGCAAGGCATAGCTATTATCAAAGCATTTTAACCCGGTATTTTATGGACTTGTGTGTTTATTATTTTTGCAGGGAATAGCATGCGCTTCATGGTTAGCCCTACGAAGCCCAAGCTATTCTGGGGACAACTGATGGAGGGATGGTAACCCGGTAGGCTAACGTCAAGGTGTAACCCGGCCCAAAGGGAATCGCGCAAGACCCGGCTCAAGGAAGAGGAGTTTCTAGAAGGCCCAAGAAGGAACGTGGGCCTAGTGACCCGACCTTTGGGGTTATTGTTAGGAAACTTAGGGTTTGTGTGCGGCTTTCCGGGTAGGATTCCAATTGTGCCTTGTATAGGAAGCCAGGGAGCCGGGTAAGATATAAGCCGGCTCCTAGGGTTAGAGAAAGAGAGCTTCACCCGATATTCGAGCATCCCTGTAATACAAGAGCTGATATTGCAACCCTGGATCGGAGACTCGGCGACTTGATTGCCAGAGATACCAGATCGATTGATAGCATGATTTCTCCTGAGCTAAACCCTCTCCCAAACACCAGAGTCGAATTGCCCCAAGATAAGTTACCCCTGGTAACGTCTACCGTGATTATCCCGCGACAATTGGGCCACCCCTTATCAGGTAGAGGGTGGCGGCAGCGGTTTGGTGGATTTTGGATGCCACGGCAGGATCCGAGTTGGACTCGGATTGGAACAATGAAACAGCACCCGAACACTATATTTTTGTGGTTTTTTTATATGAATTCGACCAGGGGAACAATAACCCTAACCGTAGCCGAAAATATGAAAACTAAAAAGATAAAAAAGTAACACAAAACCAAACACAAAAACAACAACTAGGGATTGAAACTATGATAATTCTACGGCTATGACAATGATCTAGACTATTTTTGTGGGGAAATTTTCTGGATAGGTATAAAAACACTCAAATCTAAAGGGAAATATGATAGCTCACCGGGACAACCTGTAAATCTGATACCAAGATGATAAGGGGTGTCCCAATCTTCTCGATGAACTCACAGATAATTTCAGTATGATAACCAGTGTGCCACTAAGAACTCTCCCAGCTGATCCCTGATGCCAATGCAACAGCTAGCAACCCCAAGGATATTCTCAACTCCACACTCTTGCACAAGTAATCCACCGACTACAAGTGGTCCTGTACCGTCTTATTCCTAGTGGAACAGCAGGTAACACGAAAAGTTTGCAAATGAACTTCCAGATGAAGGCTTACAAGCTGTTTCAATCTAGAGGTCTAGGGTTTAGGATTTTAACGTAGTTTAATGAGCCTTGGCTTGGATTCTACCTATTTAAGAGGGGTGGGTGCAGCCACAGGGTACCCCTTGCGCAAGCACAACCCTACTTGGTGATATGGGGTGGCCCAATCTTCTCAATGAGCTTCTCTCTGTTTTTGTGGATTTTCTGGTTTTATGATAACTAGTGCTACACTGAGACCTCTCACTTCGCTGACCCCTGTTGCCAGATGCAACAACAATCAAGCCCTTTTGATATTCTCAACTACACACTCTTGCACAAGTAATCAAAGATCACAAGTGGTCATGTATCCCCCTATTCCTAATGGAATAACAAGATATCACGCAACTTTGCAATGGTAATAATAGGCTTCCAGATGAATGCTTATAGCAAGACAATCTAGAGGCTTGCGGTTTTTGGTTTAAACTTGTTCTCCTCTTCCACACGCAGGTGGGGAGTATATATAGGTGGAGGTCTCCTTGCACAAGCACCTCTCCTACTAGGACTAGAACTCAACTAGGACTCCTACTTGGACTAGGAGGACTCTACTAGGACTCCTACTTGGACTAGGAAGGGATACAAAGTGACCCAACTTTAGGGGGTTCGGCCATTATGGCATACAGGCCATGCCTAATTGAATTAGGACTTCCTATATGGCGCATTGATCTTCAATGGGGCACCCTCCTCTTGTTTTCACCATTCCTTAGTGTGGAAGAACATTCCTGGAGTTGTTTTCCACACTTGCATATTTGCTTTCATCACTGGAATAATTGTTTTCACCATTTGTACTCTTGTTTCCCAACATCTCCATCTTGTTTTCCAGTATGCCTTGAGGTCTTCCTCCATTCATATTTGTGTTATCAATAACCCTGCTAATACATAATGCAATAGCTTAGGTAGTATAACATTCTTATAAACACCAACAATATTTATTAATAGGAAAGAATTCACCTTATAATAATCATCAGTGAGGCTCAATATTTCCTTCCAACTCAAGCATGTACATTCACCATGGACCCCTATTATATCCTGATCATCCTCCCTTTCTTCAAGATAAGACGTACGCGGCTTGTGGTAAACTGGACGTGGAAGAAACAAAAAGAACAACGTGTATGCACAATATATGTATCTATAATGGGGTGCATTAGTTGTTATCATATCATAAAAATGTCCATATGACATGTGACCACGAGATTTGTATGTAAATATCACATAATTGTCATAGCATCTCATAAAATAGCAATCATAATTGCAAATATAAGTGAAGCTCATAAAATCATGATCAAAAGGAGAGACATGTAGGTATACATTTTTATTGTTTAGTATCAAATCAAGTGTTCTCACAGAAGATCTATGGTCAAATTTATTTTTAGTAGTACACTCAAAGGTGTTAACAAGTTTATTGTTCTCATTATGAAAGTTGCAACTCAATTTGCAAATATAAGTGAAGTATAATTTATTAGCACATGTACTTAACAAGTTTTGTGGCAAACCAAACATATGTGTAAAATCATGCTCACATGTAGGAAATTGTAAACCATATTCCCAAGGTAATACAATGTTTAATTCGGCCACTTTATCACAAGTTATACATATGTGATCCACCATAAAAATTTCACTCATGTTATAGTCACCAATCAAATTAAAAGTGAAACAAGAAGCATAGGTGCTAGAATTGACATATGAAATTTCAGCAACCTTTTTCATAGCACATTGCACATTAATTGGTTCAGTTAACATGATGTAATTCATAATATCATTAGGTGGTATTTTAGCAAGTACTTCCTTATGTGAAATCAAAACCACATGATTAAATTTCGAAATTAGCACATTATCACATGGATGTGGACTATCGATGCTTGTTAACTCACAAGAATCAACTAGCAATTTAGTGGATTCACATAATTCAATACTTGAGGGGTGTAACACGAAATCAGCACCTTTATCAATAGCATCCTCCTCACATTTATTAGGTACCAATTCATTTATCTCAAGTGGTGCTGCAGGTTGTACTTGTTGTGGCTCCTTTTCTTCAAAAGTAACCTGCATATCACAAGAAATAACACTAGGAACAATGACATGCTCCGCCAATGGTGGTGGTGGTGATGTTACTATCGGCTCCCTTTCTGCAAAAGTAACCTGCACATTAGAAGAAACAACACTAGGAATAGATATTATTTCATTAGTAGTGGTAATGCTTGTCTTTTGTCTTGGTGGAAAAATTCTTCTTCTTGGAGCCATAGGAACCTCTTCGGACACTCTCTTTTCTGCCTTTCTTGCTAGTTGCAATAATTCATCCAAGGTATGATATTCAGAACACCTCACTAGGAGCCGAATCTTGAATTGTAACCCTGAATAAAATCGTTGCATTGTCTTCTCTTCTTCTTCTACCACCCGAGCTAGTTGTAGCAACATCAACATCTCCATGTAATATGCATCCACAGTTTTTGCACCTTGTTTGAAGTGCTGCAATTTCTCATAGCTCCCATCATCAACTAAATCATCATTAACTAAAAATCTATGATGTACTTTGTAAATCATAGTTGATAATTTGGCTAATTGCTCTTGTATAAGATCAATAGATGTTTCAGTTCCCTTATAAACCTGCACATGCTCATCAACACTAGAAACACCCATTATGTTAGTGAAAACAAAAATCAATGGGTTGTGGTGTTCTCTCACAACTCACTCAAAACCAAGCAAAGATGGCTTCACTTATTGTTCCAAAGTGAAAAGTATCAACTTACCACAAGTTGCAATGAAAAGTGTACCAAGTGTGAGAAGAGAATACCCAAGCTCTCAAGTGTCACAATGCAAACAGGGTATTTGGTGGGGCTTGGTTGGGATTCCTAACAACACCAAAATAACAACTCCAATGCATTGTCTAATGTGATTAAAACACTAAAGGAACACACTCACTTTGGGAGACAAATTTGTCTTAGCAATTATATGAAAGAGTTATTGCAAGCACTAGAAAGACACTAGCAAATACTCTATGAAAACAGGCACAAGATTGCTCAAATATGTCCACAAAATATCCAAGATGATAGGCTTCCACTAGTGATAGTATGTCTCGGCCTCTTTTTGCTTTTTCTCTCTTTCTATTTTTTTATACTTTTTCAATGGCCTTTGAATCAACTAGGAGCAGAAAATATGGACAAGAATTGATCAAATTGAGCAGCATGTAGAGCAATAAAATAGCTAGTCTTTGGGTTTTGGGGACCTAAAATTTGCTATAGAATGGCTGTGTCTAGGGCTAACAAAGATCAGCACAGAAACCTAGGGATAAAACAGGAGAAAAACGAAGGAAAAACTAAGAAAACAGATAGAGATCTTGCGCGCGGTTGTGTGGACTTGCTGCTGTGTGTGCGCGGGGTGTGCTTTTGGAGGCGTATGGCAGCGATTTGGCAGATTCGAGTGCGAGTGGAAAAATGAGCGTGTTTGGCGTTTGGCGCGCTTGGAAGTTAATGTTTTGACGCATAGTTCAACCAGCGGTCGGATTCCGACAGTGGGGATAGGGTCGGCGCGGATCGTTGTGGTTGGCAAACCACCGCGCGCGAGCGCGTAGCGCGAGACAAGGTGCGAGTGGATTAGTTCACACGGTTCACGCGGGAGATGATAAAGGGTTGCCCGATCTTCTCGATGAACTCTCACGATAACTTGATATGATAACTTGTGTCTCGCTGAAACCTCTCCTGCTGATCCCTGATGCCAATGCAACAGCTATCAATCCCTTTGGATATTCTCAACTCCACACACTTGCACAACGTAATCAAAGACTACGAGTGGTCCTGTATCTACTAATTCCCAATGGAACAACAGATAACACGCAGAATTTGCAAGGGGTAACTCCACCAAACTGGTGGGGATAAATTCATATGAACATAGTTCAATTCTGGAATCTAGGGTTTATGTTTAACTTGGTCTGACCTCTAATTTCGTGGGAAGAGGTATATATGAGGGGGGTGGCGGCCAAGAGAGGGGGGTGCGCCCCCTAACCTAATCCTACACGGTTTGGTGCACCCAAACCAATACAAACCGACCCAATAAGGGGGGTGCGGCCAACTAGGCATGCAAGCCTTTTATTCCACGTGTGGGAGGACCTAGGACATGTCCTTGGTGCTCCCATAACTCTAAAACGCACCAAACAATAATTTGGGCTGAACCAAGCAAGGACATGTCCTTGGTGGTCTCAATTCCCTCTAATATTTATTCTGCCTCCTCCTTCTCCCTTGGGCTTGCATGATCATCTCCCTCCATGTGTGCTTCCATGCTTTGCTCCATGATTCCATGCTCCTTGCCTCCAATAATGTTTGTGTTATAAATAAACCTATCATACATAAATACATATGCTTAGGCAGTATAACATTCTTATAAACACAAATAACAAACATTACTAGGAAAGAATTCACCTTATCATGAACAACAGTGAGGCTCAATATTTCCTTCCAATTAAAGCATAGAAAATCCTCATGGACCCCTATTATATCCATATCAGGAGATGCACGGAGCGAGTCCACGCGTGAATTGGAAAAACGCGTGCACTTTTTCTTTTGGCTGGTAGCGGCCAGCAACGGGCAACCACACGTTTGTGGGATATGCGGTAGGTATACAACGATGCGGTGGATGCGGTTAAGGTGATTGGAGCGTGGTTGGCGCGTTCAACGAGGCCTTCCCTTCGAGTGCGGTCGATGCTGACACGGGATAGCGACCCAAAACGCATTAAACGCGGTCGGCTCTGACACGGCGTCGACTGGACAAAGGATGGCAGGTATAGATCGGTAGGACTCCAACACTGAATAGGGACGCGTGCGCGTGCGGTAGGAATAGGACAATTGCGGCGGGGCGGTTCTATTTTGGTGGGATTTTTTTGGGTATAGATCTAAACAAAAGATGGACTAGAAGAACTAGATGAACCCTAACCCTAATAGATAAAACCTAAAAACAGAAAAACAGGAACGCAAATCAACAATAAACAACAACTAGAGTAGCAATTTGGTGTTGATCTAGGCTGTGGCACAAACTAAACCTAATATTTTTGTATGGCTTTTTCTGGATAGGAAATAAAAACAACTAGACTAGGTATAAACTTGCTCACCGAGTAAACCTGAGAATTTGATACCAAGATCATATGGGGTGGCCCAATCTTCTCAATGAGCTTCTCTCTCTTTTTGTGGATTTCCTGGTTTTATGATAACTGTGCTACACTGAGACCTCTCACTTTGCTGACCCCTGTTGCCAGATGCAACAACAATCAAGCCCTTTGGATATTCTCAACTACACACTCTTGCACAAGTAATCAAAGATTACAAGTGGTCCTGTATCCCCCTATTCCCAATGGAATAACAAGATATCACACAACTTTGCAATGGTAATAATAGGCTTCCAGATGAATGCTTATAGCAAGACAATCTAGAGGCTTGTGGTTTTTGGTTTAAACTTGTTCTCCTCTTCCACACGCAGGTGGGGAGTATATATAGGTGGAGGTCTCCTTGCACAAGCACCTCTCCTACTAGGACTAGCACTCAACTAGGACTCCTACTTGGACTAGGAGGACTCTACTAGGACTCCTACTTGGACTAGGAAGGGATACAAACCGACCCAACTTTAGGGGGTTCGGCCATTATGGCATACAGGCCATGCCTAATTGAAGTAGGACTTTCTATATGGCGCATTGATCTTCAATGGGGAACCCTCCTCTTGTTTTCACCATTCCTTAGTGTGGAAGAACATTCCTGGAGTTGTTTTCCACACTTGCATATTTGCTTTCATCACTGGAATAATTGTTTTCACCATTTGTACTCTTGTTTCCCAACATCTCCATCTTGTTTTCCAGTATGCCTTGAGGTCTTCCTCCATTCATGTTTGTGTTATCATAACCCTGCTAATACATAATGCAATAGCTTAGGTAGTATAACATTCTTATAAACACCAACAATATTTATTAATAGGAAAGCATTCACCTTATAATAATCATCAGCGAGGCTTAATATTTCCTTCCAACTCAAGCATGTACATTCACCATGGACCCCTATTATATCCTGATCACTTGGACTAGGACTCATTGTTTGGGTTGAACACAAACCCAAACCGACTCAAACATGATACAAACCGACCCACCATTAAGGGGTGCGGCCTATGATGGTATACAAACCATTCCTAATAATATTAGGACTTCTACTAGGCACATTTGACCTTGTGGAGGCGCCATCCCCTTGGAATCAATGAAATAACAATTGTTTTCAATGAATAACAATTGTTATTTTCTGTTATTCCTTGTTTTCTCCCTTCTAGCATTTGTTTTCCAGCTCCTCCTTAAGTCCATCACCATCCATGTGCATCTCCTCTTCATGATCTCCTCCTTTCATGCTTTTGTTATCAACAAACCTGAGAATACATAAGTGCGTGGATTTAGGTAGTATAAAGTTCTCACAATTATAAACATTATACTCAAGTAGGAGTGAATTCACCTGTTGTTGTAATAATTTGGTCCTTGATCTTGTCATGGGACCAATCCTCACTTCATTAGCTTGTATAGGAACATCATCATGTGTAACAATAGGTGAAGAGCTAGAGATGTCCTCATCAAGATCGGTTTCCTTCCCGTGTGGTACAGCAAAGGAAACAGGGAAAAAAATCGAAGGCGTGTGTGGAGTGCGGACAGGTCAAGGGAACGCAAATATTTTGCTCTTCGTTTCCTTCCGTGCACGTACAGGAAAGAGAAGGAGAGTTGGATCTGATTGCATCATTGGGAATCAATGCGTAAAATAAGGAGGGATGAGAGATATGGACAGTGCTTGGAAAATAGTACTTGGAAAGTACTCGGTTTTGGCAGATTTGCCTTCATTGCTACGTGAGATTTTCTTGGGGATCTCCAGATTTGTCATGCATATCGCGCGTGCAGTCAAGGACTTTTCGGTGGACTAAGCTAGCGACGGAAAGCAGAAAAAAATTACTATATTCATTACATCAGCTTCCTTGGACATCACGAATCACCAAAAGAAAAGAGGAAGTTTCCTTCCGTGAGATACTCAATGGAAGTACAAATAAAAAAAGTGGATCATAAAGAGAGCAATTGGGATCGTACTTGTACATGCGTACCGCGAAAGAAAGGAAAGGACCAAGAGAAAAAGAAAAAATTGGTACAGGAGTCTGGTCCTAGGTGCAGCGGTTTGTTTGGCCAAATTTTTGGTACAATTTGCGGTGGATGCGGAGACAAAATAAAAGAGACACTAGTTTATATTTTCACATGCGGTGAACTTGCTTCATTTGGATTCAAGGGGTGAAGGAATTTGTCCTTTTTGTCTTGGGTGATGCACTCAGTTGACCTCCACTATTTCAGATTGTATCTGTGAGCGTATTCAGCTTATTTGGACCCTTGGTGATGAGGTGTTGACCTCTAAGTTGGCCCGATCTTCACGAATCGACAAGAACGAACGAAGAACGCACGAAGAACGCGATGAACACGATGAACACGAGAGGGGGAATCAAGGGGAAATCGAGGGCAAACGCGTGGAAACACAAAAGGGGGAAGATAACTCGTGAAGCCTACGAGGGATCGCAAACCCAAGTCAACAACACGCTAATTGAAACCGATTCCTCTCACGGTCGGTCCACCGATCCAACAGAAGCCCAAAGGGGAAGGTTGGCAAGCGCTACTAGAATCACTATGTGAGAGAGTAGCTCCTTGGAGAGATCTTGATACGGTCCTAGATGAACATCATCAACATAGGAGTAGCCTCGTAAGAGGAGTCACCTCACAAGAGGGATACAAGGGCAAAGCCCGAAGTTCTCAAATCATCCCTAAACCCTAGATCTAGCCACCGGGGTCCCTTATATAGCTCAGGGTCGAAACGGGGGTCAAAACGGTGCAAAAACGGACCAATTCCGTGCATTTTGGGGCCACGCCGGCCTGGGAGCCGGCCTGGCCGGCCTGGGGCCGGGGTGGGATGCAGGCAGGCCGGCCTGCAGGCCGGCCTCTTCTGTTGGGTGCCCGGCCTGGGGCCGGGGTGGGGGAGCCAGGCCGGCCTGGAGGCCGGGGCGCTCGGGTAGGGGGCCGGCCTGGGAGGCCAGCCCGAGGCCGGGGTGGGGGTGAGGGAGGTCGGCCTGCTCGGGCAGGGGGCCGGCCTGGGAAGGGGGAGGCCGGCCTGGCTGGGGGGGGTAGTCCGGGAGACCCCTTTTCCCTCCGTTCTTCCTCCTCGGAACTCCGATCTTGACGCCTTCTTCGCCCACGTTCTTCCTAGCTTCGTGTGCACCTTCTTGGATGTGTTCTTGAGCATCTTGGGCACCATCTTGGGTCTCCATGTGGTGATCCCACCTATGCATGTAGAGGGGTATTTCATGAGGTAGAGCACCGTTCACCAAGTCACCGGAAACATACGGAGATAGGAGTGAGTTCACCTTGTTGCGTATCGATGTTGTGCTTGGTGGAATACGGTGGGCTACATCATCTCCCCCCCCCTTGAAAAAGAGTCGTCCTCGACTCTCTTTCCATCCATATGTGAGCGGGAGAAGGAATCTTGACGATGAAGATGTCGTTGAAGTTGAGCCGCTTGTCGAAGTTCATGTGACGGTAGGCTCGTAGTGGGTGTGGTCCAAAGGTGATGAAGATCATGAAATGTTCCTCCTTGGAAGGGTGGTGAAGAACTTGCGAGGCGGTGTAGTCGTTGAAGTTGAGCCTCTTATCGAAGATCATGCCAAGGTATGCTCGTGGAGGGTGTGGTCCAAAGGTGATGACGATCTTGACATGATCCTCCATGGGTGGATGAGGATGAGCTTGACATGAGATGTAGTCGTTGTCGAAGAGCTCAAGAGGGTGTTGCTCCATGGGTTGCGGAAGCGGTAGAGTGTAGATGAACTTGACGTATTGGTTGTTGTTGATGCTCGTGTCGAAGTCCATGTACATCGTGGCGGTTGGCATGTAGTCGTGGTGGTCATTGTCGTTGACGCGCTTGTCGAACTCCAAGTGCATCTTGACAATTGGTATGTAGTCGTGGGAGTCATTGTCGTTGACGCGCTTGTCGAACTCCAAGTACATCTTGACGTAGGGGATGTAGATGAAGAAGTCGTTGTCGGGGATGCGCATGTGGAACTCCAAGTACATCTTGACATGAGGGTTGTAGGCGTAGAAGTCGTTGTCGTGGATGCGCTTGTCGAACTCCATGCACATCGTGACATGTGGTATGTAGGCGTAGAAGGCGTTGATGTCGAAGTGCTTGTAACGCTCCGTGTAGATCTTGACTTGAGGAGTGTGGACGGAGGATGCTTTGTCGTATAAGCTCTTGTCAATCTCCATGTGGATCATGATGAGCGGAATGTGCTCCTTCCAACCCTTCAAGTCGGTGTCGATGTTCATGCGATGTGGAGAGCCTTGTATGTGGAGAAGGCGATGATGTCGAGGATGCTTGATAGGGTCACCAAATCTCTGCAAAATAGACAACAAAGATGGAGAGAAAGTTGGTAAGCCGTTAGTGTCGATAAGCACACATGGGATTTTTCTCTCAACTCTCATCTCACTTTTGGTGGCTCTCAAGGCGATGCCTCTAAGAACACTCATGCTTTTTCCACTCATTATGGTCTTGTGGCTCTCACTCACGTGATGGTGGATCTCTCTCTCACCACTCATCTCACTAGAAGCTTGAGAGGGGACACTAGAAGGCTCCAAAGTGTTGGCACTTGAGGTGTGCGGGTTTGTCGAAGAAGTTGCATTGCTTGGAGTCGGTAGTGTCGTAGCATGTGGCGAGGAGGACTCGATCATCTCATCTCTAGAGTTGAGCTCCAATTGAGGAAAGGGTGGCTTTCTTGGAGGAGGAGGTAGGGTCATGGCTTGTGTCGAAGGAAGCTCCATCAAGTGGTAATGTAAGCCATGCCTTGTAGCATCCTCAAATGGTCGATGATGATGAAGATTTCCTTGGCTAGAATGGTGGCTTGAGCGTGGCCTTGTGGAGGTTGGCATGAGATGCTTTGAAGTCAAGCGGAGAGTGTCACCCAATTCGTCATTACCTCCATCAATGATAGATGGGCCATTGACGCTGGCTCTAGAGAGGTTGCATCGTTGGTCCTTATCTTGAGGATAGGCTTGAAGAACTCGTGTCAACACCCGCGATGAGTTCGCGGCCTCATTGCAATAGACGCTTTCGTCACCATTGGTCGGCATGTCCAAGGAATTGAGAGCTAGTTGGTGCAAGGCATAGTATTGGCCTTCACTCATGTATGCATGGTCACCATT
The DNA here is from genome assembly GCA_028641055.1 of Alopecurus myosuroides. Classification (NCBI taxonomy): domain Eukaryota; kingdom Viridiplantae; phylum Streptophyta; class Magnoliopsida; order Poales; family Poaceae; genus Alopecurus; species Alopecurus myosuroides. Next base: position 336,558,743 of record CM054059.1, on the reverse strand, counting down.
TTGGTTGGCAACCAAGATCATCTCATTGGTAGCATTGGGAGCTCTCTTATCGATGGTCGGAGTTGTCACTTGTGTCATTGGAGACGAAGAAGAAGAATGCCTTAGAGATGATGGCAAGGGATGAGGTTCATTGACAATGTCACATGCATCAACATCTTCATAATAGAGTGGTAGAGTGGTCTCCTCATGCATATGGTGATGTTGATCTTGTGTCATGGGGGAAATAGCTTCACACTCTTGATGTTGGTGTTGCGCTTGTGGCGATGAAGGAAACTCATGGCCTTGATCATGAAGGTCATTGTTCATCCTCATAAAATGTCGCTCATGGAAGTTGTGGATGGGTGTCGGTGATGAAGTGTCTCTTGCCTCTTGCCTTGATGAAGTAGTGGTACCATAGTGTCCATGGCGAGGATGATCTTGATCCTTGTCGAAGGCGGGGTGCGAATAGAAAGCACAATCTTGGTGAAGATGAGGTGGCAGCTCCCATTCCTCATATGGATGATGACGCTCATGGTCCTTGCACCTTGTAACATTGAGGCCAACCGCGCTCAAGTCGTTGTCTTCATGGCCTAGATGATGTGGTGCTTCATCCAATGTGGTAGGATAAGAATCATGGATGGCATCTCCATTTGACGCACCATCTTGGTCGCCGCCTTGGCAATCCCACATTATGTGACCATGGCCCTTGCAAATGGGGCATAAGAGGTCTTCATCTTGAAGGAGAGGGGAAAGTAGGCTCATAGCATCCGTGCCTAGTGGTGGTCGAAGTGGGCGCTCATAGGGGTCTTCATCAAAGAGAGGAAGTGAAGTAGAAAATTGAGCAATCCCACTTGGTTGTTGTCGATGGTGGCGCTCAATGGGGTCTTCCTCGAAGATGGGGAAAAACAAGCCATAGGGAGCATTCGCACTCGCTTGATGTTGAGAAGTTCTATCATTTGGGTCTTCAACAAAGATAGGTGGTGGAAGCTCAATTGGGTCATCCTCATTGGTTTGGCGATGGCAATCATGATGGAGAGGATGGCGCCGGTGGTCATTCTGGTGGAGTCGAGGGAGGCATTCACTAGAAGCCATGTCGGGAGCACCTTCTTGATAATGGCCTTGGTCTTGGTGGTCATTGTGGTGGTGACACACATTTTGCCTTGGAAGCCTTGAATGTGGGCAAGCACCATCCACGAAGCCATTTAGACCAATGTCATGAGTCGAGCGTGGAGAAGGTGGATGATGAAGAATATCCGGTCGTAGAGGGTGATCTTGAAGAGGGTCACCACGGCCTTGTCGGTGTCGAGGTCGAGGTAGTGGTGATGGCGAGCGATGCTCAAACCAATGTCGTCGCGGACCTTGGGGTGGAAGATGCGGTGAGGTGGGTGTAGCACTCTCTTCCATATGTCGATGATGATCATGGCGACGATCTTGGTGATGAGCTTGGTGATGATAGCGGGGTTGATGACGAAGCTTGCGGCGCTCCCGCACTTCATGTGTGGGATGACTCCGCAAGTCATTCGGATGCCTTGGCTTCTTGGCCTTCTCGCTTGATGGAGCCGCGATGATGTCCTTCTTGTGGCGCCGTCTTGATGTTGAAGGAGACCATCTTGACGTTGCCAACTTGTCGGATTTCTTGTCGTTGCGCCATCTTGAGGTTGAAGGTCGTTGTCGTGTCTTGGCCTTGGCAATCTCCGAGGAGTTTCTTGGTGGCGAGCATGAACCATCGGAGTTTCTTGACAATCGAAGCTTGGCTAGGAATTTCTTGTAAGTGAGCTCATCCATGTCGGAGTCGAAGTAGCTTGGGGAGTCGTTGTTGGTGTCGTACCCCGTCATGGTTGTGGATGCGTTGTCGGTGTAGCATGGCTCCATCTCGTCATCCAAGCTTGCGATGTCGTAGTTGTAGTAGTGGTTCATGTCGGTGGAGCTCATGGAGTCGAAGTCGGCGTGGTGGTTGTGGTACTCCTCCATGTCGATGATGCTTGGGGAGGAGTAGTCGGTGTAGAGCTCGACGTCGTGGTCGTAGTAGTGGTGGTGATCCACCATATCATGCTCGTAGTAGTGGTCATCCACGATGTCGTGCTCGGAGTAGTGGTCGTCCACCACGTCGTGCTCATAGGAGTGGAGGTCCATGTCTAGCTCGTTGTAGTCGTAGTGGTCCATCATGGACTCATCATGATCATCATGGCCTCCAAAGTCTTCGCTCTCGCTATACATGGTTAGTGACAAGCGCAAGTGTATATATAGAGTGTGAGGACCTAAGAGCTCAAACCTCACCTTTTAGCAAATGTTGGAAACTAGTGGACCAAGCCAAGAGAAACCGATAGCAAAAACAATGAAGTGACTTGAGTTCGAAAGATCCCAAAAAAACGCTCCAAAACACACACGGCTTATTGGTGGATGGCAAATGGGTTAGAAATGTGGCGAGAAAACGACAAATCCCAAGAAAAGTTTGTTGTCAAACGTGGAGAAGAATCAAGAAAAGTTAGCACGAAAACCAAACCTAGTGGAGGAAAATGATATGTTGGAAACGAAAAACACACACACACAAATGATAAATGGGGTTAGTGCGGCCAATGGACGAGCGGAGACGAAATGTACCTATCGAAGACTAAGCTCAATGCCACACCAACGCAAGGAGGACGCTAGCTCGAACCGCAATTAACAAGAGGCAACAAGATTCACAATGTGGCAACCGGTCACTCTCTTCTCTCTCGCAACTCGAAGCTATGCGTTCCTACAAATGATAGCAATTGGCATCGATCTTTGCTTCTTTTGGCTCTTTTTGCTTCTTGTGCTCTTTCTCCTTTCTCCTTTTTTTTTTGATTTTTCGCTTTTTGATGATCATGAGGTGTTGACCTCTAAGTTGGCCCGATCTTCACGAATCGACAAGAACGAACGAAGAACGCACGAAGAACACGATGAACACGATGAACACGAGAGGGGGAATCGAGGGGAAATCGAGGGCAAACGCGTGGAAACACAAAAGGGGGAAGATAACTCGTGAAGCCTACGAGGGATCGCAAACCCAAGTCAACAACACGCTAATTGAAACCGATTCCTCTCACCGGTCGGTCCACCGATCTAACAGAAGCCCAAAGGGGAAGGTTGGCAAGCGCTACTAGAATCACTATGTGAGAGATTAGCTCCTTGGAGAGATCTTGATACGGTCCTAGATGAACATCATCAACATAGGAGTAGCCTCGTAAGAGGAGTCACCTCACAAGAGGGATACAAGGGCAAAGCCCGAAGTTCTCAAATCATCCCTAAACCCTAGATCTAGCCACCGGGGTCCCTTATATAGCTCGGGGTCGAAACGGGGGTCAAAACGGTGCAAAAACGGACCAATTCCGTGCATTTTGGGGCCACGCCGGCCTGGGAGCCCAAGCAAGATAGTCTTCGGGATCATTCTCACCATTGAACTTGGGGACATTGAAACGAAGAGCACTCATGTTGTTGTCCTCTTCCGGGCGATGGGGACGCTCATGTTGGCGCTCATGGGGGTCTTCATCATAAATGGGAGGTGAATCATCATAGGGGTCATCCTCATTGTCTTGGCGGTGGCGATCATGATGGGGAGGATGACGCCGGTGGTCATTAGGTGGTGGTGGTTGGTGGTGACGAAGCCTAGCTTCACGGCGTTCACTATCATCATGGCCATTGTGATGTTGTCGAGGACGCTCTTGTTCTTGGCGAGGGTGTTGCGGAAGCACTTGTTCATCTCGAGGGTGTTGAGGATGATCATGTTCTTGGCGGTCATTGCCCGATGTTCATGGTTCCACACTTTGCGTACTCAGGATTATCCCGAAGTCATTGATCTCATCCAAACCAATCACATTGATGTCAAGACGTGTAAGAAGGCATTCGTTCCTAGACAAGGCATCGGCTACCACATTCTCTTTACCTTTCTTGTACTTAATGACATAAGGAAAAGATTCAATGAATTCAACCCACTTAGCATGCCTCTTGTTCAAATTGGTTTGGCTTTTCAAGTATTTCAATGATTCGTGATCGGAATGAATGACAAATTCTTTTGGCCAAAGGTAGTGTTGCCAAACTTCTAGCACTCTAACCAAAGCAAAAAGTTCCTTATCATAGATGGGGTAATTGAGTTTAGCGCCATCAAGTTTTTCACTATGGTAAGCAACGGGGCGTCCGTTTTGCATGAGAACGCCACCAATTCCTATACCACTAGCATCACATTCAATCTCAAAAGTTTTCTCAAAATCCGGTAAGACAAGCAAAGGAGCTTCGGTTAAGCATTTCTTAAGTGTGTCGAAAGCTTTTTGTTGCGCATTGCCCCAAACAAAAGGTACATTCTTTTTGGTAGCTTCATTCAAAGGGCAAGCAATAGTTGAAAAATCTTTGACAAAGCGGCTATAGAAACCGGCAAGGCCATGAAAGCGCCTTATCTCACCCACGGAGGTAGGGTTGGGCCAATTCCTAATTGCCTCAATCTTCTTGTTATCTACTTCAATACCATTGGAAGAGATCACAAAACCCAAGAAAACAAGCTTGTTGGTGCAAAAATTGCATTTGGAAAGATTGGCGAAAAGTTTTGCGTTGCGAAGAGCCAACAATACTTGTCAAGGTGATCTTCCAAAGATTTCCTATAAATGAGAATATCGTCGAAGTAAACCACAACAAATTTGCCAATGAAAGGACGCAAGACTTCATTCATGAGGCGCATGAAGGTAGATGGGGCATTCGAAAGACCAAAGGGCATAACAAGCCATTCATACAAGCCAAGTTTTGTTTTGAAAGCCGTTTTCCATTCATCACCTATACTCATACGAATTTGATAGTAACCACTTTTAAGATCAATTTTGGAAAAGATAGTAGCACCACTCAATTCATCAAGCATGTCATCGAGCCTAGGAATAGGATGTCTATATCTAACGGTGATAGCATTGATAGGGCGACAATCCATACACATGCGGGAAGTAGAATCTTGCTTTGGAACAAGGATAACCGGCACGGCACAAGGGCTAAGGGATTCGCGAATAAAACCGTTTTCGAGTAGCTCTTGGATTTGGCGCTCAATCTCCTTAGTCTCCTCGGGATTGGTGCGGTAAGGAGCGCGGTTTGGAAGGGGCGCGCCCGGAATGAGGTCAATACGGTGATCGATTCCTCGAAGGGGAGGAAGGCCCGGAGGGAGCTCATCGGGAAAGACGTCTTCAAATTCCTGCAACAAAGGCAACAAAGATGGAGGAAGATTTGTCATGTCGTTAGTTTCAAGTGCTTCCCCTTTGCACAATAGGACAAAGTGAAGTATGGTTGGGTCATCTCTTAGCTCTCGCATCTCTCTTTTGGTGGCAAGTAAGGCAAAGCCTTTGGCATCACTCGGAATTTTTCCACTCATATTTGGCTTGTGGCTCTCACTCACTTTTTGGTGGATCACTCTCTCACCACTCATCTCACGAGATTTGAGCTCTTCTTGTCTACGTGCAAGAGTCTTGGCGTTGTCGGCGATCACTTGGCTAGGAGACATGGGACGAAGAACAAATGTCTTGTTATTCCACTTGAAGCTATAGTGATTGGTACGCCCATCATGGATAGCACTCTTGTCGTATTGCCAAGGTCGACCAAGAAGAAGATGACACACGGTCATAGGAACAACGTCACAATCTACTGTGTCTTCATAGGGACCAATCTTGAAAGTCACGGTGACCATGTGTTGAATCTTGAAGGTGTCGGAGTCACTAAGCCATTGGACATGGTATGGATGAGGATGTTGCTTGTAAGGCAATTTTAGTTTGTCGCAAAGCTCTTTGCTAGCCAAGTTGTGGCAACTTCCACCATCGATGATGACCTTGATTGACTTGCCATCACTACCGGCTCTTGTTTGAAAGAGATTGCACCGTTGATCTTGCTCATCTTGAGGAGAAGAAGTGAGGACTCTTGTGACCACTAGTGATGGATTCTTGTCCTCATCGTAATACACACTTTCTTCATCATCGTTGGGGACGTCCAAAGAGTTGAGAGCAACTTGATGCAAGGCATAGTATTCGCCTTCGCTCATAGAATCACGTTCACCGTCTTGGTTGACAATCATGATCATCTTGTTGGAACATTCAAAGTACTTGTGTCCACTACCACCACACTTGAAGCAAGTAATAGTGCTTGACTTGACTTGAGGAGCACTTGAGGATGATGTGGGAGGCACTTGCTTCTTGAATGGTTGGGAAGACTTGTTGGGAGCACTAGAGGCTCGAGTGTTGCTCTTGGTGGTAGTTGGAGGAGGAACTTGTGTCATTGGAGTTGAGGATGATGGTCTTGAGTTGAACAAAGCCTTTTGCTTGCTATACTTGAGATCTTCCGCAATTTGGCGTTCCGCCTTGAGAGCTTGGTGGACAAGGGCCACAATGTTGTCATACGGTTGATACTCGACGATCTTCCTTATAGGATAGTTGAGGCCATTGAGGAAGCGCGCCATTGTTTGCTCTTGAGATTCTATCACATGAGCTCGAATCAAAGATGTCTCCATTTCCTTGTAGTACTCATCAACGGACTTCACACCTTGACGAAGTTCTTGGAGCTTCTTGAAGAGGTCACGCTTGTAGTGAGGAGGAACGAATCGAGCATGCATGAATTGCTTCATCTCATTCCAAGTGGCAATGGGAGCCATGCGATTGCGGACTCGTTTGGCTTGTAGACGATCCCACCATAAGAGTGCATAGCCTTCGAATTCCAAAGATGCTAGAGCAACCATCTTCTTGTCGGTGAAGTTGTGAATGCCGAAGATCTTGTCAACCTTGAGAGCCCAAGCAAGATAGTCTTCGGGATCATTCTCACCATTGAACTTGGGGACATTGAAACGAAGAGCACTCATGTTGTTGTCCTCTTGCGGACGATGGGGACGCTCATGTTGGCGCTCATGGGGGTCTTCATCATAAATGGGAGGTGAATCATCATAGGGGTCATCCTCATTGTCTTGGCGGTGGCGATCATGATGGGGAGGATGACGCCGGTGGTCATTAGGTGGTGGTGGTTGGTGGTGACAAAGCCTAGCTTCATGGCGTTCACTATCATCATGGCCATTGTGATGTTGTCGAGGACGCTCTTGTTCTTGGCGAGGGTGTTGAGGATGATCATGGTCTTGGCGGTCATTGTTGTTGGGACGCGCATGGCGCCTAGGTGGCCTTCGATGTTGACGAGCATCTTCCACGAAATCATTGTGGCCATAGTCTTGAGCGTGGCCTTGTGGAGGTGGAGGATGATGGTGTTGTCGAAGGCCCGGGCGTTGCGGTTGTTGAAGAGGGTCACCACGGCCTTGGCGATGTCGAGGTGGTGGTGATGGCGAGCTATCCTCATACCAATTGCGTCGCGGAGGTTGTTGAGGTTGTGGAGGAGGTGGTGGTGGTTGTTGAGGTTGTCCACCCTCCTCCACGTTGTGGCGATCATGGCGACGAGGTTGGTAAGGATCTTGATTGCGGTGGCTTGAGCGACGAGACCTTGAGGACGATGAAGAATGACGGCGATTGGCAAGATTAGCCAAGTTGGTGTTGATGCGCGTCATTTGATCATTCAATCGAGCCTCTTGCTCTTGTAGTCGACGCTTATAGCGTTGCAACCCGTCCTTGACGAGTTCGCGGAGTTGAAAGTGGTCATTGTGGGTGACGAAGTTGGCGTAAGCATTGTCGTTGTAGAATGGATTGCCTTCGTCTTCCGAGCTCGGACTTGTGAATACTCCTTCCCTAGCCATCTCAAAAACACACACAAGGGTGATATTGAAGAAATGGACGCCTCACTTACCCAACGTTACCTTTCTTGGTCGTATTGAGGCTAGTGGACGAGCCTAGGTGTAGGGCGGTATGTCAAGAGCGAATCCAAAAAGATCGAAAGAAACCGCAAACGGCAACACACACACTTTATATGGAAGGCAAATAGGTTAGGAAAGTGGCGAGGAAAAATCGACAAAACCGAAGAAAAGTTTGTTGTCAATCGTGGAGAAAATTCAAAGAAAAGTTAGCACAAAAACCAAACCTATAGGATGGAAATATGGTGGAACACACACATTGCAAGGGAAAAATGGGGTTAGTGCGACCAATGGACGAGCGAAGAACGAAATGGCCCTAACGTAGACTAATACTCAATGCCACACTAACTCAAAGAGGACGCTAGCTCAAACCGCAAATTTGAAGAGGCAACAAGATTCGCACCGTGGCAACCGGTCACTCTTTCTCTTTTGCGACGCAATGCTACACGTTCCTACAATGGAAAGCAATTGGCACCGATCCTTTTGCTTCTTTTTCTATTTTTTTTTTTTTTTGATTTTCTCTTTTTGATGGATTCCAAAGTGCCAATGCCTACTCGGTAGCTAATCTCTCACAAGCGCTAACCTCGCACTCTCGATGCCACAAATGCGATGCCAAGCGGTGTAAAAAGAACTAGTCCGATAGGTAAGTAACACAATGGGGTGGGGTGGTGCAAGCGGAAGCAAGTTATACCTCTCTTATTTGATGATCACGGACTTGCGGCCGTGGGGGAGTCGATGTCGTGGCGATCCGTTGATGTGGAAGCTAAGGTGATGTCGTGGGCGTCGCGTAGCACTTTGTTGCACTCAATTCGGATAAAAAACGACAAAGAAAAACAAGTTTCAAAATCTGTCGGAGAATCGAAGAGCTGAAATTTTCTGAGTTTTTGACTCAAATTCGAAATTCCCACAAAATCAAGAAATTTTTTGGACGAAATTGGAAAAATTGGCTGAATAGAAAGGTGTGGAATGGTGTTTGGCAACAAATCTATGAAGAAAAACCACGAAAAACTCAACGAATCAACAGATCGGTCAAATTCCCTTTTGGCTATTTTTTTGAGAATTTTCGAAATTCTTGGTGGAAAAAGAAAAATTGGTGGATGGGAAGTGTTGGGGGTGTCGGATTCGTGTCAATCTAGCTCTGATACCAGATGATGCGGAGGGTTACTCCTAGATTGGCCCGATCTTCACGAATCGACGGAGAACACGAAGAACACGAGGAACTCGATGAACACACGAGGGGGAAACGAGGGGGAGATCGAGGGCAACGCAAAAAAACGCAAGGATAAATAGTAAGAACCGAAGAACCCCAAATCTTCCGTCAACTAACCCCGAGGGCCGCCTACGGAACGATCGATTCAACTGAGCTCACCTTGATTGAAACCGCTTTACACCCGTAGCCGGTCCACTACGCCAATAGAACCTCAAGATAATCGAGAGGAAGATTGGACAATTCCTTGATAGAAACCCAAAGGGAGAGATCAAGTAATTGGATGATCCTTGATACGATCCTCGACGAAGTCGGAGGAGTAGCCTTGATACGTTCCTCGGTACACACCGGAGGAGTAGTTCCTCAAAGAGGGATACAAGAGAGCTGAGCTCCAAATGTTCTAAATTCAACTCTAAACCCTAGATCTAGCTTGGGGGAGTCCTTATATAGCCGGGGGTCGAAGCAGGTGAAACCGGGGGTGAAAACGGGTCATTTGCGGCCATTTTTGGGTCCACCTCGATGATGCGGAGGGTTACTCCTAGATTGGCCCGATCTTCACGAATCGACGGAGAACACGAAGAACACGAGGAACTCGATGAACACACGAGGGGGAAACGAGGGGGAGATCGAGGTCAACACAAACAAACGCAAGGATAAATAGTAAGAACCGAAGAACCCCAAATCTTCCGTCAACTAACCCCGAGGGCCGCCTACGGAACGATCGATTCAACTGAGCTCACCTTGATTGAAACCGCTTTACACCTGTAGCCGGTCCACTACGCCAATAGAACCTCAAGATAATCGAGAGGAAGATTGGACAATTCCTTGATAGAAACCCAAAGGGAGAGATCAAGTAATTGGATGAGCCTTGATACGATCCTCGACGAAGTCGGAGGAGTAGCCTTGATACGCTCCTCGGTACACACCGGAGGAGTAGTTCCTCAAAGAGGGATACAAGAGAGCTGAGCTCCAAATGTTCTAAATTCAACTCTCCAAACCTAGATCTAGCTCGGGGTCGTCCTTATATAGCCGGGGGTCGAAGCAGGTGAAACCGGGGGTGAAAACGAGTCATTTGCGGCCATTTTCGGGTCCACCTCGGCCTAGGGGCCGGCCTGGCCGGCCTGGAACCCGGCCTGGGGCCAGGGTGGGCGCCTGGAGGAGGAGGCCGGCCTGGGGCCGGGGTGGGGAGGAGGCAGGCCGGCCCCCAGGCCGGTTGGCTCTGTTGGGTGCCCGGCCTGGGGCCGGGGTGGGGAGGAGGAAGGCCGGCCTCCAGGCCGGCTGCCTCTGTTGGGGGTCCGGCCTAGGGGGGATGAGGCCGGCCTGGCCGGCCCCCGAGGCCGGGAGGGGCTCCTTTCCCCCTATCTTCTCCGCCGGGACTCCGATTGCGATGCCGTTTCTTCCGCCCTCCTTCGTATCTTCTTGCGCATCATTTTGGGTGCTTTCCGGGGCCTCCGTGGTGGGTTTGAACCTAAGTACGCAAAGTGTGGGCCCCCTACCCGAGCGCCCCGGCCTCCAGGCCGGCCTGGCTCCCTCCACCCAGGCCCCAGGCCGGGCACCCAACAGAAGGGGCCGGCCTGCAGGCCGGCCTGCCTCCTTCCCACCCTGGCCCCAGGCCGGCCACCCCTCCAGGCCGGCCTCTGCGCCCTCCAGGCTGGCCAGGCCGGCTCCCATGCCGGCGTGGCCCCAAAATGCACGGGAATTCAGAACTGAGTACGCAATGTGGTGGTTGTTGAGAACTTCGGGCTTTGCCCTTGTATCCCTCTTGTGAGGTGACTCCTCTTACGAGGCTACTCCTTAGATGTGTATCTAGGACCGTATCAAGATCTCTCCAAGGAGCTACTCTTTCACCTTGTGATTCTAGTAGTGTTTGCCAACCTTCCCCTTTGGGCTTCTGTTGGATCGGTGGACCGACCGGTGAGAGAAATCGGTTTCAATTAGCGTGTTCTTGACTTGGGTTTGCGATCCCTCGTAGGCTTCACGAGTTATCTTCCCCCTTTTGTGTTTCCACGTGTTTGCCCTCGATTTCCCCTCGATTCCCCCTCTCGTGTTCATCGTGTTCATCGCGTTCTTCGTGCGTTCTTCATTCGTTCTTGTCGATTCGTGAAGATCGGGCCAACTTAGAGGTCAACACTTCATCATCTGGTATCACGAAAAACTCAACAAATCAAGAGATCGGTCGAAATCCCTTTCGGCTATTTTTGGTCAAATTTTCGAATTTATGATGGATAGAAGAAAAATTGGTGGTAGGGGAGTCAGGCCGGCCTGGAGGCCGGGGCGGTCGGGTAGGGGGGCGGCCTGGGAGGCCAGCCCGAGGCCGGGGTGGGGTGAGGGAGGCCGGCCTGCTCGGGCAGGGGGCCGGCCTGGGAAGGGGGAGGCCGGCCTGGCCGGGGGGGTAGGCCGGGAGACCCCTTTTCCCTCCGTTCTTCCTCCTCGGAACTCCGATCTTGACGCCGTCTTCGCCCACGTTCTTCCTAGCTTCGTGTGCACCTTCTTGGATGTGTTCTTGAGCATCTTGGGCACGATCTTGGGTCTCCATGTGGTGATCCCACCTATGCATGTAGAGGGGTATTTCATGAGGTAGAGCACCGTTCACCAAGTCACCGGAAACATACGAAGATAGGAGTGAGTTCACCTTGTTGCGTATCGATGTTGTTCTTGGTGGAATACGGTGGGCTACATCACTTGGGGTACATGAGTCTGTCCTGCTGCGTTTGGGGTGGTTTGTATGGTGCGTTTTCATTTGTAGTCCGAAAGTTATGTGTCTAAATCTGGTTGGTGGTGCCAAACATGAAGGGCAGCAAGAACAAGTCTAGCTAGCCGAGAGGGAGGATGTGGTGTGGCAGGCCAGGAAGACTTGAGGATGTAGAAGCGTGGCGATATGATAATTTGACGCCACATGCGCCGGAGAAGACCTTCTGGCGTTGGGGACAACGCCTTTTGAAGAAAGGGAGGATGATACGGGCATCTACTGGTTAGCACACTAGGACAATAAACTACGATGTATAGTGTCTAAGGCCTGCGAGCCGCATGTTATGGCCGAGCCTTTTAAATGGGCCGTTTTGTATCCAGTTTGAGTCCAATTAGATTAGGAGTCGGTTTGGGTCTGTCCAACCGACTAGGGGTTGGCCTCTTATATAAAGAGAGCCAAGCCCTAGGGTTTTAGACAGGTTGAACATTATGTAGAACTAAAAGTTACAGGTTACCACCGTCCCTAGGGGATCGGCGTGTAGGCGGCGTCACGGACGTTCGTCAGTTATCTTTGCAAATAAAGGTATGAGTGTTCTTGGATCTCCCAAGAGGGTTCGTGTGTGGCTAGGGGGCTCTTGGATCTGCCTAGAGTTGTCGAGCTTGGTGTGAAATAAAGGTGCGAGTGTTCTTGGATCTGCCAAGAGGGTTCGTGTGTTTCTCGCCTAAATCTATCCATGTTCTTCAGGTTACGTGTATCGCTCACGTGATTGGGAGAATAGTTACCATTGGTGGTTTTTGCTCTAATACCACGCATGATGTAGACGTTTGCCCGATCTTTCACCGCAAAAACCACCAATGATAACTATTCTCCCAATCACGTGAGCGATACACGTAACCTGAAGAACATGGATAGATTTAGGCGAGAAGCGCACGAACCCTCTTGGCACATCCAAGAACACTCGTACCTTTATTTGCAAAGATAACTGACGAACGTCCGAGACGCCGCCTACACGCCGATCCCCTAGGGACGGTGGTAACCTGGAACTTTTAGTTCTACATAATTTTCAACTTGTATAAAACCCTAGGGCTTGGCTCTCTTTATATAAGAGGCCAACCTCTAGTCGGTTGGACAGACCCAAACCGACTCCTAATCTAATTGGACTAAAACTGGATACAAACCGGCCCATTTAAAAGGCTTGGCCATAACATGCGGCTCGCAAGCCTTAGACATTATACATCGTAGTTTATTGTCCTAGTGTGCTAACCAGTAGATGCTCGTATCATAAATTCTTGCACGCTAAATTTCTGCAACTTCCTCCATCAATGATCATCTTGCAATCCATTTGAGGACCCACAATTGCTTTGTTTTGAAACAAATTGCACCTTTTGCTCTCATCACTTGGAATAACACTCAAATCTTGTGTGCAAACAATAGTTTGATAATTGGTAGCATAGGCATCAATAGGACCATCTTCATCATCATATGTATCCTCCTCATTAGGATCAGCATCATCTCCAGTCTCATACTCATCATTAGCATTGATAACCATGATTTTATTGTTAGGACAATCTCTCTAAAAATGCCCTTTTCCTCCACATGTATGACATGTCATGTCTGTATTTCGTGGTGTAGGTCTAGGACCACTAGAACCCGAAACTTGACGTGTTGTTTTCCTTGTACTAGGTGTTGCTTGGGTTTTGAACTAGATGCACTTTGGGTTTGAGCAACTTAAGGTGTAGGTGGTGTGAAAACAGAATTTTTAGGTGGAAAACTTCTCCTAGAACTCAATTGCACCTCCTCGGCCAACCTCTTCTCAGCTTCCCTTGATTGATGCAACAATTCACTCATATTGCTATATTGCAGATGTCTCACAATGCTTCTAATTTTGAATTCCAAACCTGACAAAAATCATTGCATTGTTTGTTATGGCTCCTCTCTAACACGAGCTCTTTGGAGTATCAATTCCATCTCCTTGTAATAAGCAACCACAAAATTTGTACCTTGCTTCAATTGTTGTAGCTTGTCATAGAGAGTTCTAATATGGTTCTTGGGAACAAATCTTTCTCTTAGAGATTGCTTCATCTCTCTCCATGTATTAATTTATGGTTCTTCAAGTTCTAAACCTTGTAATGCCATCCCACCACAAGAGAGCATAGCCATCAAAACTAAAAGATGCAAGCTTTACCTTCCTCTCCTCAGTATATTCATGCAATCTCCATAGCTTCTCAATTTTAGCTCCCACATCAATTATTCTTCCACATCTTCAATATCACAAGTGAGATTAGGTATAGAGAATTTTGGGTTTCCCAAGCCATCATCCTCTCTATTATTTTCCAATGGAATTCTCCTTGCAACTCCCACACGACCTCCTTGTACATTGCCTCTTCCATCATCCAAATCAGCAACATGAGGAGCATTAGGTGGAGCTCTTTGTTGTTGTTGTTGTTGTTGTTGTACCAAATTTGCTAAATTTGCAATGGGCCTTGTCAAATTTGTTATTGCCTCATTCAACACATCAACATATTCTTGTGTAGTTGCAGCTTCAATTTTGAGGTCCATATTCCTCAACTCTTCTCTCAAGGAATCATCACTTTTGTCCACCTCAGCAGTAATCCTCTTGTAAAGTGTATCTCTCAAAGCTTCATACTCATTCCATCTAACCACCTCGTCTGGTTTCTTCTTAAACTGTCCATCAACATCACTAAAAGTACTCATGATTAATCTGTTAGTAAACAAAATAATCAATGGGTTGTGGTGTTCTCTCACAACTCACTCAAAACCAGCAAAGAAGATCTATCTCACCGTTCCAAATTGAATAGGATTTACTTACCACAAGTAACAATGAAAAGTACCAAGTGTGAGAAGAGAATAACCAGGGTATCAAGTATCACAAGACAAAACAGGATATTTGGTGGGGCTTGGTTGGGAATCCTAACAACACCAAAATAGCAACTCCTATTTACTGTCTAATGTGATATAATTCACTAAAGGAACACACACACTCTGGGAGACAAATGTGGCTTAGCAATTATATGGTAGAGGTATTGCAAGCACTAGAAATACACTAGAAAATACTCAGAGAAACAGGCAAAAGATTGCTCAAATATTGTCCACAAAAATATCCAAGATATGGTGTATCAAGCTCAACTAGTGATAATGTAATGGCTCGGCCTCTTTTTGATTTTTCTCTCTTTCTATTTTTTTATACTTTTGTCTCTTTTCTATTTTTTTTTACTTTTCCAATGGCCTTTGAATCAACTAGGAGCAACAAGTAGAAGAAAATAGAAGTATGGACAAGAAATTGATCAAATTGAGCAGCCTGCTAGAGCAATAAAAACAGCTAGCCTTTTGGGTAGGTTCCTAAAAATTTGCTGTAGATAGGCTGTAGCTAGGATTAACAAAGATCATGACAAATTACCTAGAGAGAAAACAGGGAAAAGCAACGAAAAACTAAGAAAAACAGAAGAAAACGGTTGAAATTGTCTCACGGCAGAGAATGTGGAGTTTTTGTGTCGCACAGCAGTAAAATTACCCATAAAACTCTACCCGGCAGAGGAGCATGCGCAAGTGTGTGTGGTGTTGCGGTGGTGTGCTGCGGTAACGTTCGGTGTGGCTTTTTATGCACGCACGATCGAGTCCGAGCGGCGCTAGCTGAGTGCGCGTGCGGCAGTGCTTTTGCGCGTTTTCGGTGCCTGACAGCGAATCGGTGTCCGAGTATGGCTAGGTGTGCGCGCGCGGGGCCAAACGCGGTTTCAGTAGGGCTCGATAAGGAGTCCGAGCGGAAACTAGAACAACAACTACTAGTAGCAGCTAATTGGTGTTGATGTAGACTCTGGCAAAACTAAAATCTAATATTTTTTGTGTGGCTTTTTCTGGATAGGTAATAAAAACAACTAGACTATGGATGAAATTTTCTCACAGAGTAAACCCGAGAATCAGATACCAAGATGATATGGGGTGTCCCGATCTTCTCAATGAGCTCTCTCGAATAATATGGTGGATGTTTTATGGATGATAGATAACTAGTGCTACACTAAGAACTCTCCTCGGATAATCCCTGTTGCCAGTGCAACAACAATCAACTCCTTTGGATATTCTCAACTACAGACTCTTGCACACGCAATCAAAAATCACGAGTGGTCCTGTATCCCTTTATTCCCATTGGAACAACAATATATCACGCAAGTTTGCAATGGTTACTTAAAGATGAATGCTTAGCAACAATACAATCTAGAGGCTAGTGTTTTCTTGGTTTAAACTTGGTCTACTAAACCACACGCAGATGGAGACTATTTAAGGGAGAGGGGTGCGGCCACAAGGGGTATTGCGCAAGCACCCTTCTCCTACTAGGACTAGGACTAGGAAGTGGATACAAACCGACCCTAGGGGGTTCATCCATGATGGACACGCATGCCCATGCCTACTTTGGAAATATGACTTGTAATATGGCGCATTGATCTTCAATGGGGCGCCCTCCTCTCTTATCCTTTATGACTTAGTGTGGAAGAACATTCTTGGACTTGTTTTCCACACTTGTACATTTGTTTTCAGCACTTGTGCTATTGTTTTCACCACTTATAATATTTTTTTCAGCACTTGTACTATTGTTTTCACCACTTGTACTCTTGTTTTCTAGCATCTCTAGCTTGTTTTCGAGATCCTCCTTGTTGTTTTCCACCTCCATGCTTGTGTTATTAATAACCCAGATCATACATAAATGCATAGAATTAGGTAGTATAAAGTTCTCATAATCACAAACATCATGATCAATAAGGAGTGAATTCACTTGTTGTCGTATTAGCTTGGACCTTGACCTTGTTATTGGTTCAAGTCTTATTTCAACATGCTTAAGTGGTAAAGAACTAGGGATGTCCTCATCACCAGGTCTCCTTCGATGTCCGCGACCACCCCAAGTCCACAATGACCATGGGCACCATCCCCCTGGTCTGCACCCCCACCATCAATAACATCGTCATCACTAAGACGTTCCTTGATGGGGGTGCGGGCCTCAACGTGATCTCGATGCAGACATTCGAGAAGCTGTAATTGCCCTACAAGCGCTTGGCCCCCACGACATCCTTCACCGGCATCACCAACGGAACTAAAGTTCCCTTGGGACAGGTGCGCCTCACCGTCATGCTCGGCACTCATTAGAAGTATCGAACCAAAGAATCTCGACTTCGACGTGGCACACATTTCCCTCCCCTACAACGCCATCCTCCTCGGCTACCCAGCTCTAGCCAAGTTCATGGCAGTGACGCACCATGCATACAACATTGCCAAGCTGCCCGGACCTACTGGAACCATCACCATCCACGGTGAGGTGGAGGACGCGATGCACTCCGTCGAGCGCGCCTAAAAGAAGGTGGAGACCTCACACCCCGCCGATGAAGACGATGTGGAACACCTCGACGAGGTCCCAAAGAAGAGATTATATTCTCTCTGGAGGTGGCAGCCATCCAGAAGACCTCCCCGAGCACTGGCGGCTCGGGGGATACCGCCGCTCTACGCGTGGGCTTGCCTCCCAACTAGGGGGTGCACCCGTCGCCTTCTCGCTCCACCCGCCTCCACAAGGTCGTGGAGACGTACTCATGAGGGGACCCCGTGATGCTACGGTAAAAATGACGCCAAGACCTCTCTCCGTGAGGGTCTCATGGAGCTTCTCATCAGGCGGGGCAAACTTTTGTTTCTCGAGGGCGCCACAAGGCCACTACATCCTCAAGCTATGCACCTAAACTCACGCGAGTATTAGCTCCATGACGGTGGGAGTCCCGTGTCCGCAAAATGACATCAAGTGCCTCTTGGGGGACCACAAGGTCACGACATCCCCAAGCGTTTTGTAAAAGAACGATGCCTCACCCTAGCAGTAAATTGAGTTGCTTTCCCAAGAAATTCTCTCTTTGCATGCCGACATGCTTGCATGTCTGCATCTGACACGCACATTTGCATTCATCCCAACATGCATACTTTCCCCTCAATAGGTGCGTGAGTGCCTTTTCATCACGAGAGCATCCCGTGAGCGGGGGCTGGGACACTGTGTGTGTATGTACGGGTCGTTGTTGCACACAACACCTCAACAAGTCCCTTGGCGCATGTCTCCTCACGAGATGCTCATGAAGGAATGGACAAATGCGCGTCGTTGCGAAATATGAGTGGTTGCATGCATATACACCCCCCAGAGCAAATCACGTAATCCTCCACAAGGAACCCGAAGAAGTCCTCCACGAGGAAACAACAAGAAGTCCTCCATGAGGAACACAAGCAAGGCCTCTCGAGAAACCCTCCACAGGTACTACCTCAACAAAGGACTTCGCCTCCCAGAAGCTAAGTATCTTCACATAAAGTGTTCAAAACATACGAGGACTCCGCCATTCAAGGAGGCGGCGACTGCGAGGGGAGTTGGCGAGGAAAGTGGCAATGAGGTCGGGCGTGCGAAGGGAAGTGGCGACAAACGGGGGACGAAACGTTGTCGGGCCAATTCCATGTAATAACAGCCAGTGTCTTGGACATAAATATGCAAGAAAACGGGGCACCTAGCATTAAATTCGCCTCCCCTACAGAGCCTAAATGATACGGGCATCTACTGGTTAGCACGCTAGGACAATAAACTACAATGTATGATGTCTAAGGCCTGCGAGCCGCATGTTTTAGCCGAGTCTTCTAAATGGGCCGGTTTGTATCCAGTTTAAGTCCAATTAGGTTAGGAGTCGGTTTGGGTCTGTCCAACCGACTAGGGGTTGGCCTCTTATATAAAGAGAGCCAAGGCCTAGGGTTTTAGATAGGTTGAAAATTATGTAGAACTAAAAGTTCCAGGTTACCACCGTCCCTAGGGGATCGTCGTGTAGACGGCCTCTCGGACGTTCGCCAGTTATCTTTGCAAATAAAGGTGCGAGTGTTCTTGGATCTGCCAAGAGGGTTCGTGCGTGGCTTGGGGGCTCTTCGATCTGCCTAGAGTTGTCGAGCTTGGTGTGAAATAAAGGTGCGAGTGTTCTTGGATCTGCCAAGAGGGTTCGTGCGTTTCTCGCCTAAATCTATCCATGTTCTTCAGGTTACGTGTATCGCTCACGTGATTGGGATAATAGTTATCTCGGTGGTTCTTGCGGTGAAAGATCGGGCAAACGTCTACATCATGTGGTATTAGAGTGCCAGGTTGATCACCGCGAGATTTGTCCAGTTAAAGATCAATCTACAAGTTTACAAAAGATTGGTAGATGTGTTTTTGCTGGAATTGTTCGGAGAAAGGTTGACGAGTTGGCAGCATTGTTGCATCTCGTCAATGTGCAGATGGCAAGGAAGATCGAAGACGCCAGATTGCTTAAGGTGGTCTCGTCAGGCAGATCGATATATTGGGCGGCGAGTTCGGCAACTACTCGGGATCGGCGGTTGCACGCACGTGGGATCTGTAGGTTTGAGGTTCCGTTTTAGATTGGTTCTCTCCGTGCGCCGCGTGATGGAAAAAATTGAAGGTTCTGCACGTGGAGTACATACAAGCGAACGTACGAGGCAAGGCACCAGGTGGTTTGGTGGCTATTTTTTGTCGTGATGGTACGTGAGATTCTTATGGGAGCCAACAAAAAGAAAGGAAATCGTGTGGAGTATTGTGCTTGGTACGTGAGAGGTGTCGAGGCAAGAAAGAAAATATAGGAAGTTGCCTTCGTGTGGAGACTCCATCGGATCTGTTAGCTATTCGGCCTGAAAAAAAAATGTTGGGAGCTGATTGTATTGGGAAGTCATCTTCACGAGAATTGATTAGGTTGTGAGAAAAAAAAAGGCAATGGACGTGGTGGACTGCTGTTGGTCTATATCTGCGGGGAAAAAAAGAATTTAGGTGCAGATTTGCGTATCTGTACGGTTCAATTTTTTTGTACAGGTTGTGGCGGACACGAAGACAGAATAAAAAGAGACACTAGTTTATTTTTCACAGGCGGTGAACTTGGTTCATTTGGATTCATGGGGTGCATGAATTTGTCCTGTTCGTCTTGGGTGATGCACTTAGTTGACCTCCACTATTTCAGATTGCATCTATGGGCGTATTCAGCTTATTTGGACCCTTGGGGTACAGGAGTCTGTCTTGCTGTGTTTGGGGTGGTTTGTATGGTGCGTTTTCATTTGCAGTGCGAAAGTTGTGTGTCTCGATCAAGTTGGTGGCGCTAAACATGGAGTGCACCAAGAACAAGTCTAGCTAGCGAGAGGGAGGATGTGGTCTGGCAGGCCAGCAAGATTGAGAATGTAGAAGCGTGGCGATATGATAATTTGACGCCACAAGCGCCAGAGAAGACCTTCTGGCGTTGAGGACAACGCCTTTTGAAGAAAGGGAGGATGATACGGGCATCTACTGGTTAGCACACTAGGACAATAAACTACGATGTATGATGTCTAAGGCATGCGAGCCGCATGTTTTGGCCGAGTCTTCTAAATGGGCCGGTTTGTATCCAGTTTAAGTCCAATTAGGTTAGGAGTCGGTTTGGGTCTGTCCAACCGACTAGGGGTTGGCCTCTTATATAAAGAGAGCCAAGGCCTAGGGTTTTAGACAGGTTGAAAATTATGTAGAACTAAAAGTTCCAGGTTACCACCGTCCCTAGGGGATCGGCGTGTAGGCGGCGTCTCGGACGTTCACCAGTTATCTTTGCAAATAAAGGTGCGAGTGTTCTTGGATCTGCCAAGAGGGTTCGTGCGTGGCTCGGGGGGCTCTTGGATCTGCCTAGAGTTGTCGAGCTTGGTGTGAAATAAAGGTGCGAGTGTTCTTGGATCTGACAAGAGGGTTCGTGCGTTTCTCGCCTAAATCTATCCATGTTCTTCAGGTTACGTGTATCGCTCAGGTGATGGGAGAATAGTTATCTCGGTGGTTCTTGAGGTGAAAGATCGGGCAAACGTCTACATCACTAGATCAACACCAAATTGCTACTCTAGTTACTGTCTATTGTTGATTTGCGTATCTGTTTTTCTGTTTTTAGTTTTTGATCTATTAGGATTCATCTAGTTATCTTTTGTTTCTATACCGAAAATCCCACCAAAAAGAATAGTGCTGCGACCTGCGAGTTGCTTCTTGATTCCTCAAGTTTAGGTTTGATTCTACCATGGTCATTGAGCCTAAAAACTCTCCCGTGGATCGCCTAGCTTGCTCCTAAAAAATTGCACTCGGGTTCCTAGTCGAAATCGGATTCCAATCCGTTCTACCGTGGCATGCGTTTTGGTCTATTCGCTACCGCCGCTGTATTCCTGCCCCGCTGGGTTTCACCCTTACTGCACACGCGTTTTGTAACACAAACGCCTTACCGCCCCCCCCCCCCCGCTCCTAGCCGTAGTCAGACTCCGACTCTGCCGCGGCACGCGCTTTGTGCGATTGCCTGCCGCCGCTGCCCGACGCGTGCGCTACCTAGCCCTGCTCGGACTCGTTGTGTAGGGCATAAAACCCACAACACGCCTGTTACAAACCGCACCGCAGCACACTCCCGCGCTCTGCCGCGACAGCGATACTGTTGTTCTCTGCTGTGACCAAAAAATCCTGCCGTGAGCTGTTTTTGCTCGTTTTTCTTTTCTTTTTCTTAGTTTTTCTTTGTTATTCCCTGTTTCATCTCTAGGTTTCTTGTGCTGATCTTTGTTAAGCCATAGACACAACCATTCTACAGCAAATTTTAGGTCCCCAAAACTCAAAGACTAGCCGTTTTATTGCTCTACAGGCTGCTCAATTTGATCAATTTTCTGTCCACTTTTCTGTTATTCTATTACTTGTTGCTCCTAGTTGATTCAAAGGCCATTGAAAAAATAAAAAAATAGATAAAAGAGAAAAAAGTATATAAAAAATAGAAAGAGAGAAAAATCAAAAAGAGGCCGAGGCGTGGAAGCCTATCATCTTGGATATTTTATGGACATTTGAGCAATCTTGTGCCTGTTTTCATAGAGTATTTGCTTGTGTCTTTCTAGTGCTTGCAATAACTATTCCATATAATTTCTAAGACACATTTGTCTCCCAGAGTGAGTGTGTTCCTTTAGTGTTTTCATCACATTAGACAGTGCATTGGAGTTGTTATTTTGTTGTTGTTAGGATTCCCAACCAAGCCCCACCAAATACCCTGTTTGCATTGTGATACTTGATAGCCTGGTTATTCTCTTCTCACACTTAGAACATTTATCATTGCTCCTTGTTGGTAAGTCAATCCTATTCACTTTGGAACAGTAAGTGAAGCCATCTTTGCTTGGTTTTGAGTGAGTTGTGAGAGAGCACCACAACCCATTGATTATTTTTGTTACTAACAGATTAATCATGAGTTCTTCTAGTGATGTTGATGTGCAGGCAAGGAAGAAACCTGATGAGGTGGTCAAGTGGAATGAGTATGAAGCTTTGAGAGATAAATTTTACAAAAGAATTACTATTGAAGTTGATAGAAGTTATGATTCTTTGAGAGAGGAGTTGAGGAACACAGACCTCAATATTGAGGCTTCGGCCACACAAGAATCTCTTGATGCTATGCAAGAAAATTTGACAAGACAAATTGAGAATTTAGCCACATTGATAGCACAACAACAAAGGAATCCAGCAAATGATGATTTGGATGATGGGACAGGTAATGTACATGGAGGTCGTGGAGGATATGCAAGGAGAATTCATGTGGATAACAATAGAGAGAATGATGGCTTGGGAAAACCAAAATTCTATATCCCTAGTCTCACATGTGATGATGAAGATGTGGAAGAATACTTGATGTGGGAGCTGAAAATTGAGAAGCTATGGAGATTACATGAGTATCCTGAGGAGAGAAAAGTGAAGCTTGCATCTTCTGGTTTTGATGGCTATGCTCTCTTGTGGTGGGATGGCATTACAAGTTTGAGGGAAGAACAAGAGCAACCAGAAGTTACTACATGGAGAGAGATGAAGCAACTGCTAAGAGAAAGATTTGTTCCAAGGAATTATATTAGAACTCTCTATAACAAGCTACAACAATTGAAGCAAGGTACAAAATTTGTGGATGCTTATTACAAAGAGATGGAATTGATCCTACAAAGGGCTCGGGTTAGAGAGGAGCCAGAGCAAACAATGCAAAGATTCTTGTGAGGATTGCAATTCAAAATAAGAAGCATTGTGAGGCATGTGCAGTATAACAATATGAGTGAATTGTTGCATCAATCAAGAGAAGCTGAGAAGAGGCTGAATGAGGAGGTACAAGTGAGTGCAAGAAGGAGTTTCTCATCTCAAAAATCTGTTTTCACACCACCTACACCTCCAATTGCTGCAACCCGTGGGAGTACAAGTGCTAAACCCGAGACAAACACCTCAAGTGCAAGGAAAACAACAACACCAACTTCGGGTCCTAGTGGGGCTACACCTACCCCACGAAATAGGGACATGACATTCCATACATGTGGAGGACAAGGTGATAAGGGGTGGCCCAATCTTCTCAGTGAACTCACAGATAACTCCAGTATGATAACTAGTGCGCCACTAAGAACTCTCTCGGCTGATCCCTGATGCCAATGCAAAAGATAGCAACCCCAAGGATATTCTCAACTCCACACTCTTGCACAAGTAATCCACCGACTACAAGTGGTTCTGTACCGTCTTATTCCCAGTGGAACAGCAGGTATCACGTAAAGTTTGCAGATGAACTTCCAGATGAAAGGCTTACAAGCAGTTTCAATCTAGAGGTCTAGGGTTTTGGGGTTTAACGTAGTCTACCTCAACCACACGCAGGTGGGACACATATATAGGTGGAGGGGTGCGGCCACAAGGCTCCCTTGCGCAAGCAACCCTCCCCTACTAGGACTAGGACTCCTACTAGGACTAGGACTCACATATATGGATACAAACCGATTCCATACACAAGGAATTCGGCCACATTGGTATGGAAACCAAACCTACTACTATTAGAATTGTCATGGCGCATTGATCTTCCATGTGGGCGCCCTCCTCTTGCTTTGTTCATGTATGAGTGTGGAATAACATAATTGAATTGTTTTCCACACTTAGTGCATTTGACCTTGTGGAGGCACCATCCCCTTGTCATCATAACATTTGTTATTTGTTGTTTTCTCCATGCTAGCACTTGTTTTCCATCTCCCCTTGTAGTCCATGCTCATCCTTGTGTATCTCCTCTCCATGATCTCCATTCATGATTGTGTTATCAACAAACCTAAGAATACACAAATGCAAGGACTTAGGTAGTATAAAATTCTCACAATTATAAACATTGTACTCAAGTAGGAGTGAATTCACCTGTTGTTGTAATAGCTTGGTCCTTGATCTTGTCATTGGACCAATCCTCACTTCATTAGCTTTTATAGGAGCATCCTCATGTGTAACAATAGGTGAAGAGCTAGAGATGTCCTCATCATCCTCCCCCTCTTGAAAAGGCATCGACCTCGATGCTAAATCATCTCCATGGTAAGGTGTCAAATCAGCCACATTAAAAGAATTACTAACACCAAACTCATCAATTGGGAGGTCAATCTTGTATGCATTATCATTGATCCTTGAAATAACTTTGTAAGGACCAGCTCCTCTAGGCATCAACTTGGACTTTCTCAATGTGGGAAATCTATCTTTTCTAAAGTGCACCCACACCATATCTCCTGGCCGAAAAATCACTTCTTTCCTCTTCCTATTCATCCTCTCGGCCACATATTTTCCTTTGCTCTCAATTGCTTCTTTTGTCTTCTCATGAATCTTTCTAACAAAATCAGCTCTCTTGGATGCCTCCATATTAATTCTCTCTTGAATAGGAAGTGGTAATAAATCAAGAGGAGTAATAGGCTTGAACCCATACACCACTTCAAAAGGACATAATTGAGTAGTTGAATGCACAGCTCTATTGTATGCAAATTCCACATGTGGCAAACACTCCTCCCACTCCTTCAAATTTTTCTTGATCATGCTTCTCAATAATGTGGACAATGTTCTATTAACCACCTCGGTTTGTCCATCAGTTTGGGGGTGGAAAGTAGTAGAAAATAATAGC
Source organism: Alopecurus myosuroides (assembly GCA_028641055.1). Lineage (NCBI taxonomy): Eukaryota > Viridiplantae > Streptophyta > Magnoliopsida > Poales > Poaceae > Alopecurus > Alopecurus myosuroides. Next base: position 336,534,156 of record CM054059.1, on the reverse strand, counting down.
TTAGTGCCAGGCTTACCCCAAAGTGTTTTCCAAAAGTAACTCATGAACTTGACATCTCTAACCGAAACTATAGTCCTTGGAACTCCATGCAATCTCACAATCTCTCTAAAGAACAAATTGGCAATGTGAGAAGCATCATCACTCTTGTGGCATGGAATAAAATGAGCCATCTTTGAAAATCTGTCCACAACCACAAAGATAGAGTCATGTCCTCTTTTTGTCCTTGGTAATCCCAACACAAAATCCATACTAATATCCTCCCATGGTGTACTTGGTGATGGCAATGGTGTATATAATCCATGGGGCTTCAATTTTGATTTGGATTTGTTGCAAGTAATGCATCTTGGCACTAATCTATACACATCTCTTCTCATATGTGCCCAATAGAAATTTTCAGCCAACATCAACAAAGTCTTCTCTCTTCCAAAGTGTCCCATCGATCCTCCACTATGGGATTCCTGGATCAAAAATAAACGCAAGGAACACTCGGGAATACACAATTTGTTAGCTCTAAACAAGTACCCATCATGTATATGAAATTTTTCCCATGCTTTAGTATTAACACATTTATTAAAAGGCATAGAAAATTCTTTATCTTCATCATATAAATCTCTAATACCCTCCAAACCCGAAACCTTGATTTCTAAATTTGAGAGTAACATATTTTTTCCTTGACAAAGCATCAGCAACTACATTATCCAATCCCTTTTTATGTTTTATGATGTATGGAAAAGATTCAATAAATTCAACCCATTTAGCATGTCTCTTATTCAAATTAGATTGGTACTTTAAGAATTTCAATGCTTCATGATCACTATGTATAATAAATTCTTTAGGCCACAAATAATGTTTCCACACCTCTAAAACTCTCACAAGTGCATATAATTCTTTATCATAAACGGAGTAATTCAATTGTGCACCATGTAATTTTTCAGAAAAATAGGCAATAGGTTGTTTATTTTGCATGAGCACACCTCCAATACCTATGCCACTAGCATCACATTCAATTTCAAATTGTTTATCAAAATTAGGTAGCATAAAAAGTGGGGCCGAAATCAACTTCTCCTTCAAAGTATCAAAAGCAATATCTTGAGCAACACCCCACTCGAAATTGACACCTTTTTTAGTTAGATCATTTAAAGGGGCAGCAATTGTACTAAAATTAGGCACAAATCTTCTATAGAAACTAGCAAGCCCATTAAAACTTCTAACTTGACTCACATTAGTTGGAATTGGCCAATTTCGAATAGCTTCAACTTTAGATTGATCAACCTCAATTCCATGCTTAGGAACAACATAAACAAGAAATATGACCTTATCTTTGCAAAAAGTGCACTTCTCAAGATTACCATACAATTTATTAGTTCTTAGCACTTGCAAAACTTGTCTAATATGATCCATGTGGTCATGTTCATTGTGGCTATATATGAGAATATCATCAAAATAAACTACCACAAATCTACCAATAAAGTCTCTCAAATATGGTTCATTAATCTCATGAAAGTACTAGGTGCATTAGTTAAACCAAAGGGCATTACTAACCACTCATATAAACCAAAATTTGTCTTAAAAGCAGTTTTCCATTCATCTCCCTCTTTCATTCTTATTTGATGGTATCCACTACGCAAATCAATTTTAGAGAAAAGAGTAGCACCACTTAATTCATCTAACATGTCATCTAAACGTGGTATAGGATGACGATAGCGAATAGTAATGTTATTAATTGCTCTACAATCTACACACATGCGCCAAGTACCATCTTTCTTAGGAACCAAAATAACGGGAACAGCACAAGGAGAAAGACTAACTCGAACATAACCTTTATCTAGGAGTTCTTATACTTGCCTTTGTATCTCCTTTGTTTCTTGTGGATTGGTTCTATAAGGAGCTCGGTTTGGGAGAGATGCTCCGGGGATTAAATCAATTTGATGTTCAATACCTCTCAAAGGTGGCAATCCCGAAGGCACATCTTGTGGAAAAACATCCTCAAAGTCCTGTAAAACATTAGAAACACCAAGAGGAATAGGGGTCATGTCATTAGAAACCAAAATCTCTCCCTTGTGAATAAGCACAATAGGGACTAGTGAAGGATCATCCCTAAATTCCCTCAAATCCTCTTTAGTGGCTAACATGCATAATAGGTTCTCTCTCTTTTTACCACTCGAATTGGTTTTGCTATCACTCCCCATGGCTTGTGGTTTTGGTGTTCCCTCATCCCTCTCTCTTTCTTTTTCCACTTTCCTCTCAATTTTGGATTGGGACTCTTGTAGAATTTGTTGTGGAGTCATAGGCCTCAAAATAATAGTCTTCCCATGATGATATAGCTCATATGTATTTGCTCTTCCTTCATGCTTCACACTTCTATCAAATTGACAAGGTCTTCCCAATAATAAGTGGCAAACTGTCATGGGCACCACATCAAACTCAATAATATCTTTATAAGGTCCAATTTGGAACTCCACTCTCACCATATAAGAAACCTTCATTTGTCCCGTGCTACTCAACCATTGGATATGATAAGGAGAAGGATGTGGTATATATTTCAAGTTGAGTTTTGCACATAGATCTTTGCTAGCCAAATTTCTGCAACTTCCTCCATCAATAATGACTTTGCAAGCCATGTTAGGACCAATAATAGCTTTGGTTTGAAACAAATTGCACCTTTGATGTTCAGGAGTAGGCACCACACTCAAGGAATTTTGGGTGCAAACAATAGATGGCATAGTAGTAGCATAAGCATCCAAAGGAGTATCACTCAAATAGCCATCAATATCATTAGGATCAACATCATCACCTGTCTCATATTCATTGTTCTCATTGATCACCATCACTTTTGTATTTGGATAATCCCTCTTAAAGTGCCCTTTTCCTCCACATGTGTGGCATGTAATATCTCTAATCCTTGTAGTAGGAGCACTAGAACCCGAGGCACTTGCTGTTGGTAGTGGTGATTTCTTGGAAATAGAGGCACTAGGCTCGGGTTTAGAGGATGTAGCACCTCTAAAACTAGATGATGGAGGTGGTGGAAGAGGTGCACTAGGCATAGTTGATGCTCTCATTGGAAATCTAGCCCTTGTCTTAGTAGCAATTTTTGCCTCCTCCAAAAGATGTGCTTCGGCCTCCCTTGCATGGTGTAGCAACTCATGTATATCATTGTAGTGATGATGCCTAACAATTCCCTTGATTTTATAATTCAAACCCGAAAGGAACCTTTGCATTGTTTGCTCCAATTGCTCTCTCACACGTGCCCTTTGCATAATTAGCTCCATCTCTTGATAATAAGCATCAACACTCATAGTACCTTGCCTCAATTGTTGCAATTTATCAAATTGTTGCCTTATGTAATTTGGTGGAACAAATCTATCCCTCATGACTCCCTTCATTGATGAGGACATGCCTAAGGATTATGTGATCACAAGAGAGTTGATAGAAGACCACATGAACATGGTGAAAACAATAAAGCAAGATGGTGAAAACAGTTCATAACAATTGTTATTCAATAGAACAATTGTTATTCATCAAGATATGGGGATGGTGCCTCCACAAGATCAAATGCACTAAAGTGTGGAAAACAATGCCACATTGTTGTTTCACATTCATGGATGGACAAGGAAGGAGGAGGGCGCCCACAAGGAAGCATCAATGCGCCACATTGAGTTCTAGTAGTAGTAGGATTGGTTTCCATACCAATATGGCCGCACCCTTTGTGTTTGGGTCGGTTTGTATCCAGTTGGTGTCCTAGTAGGAGTCCTAGTCCAATTAGGTTAGGTGCTTGCGCAAGGAGAGCCTTGTGGCCGCACCCCCCCTCATATATACTCCCCTTGGGGCGCATAGGAGGGTAGACTACGTTAAAACCAAAAACCCTAGACCTCTAGATTGAAACTGCTTGTAAGCCTTTCATCTGGAAGTTCATCTGCAAACTTTACGTGATACCTGCTGTTCCACTGGGAATAAGACGGTACAGAACCACTTGTAGTCGGTGGATTACTTGTGCAAGAGTGTGGAGTTGAGAATATCCATTGGGTTGCTATCTTTTGCATTGGCATCAGGGATCAGCCGGAGAGTTCTTAGTGGCGCACTAGTTATCAATTCAGAAGTTATCTGTGAGTTCACTGAGAAGATTGGGCCACCCCTTATCATCTTGGTATCACCACATCAAACTCAATGACATCCTTGTAAGGTCCAATTTGGAACTCCACTCTCACCATAAAAGAAACCTTCATTTGTCCCGTGCTACTCAACCATTGGATATGATAAGGAGAAGGGTGTGGCATATATTTCAAATTGAGTTTTGCACATAACTCTTTGCTAGCCAAATTTCTGCAACTTCCTCCATCAATAATGACTTTGCAAGCCATGTTGGGACCAATAACAGCCTTTGTTTGAAATAGAGTGCACCTTTGATTTTCAGGACTAGGCACCACACTCAATGAACTTTGTGTGCAAATAATAGATGGCAAAGTAGTAGCATAAGCATCCAAAGGAGTATCACTCAAATAACCATCATCATCATCAAGATCATTGGGATCAACATCATCACCTGTTTCATACTCATTATTCTCATTGATCACCATCACTTTTGTATTTGGACAATCCCTCTTGAAGTGCCCTTTTCCTCCACATGTGTGGCATGTCATATCTCTATTCCTTGTAGTAGGAGCACTAGAACCTGAAGCACTTGCTGCTGGATGTGATGATTTCCTTGTATTAGACACACTAGGCTCGGGTTTGGATGATGGATCACCTCGAAAACTGGAAGATGGAATTGGTGGGGGTGGTGTACTAGGAGTAGTAGATGATCTCAATGGAAATCTATTCCATGTTCTATTAGTAATTTTTGCCTCCTCAAGGATATGTGCTTCGGCCTCCCTTGCATGGTGTAATAGCTCATGGATATTTTGGTATTGATGATGCCTCACAATGCCTTTAATTTTGTAGTTCAAACCCGAAAGGAATCTTTGCATTGTTTGCTCCAATTGTTCTCTCACACGTGCCCTTTGCATAATTAGCTCCATCTCTTGATAATAAGCATCAACACTCATAGTTCCTTGCCTCAATTGTTGCAATTGATCAAATTGTTGCCTTATGTAATTGGGTGGAACAAATCTATCTCTCATAATCCTCTTCATGTTGTTCCAAGTGACAATGGGCAATTCTCCATCTTCTTGTCTCTTCCTCAAAAGCTCATCCCACCATCTAAGAGCATAACCATCAAACTCACTTGAAGCCAATTTGATCTTTCTATCCTCATTGTACTCATGCATTCTCCATAATTTTTCCATCTTCAACTCCCATAGCAAGTATTCTTCCACATCCATATTATCAAAGCTAAATGATGGAATAGAAAATTTAGGCTTACTCAAACCATCTTCTCTAGGATTAGCTTGCACCACATTGTTTGGCATTCTTCTTTCTCCAAAGTTTTGGTTTCGGCCATTATATCCTCCTAGGCCTCTTTCCTCTCTATTTCGGCCATGAACTTGATTTCTTGCACCAATAGCTTCCACTCTATTATTAGCATCACTATGGACACTAGCATTGTCATCATCAATAAGAGGCATTCTTGTTTGAATCATGGTTTGAAGTCCAGCAAGGGTAGTAGTCATTTGAGCAATAGAATCATGAATTGATCTCACTTCCCCTCCATTAGTCTCGGCCAATTTGTGTGTGGCCTCCATCTTGGTCTCCATAGCTTGGAGAGCCTCATATAAGGGATCACATGCATCTTGAACAAATTGTTTGAGTCCATTATGATTGTCCAATATCTCCTTTGCCAAAACATCTCTAAGAGCCTCATACTCTCTCCAATTAACTCCCTCCTTATGGTCCTTCTTTTGCTGCACAAGATCACCACTAGAAAGATCCATTAGTAGGTTAGTGTAATAGAAACAAGTATAGGTTGTGGTGCCTCTCACAACTCACTCAAAAATCTAGCAAGACAATAGGATATCTTACCACTCCAAAGTGAATAGAGATACTTACCACAAGTAGAGGCAATTAAAGTACTTTGGTGTGAAGAAGAGAATACCCAGGTTTTTAACTCTCACAAAAGCAAACAAGGTTATTTAGTGGGGTTTGGTATGGATACCTAACAATCACCAAAGTAACAATCCTATTTGCTGTCTTAGTGAAGATATAAAATACCCAAGGAAACTCACACAATGGAGACAAATGTGGCAATGCAATATATGGATGAGTTTTGCAATGCACTAGAAAGTCACTAGCTAGGCTCTTTGATAAGGGGTGGCCCGATCTTCTCGATGAACTCTCACGATAACTTGATGGATAAATTGTGTCTTGCTGAAACCTCTCCGGCTGATCCCTGATGCCAATGCAACAGCTATCAATCCCTTTGGATATTCTCAACTCCACACACTTGCACGACGTAATCAAAGACTACGAGTGGTCCTGTATCTACTGATTCCCAATGGAACAACAGATAACACGCAGAATTTGCAAGGGGTAACTCCACCAAACTGGTGGGGATAAATTCAGATGAACATAGTTCAATTCTGGAATCTAGGGTTTATGTTTAACTTGGTCTAACCTCTAATTTCGTGGCTAAGAGGTATATATGAGGGGGTGGCGGCTAAGAGAGGGGGAGGTGCGCCCCCAACCCTAATCCTACACGGTTTGGTGCACCCAAACCAATACAAACCGACCCACAAGGGGGATTCGGCCAACCAGCCACACAGGGCCTTATTGGACTCGCATAGGGCCCTCTCCTAACCATAGACATGGTCTTAGGTTTGGAGAGAACCAACATTGGACTCGCAGGGGCCTCTCTCCTAACCATAGACATAGTCTAAGGTTTGGAGAGAACACAAATACAATTATTCTTCCTATCTTTATTCTGCCTCCTCCTTCTCCCTTGGACTTGCATGATCATCTTCTTCCATGAGTTCTCCAATGCTTTGCTCCATGATTCCATGCTCCTTGCCTCCCATAATGCTTGTGTTATCAATAACCTGAATCATACATAAGTATAGAGATTTAGGTAGTATAAAATTCTTATAAGCACAAATAACATGCATTACTAGGAAAGAATTCACCTTATCATGAACAGCAGTGAGGCTCAATATTTCCTTCCAATTAAAGCATGGAAAATCCTCATGGACCCCTATTATATCCATATCATCCTCCCTTTCTTCATGACAAGACGTCCTCGGCTTGTGGTAATCTGAACATGGAAGAAACAGAAAGAACAACGTGTATGCACAATACATATTTCTATCATGGGGTGCATTAGTGTTGTGGACATGATAAATATTTTCATATGACATGATGCAACGAAATTTGCATGTATGTATCACGGAATTGTCACAAGAAAAGAAATAGCATCTCATCGCATAGCAATCACAATTGCAAATATAAGTGAAGCTCGGGAAATTATGATCATAAGGAGAAACATTTATGTATAAATTGTTATTGGTTATTATCAAACCAAGTGTTCTCACAGAAGATCTATGATCACAATCAAAATTGGTTATAGCAGTGTATTCAATTGTCTTATCATGCATAGTATAACCATCATAGGAATTGCAACTCATTTTGCAAATATAAGTGAAGTATAAATCATCAGCATATGTACTTATCAAATGTTGCTGAAAATCAAACATATGTGTAGAATCATGCTTAGTTGTAGCAAATTGTAAACAATTCAACCAAGGTAACACAATAGTTAATTCAGCAATTGTATCACAAGTAATACATATGTGATCCACAATAAAAATTTCATTCATGTTATAGTCACCAACCAAATTAAAAGTGAAACAAGTAGCATAAGTGCTAGAATTTATATATGAAATTTCAGCAATCCTATTCATAGCACATTGCACATTAATTGGTTCATGTAACATGATGGAATACACAATATTCATAGGTGGTATCTTAGCAAGCACTTCTTTATGTGAAATCAAAACCACATGCTCAAAATTTGAAATAAACAAACTATCACATGGTGGTGAACTATATGTGGTTATCAACTCAGAAGAATTAACTAACACATTAGTAGACTCACAAAAAGTTTTACTTGTTAGTGGCAGCTCCAAATCAGCACCAATAGCAATAACATCCTCCTCAGATATAATAGGCACTGATTCTTCTCTCTCAAGTGGTGATGCAGGTTGTACTAGTGATGGCTCCCTTTCTTCAAGAGTAACCTGCATATCACAAGACATAGTACTAGGCACAATGGCATGCTCCTCCAATGGATGTGGTGGTGGTGGTGCAGGTTGTACTATAGGCTCCCTTTCTTCAAAAGCAACCTGCACATTACATGAAACAACACTAGGAGTAGACATGATTATGTTAGTAGAAACAACCTCACATGTTTTCTCAACTTCGGCCTTCTTCTTTTCTACTCTCCTTGCTAGTTGCAATAATTCATCCAAAGTACTATATTCAACACGCCCCACTTGGAGTCTAATTGAAAATAGTAGCCCGGAATAAAATCTTTGCATTGTAGTTTGTTCATCCTCTAGAACCCGAGATAATTGTAGCAATGAAATCATCTCTAGGTAATATGCATCCACTGATTTTTCTCCTTGTCTTAATTGCTTCAATTTTGTATAGTGCTCCTCATCAACTAAAACACCCTTAGCTAGTAAGCGTTGATGCATGTTATGAATCATTGTGGACAAAGAGGAGACTTGTGCTTGCATATCTTGAATCACTTCTTTAGTTCCCTTAGTAACCTGCACATCCTCAACAACACTAGAAACACTCATTATGTTAGTGAAAACAAAACCAATGGGTTGTGGTGTTCTCTCACAACTCTCTCAAAACAGCAAAGAAAACATGTATCTTACCGCTCCAAAGAGAATAGAAAACACTCACCACAAGTAGTATGAACACGTGTACTGATGTGAAGATGAGAATACCCGGGAGTTTAGCTATCACAAGACAAACAAGGGATATGGTGGGGCTTGGTATGGATACCTAACAACACCAATAACAAGTCCTATTTGCTGCTTGTGATGATATGAAAAGCACAGGAAACACACACGTGGAGAATAATGTGGCAAGCAACTATATGGATGGAATTGTTGCAATGCACTCGAAAGACACTAGCTATTGCTCTTATAAGACAGGCACAAGATTGCTCAAAGAACTAGTGCAAAACAGCATGTAAAACAGCTCCAAAACAGCAGTAGCTATCACCAATATTCAGGCCTCTTTTTCTCTTTTATTTTTCTGTTTTTCCCCTCTGATTTTTCCACTCTTTTGGCCCAAAATGTCCAATTTGTACGGACTGTACGGACAGCAAAAATTTCCAGAAAAACAGCACTGTGAAACAACGAACTGAGCAGCCTGTGAGCAGCAAAAACGAGCTAGTCTTATATGGGTATGCTCCTAATTTTAGATGTAGATAGGCCGTGGCTATGGTTCTCAAAGATATGGAGTGGAAACACTATGAAATTGTGAAAGAAAACTGAACCGAAAATCAGCTAGAGGGAATAACACACCTCACGGCAGGAACTCTGTACCGCGGCAGAGATTTGCACCGAATTGGTGCCACGGCAGAGCAAAAACGCACCAAAAACGGCCCAAACTGGCTCTCGCACGGGGGCAGACACTGTCTGTGGTGCAGCGCGGAGGCAGTGTACGCGCGCGGCAGGGAAACGACCCACGGCAGCGAAACTCGCCGGTTTCCTACCGCGGCAGCGCGCGGCGCGCAGATTGGTAAGCGTGAGTTGGGGCGCGTGGGCGGATTGGTAAGGGTGTAGCGGGGGGATTCCGAGTACGGAAAGGAGACGGTGGCGGCAGCGATGTGGCCCGGTTCCGTGCCACGGCAGGAAACTCGATTCCGAGTGGAATTCGATGCAAACCACAGATCGGTGGGATATTTTTGTGGGATTTTTGGTGGACGCAAAAGGAAACACACGAAGAACAAGAACCCTAAACCTAGACCGACTAGAACAAGACTCAAAAAGAGAAAAGAAACGCAAAGATCAAACACAAACAGCAACTAGGGTATGGAATTGGTGATGATCTACGGCTAGGCAAGAACTAATCCTGTTTTTTGTGGGGCTTTTTCGTGGATAGGTAGAAAACAAAAAACGAATCTAAGGGGATAAATTGCTCACCGAGTCAACTTGGAAATCTGATACCATATGATAAGGGGTGGCCCGATCTTCTCGATGAACTCTCACGATAACTTGATGGATAAATTGTGTCTTGCTGAAACCTCTCCGGCTGATCCCTGATGCCAATGCAACAGCTATCAATCCCTTTGGATATTCTCAACTCCACACACTTGCACGACGTAATCAAAGACTACGAGTGGTCCTGTATCTACTGATTCCCAATGGAACAACAGATAACACGCAGAATTTGCAAGGGGTAACTCCACCAAACTGGTGGGGATAAATTCAGATGAACATAGTTCAATTCTGGAATCTAGGGTTTATGTTTAACTTGGTCTAACCTCTAATTTCGTGGCTAAGAGGTATATATGAGGGGGTGGCGGCTAAGAGAGGGGGAGGTGCGCCCCCAACCCTAATCCTACACGGTTTGGTGCACCCAAACCAATACAAACCGACCCACAAGGGGGATTCGGCCAACCAGCCACACAGGGCCTTATTGGACTCGCATAGGGCCCTCTCCTAACCATAGACATGGTCTTAGGTTTGGAGAGAACCAACATTGGACTCGCAGGGGCCTCTCTCCTAACCATAGACATAGTCTAAGGTTTGGAGAGAACACAAATACAATTATTCTTCCTATCTTTATTCTGCCTCCTCCTTCTCCCTTGGACTTGCATGATCATCTTCTTCCATGAGTTCTCCAATGCTTTGCTCCATGATTCCATGCTCCTTGCCTCCCATAATGCTTGTGTTATCAATAACCTGAATCATACATAAGTATAGAGATTTAGGTAGTATAAAATTCTTATAAGCACAAATAACATGCATTACTAGGAAAGAATTCACCTTATCATGAACAGCAGTGAGGCTCAATATTTCCTTCCAATTAAAGCATGGAAAATCCTCATGGACCCCTATTATATCCATATCACTCTTATTGACAGGCACAAGATTGCTCAAAGAAAAAAACCAAGTGTCACAATGGCAAGCTCAACTAGTAAACAATAGCAATGATATGGCCTTTTAGCACTTTCTCTTTTCTCTTTTCTCTTTTTTTTCTTATACTTTTTGCTTTTTCTATTTTTTTTGAATTTTTCAATGGCCTTACACTAAGCTAGGAGCAACAATAAACCAAACACAAGTGAACACAATGGTGGTGATGAAATATGAGCAGCCTGTCAGAGCACAAAATAGCTATACTTGTGGGAAAGTTCCTATTAATATGCTGTAGAAAAGCTGTGGCTAAGGTTCACAAGGGTACGGATATATTGGTCCTAGGGATGAAAACAGGAAAACAAAAAGAAAACAGAAAAATTCTATGTGAAATTGTGGCTCCAAACACTCACGGCAGGAAAAAGAGCACACGGCAGCAAAACAGACTGCTTTTGATCCACGGCAGGACTCACGGCAGCGAAAACGATGAAAAATCGTACCGCGGCAGAGATAACAGCAGCTCACAGGCGCGCGGCAGCAAAAACGCACAAAACTGTGCCGCGGCAGCGCGCAGCGCTCGCGTTACAGCGTGTGGTAAGCGCGTTACGGTGAAAATACTAGCGCGCGCGGGTTGCGACTGGCGGCAGCGGCGGCAGAGATTTCCTGCCGCGGGCAGTGCGCGCGGATGGATTTGGTAAGGCGTGCTGCGGCGCGCGAGGGGGTTTTGTAAGCGATGTAACGAGGGAATCCGAGTGCGAGTAGGGTGCGGCAGCGGTGGGATGGGTTGTTTTGGTTCGAATCCGAGAAGCACAAGGAAAAGGCACGGCAGCGTTTTGGTAACTTTTGGTGCCACGGCAGGGAGACTAGGTGGACTCGGATTGGAAAAATATGGTAATATGGAGCGGATTTTTTTGGTATTTTTTGATAGGATCTCGGCTAGATGAACAAGAACCCTAAACCTAGCCGAAAAATATGAAACTAAAAACGATAAAAAGCAACACAAATCTAACACAAAGACAGCACTAGTAATTGAAAACTAAGATGATATCTAGGCTATGGCAAAAACTAAAACTATTTTTGTGGGGCAATTTTCTGGATAGGTATGAAAAACACTCAAAACTAAAGGGAAATTGATAGCTCACCGAGGCAACCTGTAAATCTGATACCAAGATGATAAGGGGTGGCCCAATCTTCTCAGTGAACTCACAGATAACTTCTGAATTGATAACTAGTGCGCCACTAAGAACTCTCCGGCTGATCCCTGATGCCAATGCAAAAGATAGCAACCCAATGGATATTCTCAACTCCACACTCTTGCACAAGTAATCCACCGACTACAAGTGGTTCTGTACCGTCTTATTCCCAGTGGAACAGCAGGTATCACGTAAAGTTTGCAGATGAACTTCCAGATGAAAGGCTTACAAGCAGTTTCAATCTAGAGGTCTAGGGTTTTGGTTTTAACGTAGTCTGCCCTCTCCTATGCGCCCCAAGGGGTATATAAGAGGGGGGGTGCGGCCACAAGGCTACCCTTGCGCAAGCACCTAACCTAATTGGACTAGGACTCCTACTAGGACACCAAAATAGATACAAACCGACCCCCACACAAGGGGTGCGGCCAAATTGGTATACAAACCAATCCTAATTGAACTAGGTCTTGTATATGGCGCATTGATGCTCCTTGTGGGCGCCCTCCTCTTGCCTTGTTCATGTATGAGTGTGGAATAACATAATTGGATTGTTTTCCACACTTGGTGCATTTGATCTTGTGGAGGCACCATCCCCATATCTTGATGAATAACAATTGTTCTATTGAATAACAATTGTTATGAACTGTTTTCACCATCTTGCTTTATTGTTTTCACCATGTTCATGTGGTCTTCTATCAACTCTCTTGTGATCACATAATCCTTAGGCATGTCCTCATCAGATGATAAGGGGTGGCCCAATCTTCTCATTGAACTCACAGATAACTTCTGAATTGATAACTAGTGCGCCACTAAGAACTCTCCGGCTGATCCCTGATGCCAATGCAATAGATAGCAACCCAATGGATATTCTCAACTCCACACTCTTGCACAAGTAATCCACCGACTACAAGTGGTTCTGTACCGTCTTATTCCCAGTGGAACAGCAGGTATCACGTAAAGTTTGCAGATGAACTTCCAGATGAAAGGCTTACAAGCAGTTTCAATCTAGAGGTCTAGGGTTTTGGTTTTAACGTAGTCTGCCCTCTCCTATGCGCCCCAAGGGGTATATAAGAGGGGGGGTGCGGCCACAAGGCTACCCTTGCGCAAGCACCTAACCTAATTGGACTAGGACTCCTACTAGGACACCAAAATAGATACAAACCGACCCCCACACAAGGGGTGCGGCCAAATTGGTATACAAACCAATCCTAATTGAACTAGGTCTTGTATATGGCGCATTGATGCTCCTTGTGGGCGCCCTCCTCTTGCCTTGTTCATGTATGAGTGTGGAATAACATAATTGGATTGTTTTCCACACTTGGTGCATTTGATCTTGTGGAGGCACCATCCCCATATCTTGATGAATAACAATTGTTCTATTGAATAACAATTGTTATGAACTGTTTTCACCATCTTGCTTTATTGTTTTCACCATGTTCATGTGGTCTTCTATCAACTCTCTTGTGATCACATAATCCTTAGGCATGTCCTCATCATCCTCCCTTTCTTCAAGACAAGACGTCCTCGTCTTGTGATAATCTGAAAGTGGAAGAAACAAAAAGAACAAAGTGTATGCACCATATATGTATATATAATGGTACTCATTAGTTGTTAGCAAAACACAATATAGTGTATATATGATATGACCACGAAATTTGTATGAAAACCACACATAAAAATCATATTCTTTCATCTCATGGCAATCAAAATTGCAAATATAAGTGTAGTTTGATTTACTAGTACATGTATCCAACCAATAGTGTGGTGAAATAAACATAGGTATAATATCATCTCTATAATCATCTATCCAAGAGAACACATGATGTAATTCGGCCACTTTAGCATAAGTAACACACATGTGATGTATCATAAAAATTTTATCCACATTATAATCACCAATCAAATAAATTTTGAAACTATTATCATATGTGCTAGAATCATCATAACCAAATTTATCCATAGCATATTTCATATTAATTGGTTCTTTTAACATGTCATAGTATATAATATCACTAGAAGGTATCATAGCAAGTACTTCTTTATGTGAAACAAAAACCATATGGTAAAATTTCGAATTTATAAGTTTATATGGTTGAAAATTATCACATAATTCACTACTTGTAGTTATCAAACCGAAATCCATACCCTTATCAATACTAACCTCCTCATGTGTAGTAGGTATAATTTCCTCAATATTTTGTGTATTTGAAGGTTGTATCTCCCTTTCTTCAAAACTAACCTTCATATCACAAGCAAACATACTTGTATCCGTGGCATATTCCTTCAAATTGTGTGATGTTTCTTTGTGCTCCCTTTCTTCAATAGCAACCTGTGCACAAGAAACAACACTAGGAAAAATTATGGCATTAGTTAAAAGGCTCTTTCCACTCGAATTGGTGTTGCTCTCCTTCTCCATGGCTTGAATTTTGGGTGTTCCCTCATCCTTCTCTCTTTCTTTTTCTACTCTCATATCAATTTTGGATTGGGACTCTTGTATTATTTGTTGTGGAGTCATGGGCCTCAAAACAATAGTCTTCCCATGATGATATAGCTCATAAGTATTTGCTCTTCCTTCATGCTTCACACTTCTATCAAATTGCCAAGGTCTTCCCAATAAAAGATGGCAAACTGTCATGGGCACCACATCAAACTCAATGACATCCTTGTAAGGTCCAATTTGGAACTCCACTCTCACCATAAAAGAAACCTTCATTTGTCCCGTGCTACTCAACCATTGGATATGATAAGGAGAAGGGTGTGGCATATATTTCAAATTGAGTTTTGCACATAACTCTTTGCTAGCCAAATTTCTGCAACTTCCTCCATCAATAATGACTTTGCAAGCCATGTTGGGACCAATAACAGCCTTTGTTTGAAATAGAGTGCACCTTTGATTTTCAGGACTAGGCACCACACTCAATGAACTTTGTGTGCAAATAATAGATGGCAAAGTAGTAGCATAAGCATCCAAAGGAGTATCACTCAAATAACCATCATCATCATCAAGATCATTGGGATCAACATCATCACCTGTTTCATACTCATTATTCTCATTGATCACCATCACTTTTGTATTTGGACAATCCCTCTTGAAGTGCCCTTTTCCTCCACATGTGTGGCATGTCATATCTCTATTCCTTGTAGTAGGAGCACTAGAACCTGAAGCACTTGCTGCTGGATGTGATGATTTCCTTGTATTAGACACACTAGGCTCGGGTTTGGATGATGGATCACCTCGAAAACTGGAAGATGGAATTGGTGGGGGTGGTGTACTAGGAGTAGTAGATGATCTCAATGGAAATCTATTCCATGTTCTATTAGTAATTTTTGCCTCCTCAAGGATATGTGCTTCGGCCTCCCTTGCATGGTGTAATAGCTCATGGATATTTTGGTATTGATGATGCCTCACAATGCCTTTAATTTTGTAGTTCAAACCCGAAAGGAATCTTTGCATTGTTTGCTCCAATTGTTCTCTCACACGTGCCCTTTGCATAATTAGCTCCATCTCTTGATAATAAGCATCAACACTCATAGTTCCTTGCCTCAATTGTTGCAATTGATCAAATTGTTGCCTTATGTAATTGGGTGGAACAAATCTATCTCTCATAATCCTCTTCATGTTGTTCCAAGTGACAATGGGCAATTCTCCATCTTCTTGTCTCTTCCTCAAAAGCTCATCCCACCATCTAAGAGCATAACCATCAAACTCACTTGAAGCCAATTTGATCTTTCTATCCTCATTGTACTCATGCATTCTCCATAATTTTTCCATCTTCAACTCCCATAGCAAGTATTCTTCCACATCCATATTATCAAAGCTAAATGATGGAATAGAAAATTTAGGCTTACTCAAACCATCTTCTCTAGGATTAGCTTGCACCACATTGTTTGGCATTCTTCTTTCTCCAAAGTTTTGGTTTCGGCCATTATATCCTCCTAGGCCTCTTTCCTCTCTATTTCGGCCATGAACTTGATTTCTTGCACCAATAGCTTCCACTCTATTATTAGCATCACTATGGACACTAGCATTGTCATCATCAATAAGAGGCATTCTTGTTTGAATCATGGTTTGAAGTCCAGCAAGGGTAGTAGTCATTTGAGCAATAGAATCATGAATTGATCTCACTTCCCCTCCATTAGTCTCGGCCAATTTGTGTGTGGCCTCCATCTTGGTCTCCATAGCTTGGAGAGCCTCATATAAGGGATCACATGCATCTTGAACAAATTGTTTGAGTCCATTATGATTGTCCAATATCTCCTTTGCCAAAACATCTCTAAGAGCCTCATACTCTCTCCAATTAACTCCCTCCTTATGGTCCTTCTTTTGCTGCACAAGATCACCACTAGAAAGATCCATTAGTAGGTTAGTGTAATAGAAACAAGTATAGGTTGTGGTGCCTCTCACAACTCACTCAAAAATCTAGCAAGACAATAGGATATCTTACCACTCCAAAGTGAATAGAGATACTTACCACAAGTAGAGGCAATTAAAGTACTTTGGTGTGAAGAAGAGAATACCCAGGTTTTTAACTCTCACAAAAGCAAACAAGGTTATTTAGTGGGGTTTGGTATGGATACCTAACAATCACCAAAGTAACAATCCTATTTGCTGTCTTAGTGAAGATATAAAATACCCAAGGAAACTCACACAATGGAGACAAATGTGGCAATGCAATATATGGATGAGTTTTGCAATGCACTAGAAAGTCACTAGCTAGGCTCTTATTGACAGGCACAAGATTGCTCAAAGAAAAAAACCAAGTGTCACAATGGCAAGCTCAACTAGTAAACAATAGCAATGATATGGCCTTTTAGCACTTTCTCTTTTCTCTTTTCTCTTTTTTTTTCTTATACTTTTTGCTTTTTCTATTTTTTTTGAATTTTTCAATGGCCTTACACTAAGCTAGGAGCAACAATAAACCAAACACAAGTGAACACAATGGTGGTGATGAAATATGAGCAGCCTGTCAGAGCACAAAATAGCTATACTTGTGGGAAAGTTCCTATTAATATGCTGTAGAAAAGCTGTGGCTAAGGTTCACAAGGGTACGGATATATTGGTCCTAGGGATGAAAACAGGAAAACAAAAAGAAAACAGAAAAATTCTATGTGAAATTGTGGCTCCAAACACTCACGGCAGGAAAAAGAGCACACGGCAGCAAAACAGACTGCTTTTGATCCACGGCAGGACTCACGGCAGCGAAAACGATGAAAAATCGTACCGCGGCAGAGATAACAGCAGCTCACAGGCGCGCGGCAGCAAAAACGCACAAAACTGTGCCGCGGCAGCGCGCAGCGCTCGCGTTACAGCGTGTGGTAAGCGCGTTACGGTGAAAATACTAGCGCGCGCGGGTTGCGACTGGCGGCAGCGGCGGCAGAGATTTCCTGCCGCGGGCAGTGCGCGCGGATGGATTTGGTAAGGCGTGCTGCGGCGCGCGAGGGGGTTTTGTAAGCGATGTAACGAGGGAATCCGAGTGCGAGTAGGGTGCGGCAGCGGTGGGATGGGTTGTTTTGGTTCGAATCCGAGAAGCACAAGGAAAAGGCACGGCAGCGTTTTGGTAACTTTTGGTGCCACGGCAGGGAGACTAGGTGGACTCGGATTGGAAAAATATGGTAATATGGAGCGGATTTTTTTGGTATTTTTTGATAGGATCTCGGCTAGATGAACAAGAACCCTAAACCTAGCCGAAAAATATGAAACTAAAAACGATAAAAAGCAACACAAATCTAACACAAAGACAGCACTAGTAATTGAAAACTAAGATGATATCTAGGCTATGGCAAAAACTAAAACTATTTTTGTGGGGCAATTTTCTGGATAGGTATGAAAAACACTCAAAACTAAAGGGAAATTGATAGCTCACCGAGGCAACCTGTAAATCTGATACCAAGATGATAAGGGGTGGCCCAATCTTCTCAGTGAACTCACAGATAACTTCTGAATTGATAACTAGTGCGCCACTAAGAACTCTCCGGCTGATCCCTGATGCCAATGCAAAAGATAGCAACCCAATGGATATTCTCAACTCCACACTCTTGCACAAGTAATCCACCGACTACAAGTGGTTCTGTACCGTCTTATTCCCAGTGGAACAGCAGGTATCACGTAAAGTTTGCAGATGAACTTCCAGATGAAAGGCTTACAAGCAGTTTCAATCTAGAGGTCTAGGGTTTTGGTTTTAACGTAGTCTGCCCTCTCCTATGCGCCCCAAGGGGTATATAAGAGGGGGGGTGCGGCCACAAGGCTACCCTTGCGCAAGCACCTAACCTAATTGGACTAGGACTCCTACTAGGACACCAAAATAGATACAAACCGACCCCCACACAAGGGGTGCGGCCAAATTGGTATACAAACCAATCCTAATTGAACTAGGTCTTGTATATGGCGCATTGATGCTCCTTGTGGGCGCCCTCCTCTTGCCTTGTTCATGTATGAGTGTGGAATAACATAATTGGATTGTTTTCCACACTTGGTGCATTTGATCTTGTGGAGGCACCATCCCCATATCTTGATGAATAACAATTGTTCTATTGAATAACAATTGTTATGAACTGTTTTCACCATCTTGCTTTATTGTTTTCACCATGTTCATGTGGTCTTCTATCAACTCTCTTGTGATCACATAATCCTTAGGCATGTCCTCATCAGTCCCAAGATGATATCACCGAGGCATCGTGATATCATGTGGGCTCTGATACCAAGATGATAAGGGGTGGCCCAATCTTCTCAGTGAACTCACAGATAACTTCTGAATTGATAACTAGTGCGCCACTAAGAACTCTCCGGCTGATCCCTGATGCCAATGCAAAAGATAGCAACCCAATGGATATTCTCAACTCCACACTCTTGCACAAGTAATCCACCGACTACAAGTGGTTCTGTACCGTCTTATTCCCAGTGGAACAGCAGGTATCACGTAAAGTTTGCAGATGAACTTCCAGATGAAAGGCTTACAAGCAGTTTCAATCTAGAGGTCTAGGGTTTTGGTTTTAACGTAGTCTACCCTCTCCTATGCGCCCCAAGGGGTATATAAGAGGGGGGGTGCGGCCACAAGGCTCCCCTTGCGCAAGCACCTAACCTAATTGGACTAGGACTCCTACTAGGACACCAAAATAGATACAAACCGACCCCCACACAAGGGGTGCGGCCAAATTGGTATACAAACCAATCCTAATTGAACTAGGTCTTGTATATGGCGCATTGATGCTCCTTGTGGGCGCCTTCCTCTTGCCTTGTTCATGTATAAGTGTGGAATAACATAATTGGATTGTTTTCCACACTTGGTGCATTTGATCTTGTGGAGGCACCATCCCCTTATCATGATAACAATTGTTATATGTTGTTTTCACCATGCTAGCACTTGTTTTCCATCTCCTCTTGAAGTCCATGCTCATCCTTGTGTAGCTCCTCTCCATGATCTCCATTCATGTTTGTGTTATCAACAAACCTAAGAATACATAAATGCAAAGATTTAGGTAGTATAAAGCTCTCACAATTATCAACATTATATTCAAGTAGGAGTGAATTCACCTGTTGTTGTAATAGCTTGGTTCTTGATCTTGTCATTGGACCAATTCTAACTTCATTAGCTTTGATAGGAGGATCTTCATGTTCAACAATAGGTGGAAAGCTAGGGATGTCCTCATCATCCTCCCCCTCTTGAAAAGGCATCGACCTCGATGCTAAATCATCTCCATGGTAAGGTGTCAAATCAGCCACATTAAAAGAATTACTAACACCAAACTCATCAATTGGGAGGTCAATCTTGTATGCATTATTATTGATCCTTGAAATAACTTTGTAAGGGCCGGCTCCTCTAGGCATTAACTTGGATTTTCGCAATGTAGGAAATCTATCCTTCCGAAAGTGTACCCAAACCATATCTCCGGGGTGAAAAATTACTTCTTTCCTCTTCTTGTTCACCCTCTCGGCCACATTCTTTCCTTTCTTTTCTATAGCATCCTTTGTCTTCTCATGTATCTTCTTCACAAAATCAGCCCTCTTGGATGCCTCCATATTAACTCTCTCATGTAACGGTAGTGGTAATAAATCAAGAGGTGTAATTGGCTTGAAACCATAAACTACCTCGAAGGGACATAATTGAGTGGTTGAATGCACGGCTCTATTATAAGCAAATTCCACATGAGGTAAACACTCCTCCCACTCTTTCAAATTCTTCTTGATCATGCCTCTTAGCAATGTAGATAATGTCCTATTAACCACCTCGGTTTGTCCATCGGTTTGGGGGTGGCAAGTAGTAGAAAATAATAGTTTCGTGCCAAGCTTCCCCCAAAGTGTCTTCCAAAAGTAACTCATGAACTTGACATCTCTATCGGAAACAATTGTTCTTGGAACTCCATGTATTCTCACAATCTCCCGAAAGAATAAAGTTGCAATGTGAGAAGCATCATCACTCTTGTGGCAAGCAATAAAGTGAGCCATCTTTGAAAATCGATCCACTACCACAAAGATAGAATCATGCCCTCTCTTTGTCCTTGGCAAGCCCAAAACGAAATCCATACTTATATCCTCCCATGGTGTACTAGGTGATGGCAATGGAGTGTACAAACCGTGGGGTTTTAGCTTAGACTTGGACTTGTTGCAAGTGATGCATCTTTGCACCAATCTATAGACATCTCTTCTCATATGTGCCCAATAGAAATTTTCTGCTAACATCAACAATGTTTTCTCTCTTCCAAAGTGTCCCATCAATCCTCCACTATGAGATTCCTGGATCAAAAATAAACGCAAAGAACACTCGGGAATACACAATTTGTTAGCTCTAAACAAGTACCCATCATGTATATGAAATTTGTCCCATGCTTTAGTGTTAACACATTTATTAAATGGCATGGAAAATTCATTATCTTCATCATATAAATCTCGAATACCCTCCAAACCCGAAACCTTGATTTCTAAATTTGAGAGTAACATATTTTTCCTTGACAAAGCATCAGCAACTACATTATCCAATCCCTTTTTATGTTTTATAATGTATGGAAAAGATTCAATGAATTCAACCCACTTAGCATGTCTCTTATTCAAATTACTTTGGCACTTTAGAAATTTCAATGCTTCATGATCACTATGAATAATAAATTCTTTAGGCCATAAATAATGTTTCCATACTTCTAAAACTCTCACAAGTGCATATAATTCTTTATCATAAACAGAATAATTTAATTGTGCACCATTCAATTTTTCAGAAAAATAGGCAATAGGTTTCTTTTCTTGCATGAGCACACCTCCAATACCTATGCCACTAGCATCACATTCAATCTCAAATTGTTTATCAAAATTTGGAAGCATAAGCAATGGGGCCGAAATCAACTTCTCTTTCAAAGTATCAAAAGCAATATCTTGTGAAACACCCCATTCAAAATTAACACCTTTCTTAGTTAGATCATTTAAAGGGGCAGCAATTGTACTAAAATTAGGCACAAATCTTCTATAGAAACTAGCAAGCCCATTAAAACTTCTAACTTGACTCACATTAGTTGGAATTGGCCAATTTCGAATAGCTTCAATTTTAGATTGATCAACTTCAATTCCATGCTTAGAAACAACATAACCAAGAAATATTACTTTATCTTTGCAAAAAGTGCACTTCTCAAGATTACCATACAATTTATTAGTTCTTAGCACTTGCAAAACTTGTCTAATGTGATCCATATGGTCATGTTCATTGTGGCTATATATGAGAATGTCATCAAAATAAACTACCACAAATCTACCAATAAAGTCTCTCAAAATATGGTTCATTAATCTCATAAAAGTACTAGGTGCATTAGTTAAACCAAAAGGCATTACTAACCACTCATATAAACCAAATTTTGTTTTAAAAGCAGTTTTCCATTCATCTCCCTCTTTCATTCTTATTTGATGGTATCCACTACGCAAATCAATTTTAGAGAAAAGAGTAGCACCACTTAATTCATCTAACATGTCATCTAAACGTGGTATAGGATGACGATAACGAATAGTGATGTTATTAATTGCTCTACAATCTACACACATGCGCCAAGTACCATCTTTCTTAGGAACCAAAATAACGGGAACGGCACAAGGAGAAAGACTAACCCGAATATAACCTTTGTCCAACAATTCTTGTACTTGCTTTTGGATCTCCTTTGTTTCTTGTGGATTGGTTCTATAAGGGGCTCGGTTTGGGAGAGATGCTCCCGGGATCAAATCAATTTGATGTTCAATTCCTCTCAATGGTGGCAATCCCGAGGGCACATCTTGTGGAAAAACATCCTCAAAATCCTGCAAAACATTAGAAACACCAAGAGGAATAGGGGTCATGTCATTAGAAACCAAAATCTCTCCCTTGTGAATAAGCACAATAGGGACTAGTGAAGGATCATCCCTAAATTCCCTCAAATCCTCTTTAGTGGCTAACATGCATAATAGGTTCTCTCTCTTTTTACCACTCGAATTGGTTTTGCTATCACTCCCCATGGCTTGTAGTTTTGGTGCTCCCTCATCCCTCTCTCTTTCTTTTTCCACTTTCCTCTCAATTTTGGATTGGGACTCTTGTAGAATTTGTTGTGGAGTCATAGGCCTCAAAATAATAGTCTTCCCATGATGATATAGCTCATATGTATTTGCTCTTCCTTCATGCTTCACACTTCTATCAAATTGCCAAGGTCTTCCCAATAATAAGTGACAAACTGTCATGGGCACCACATCAAACTCAATAATATCTTTGTAAGGTCCAATTTGGAACTCCACTCTCACCATATAAGAAACCTTCATTTGTCCCGTGCTACTCAACCATTGGATATGATAAGGAGAAGGATGTGGTATATATTTCAAGTTGAGCTTTGCACATAGATCTTTGCTAGCCAAATTTCTGCAACTTCCTCCATCAATAATGACTTTGCAAGCCATGTTAGGACCAATAATAGCTTTGGTTTGGAACAAATTGCACCTTTGATGTTCAGGAGTAGGCACCACACTCAATGAATTTTGGGTGCACACAATAGATGGCATAGTAGTAGCATAAGCATCCAAAGGAGAATCACTCAAATAGCCATCATCATCATCAATATCATTAGGATCAACATCATCACCTGTCTCATACTCATTGTTCTCATTGATCACCATCACTTTTGTATTTGGACAATCCCTCTTAAAGTGCCCTTTTCCTCCACATGTGTGACATGAAATATCTCTTGTTCTTGATGTAGAAGCACTTGAACCCGTGGTACTCACACTTGGTTGTGATGGTTTCTTTGCAATTGAAGAACTAGGCTCGGGTTTAGAAGAAGAAGCACCTCGAAAACTTGAAGATGGTGGTGGTGGAGGAGGTGCACTAGGCATAGAGGATGATCTCATAGGAAATCTAGCCCTTGTTCTATTAGTAATTTTTGCTTCCTCAAGGATATGTGCTTCGGCCTCCCTTGCATGGTGTAATAGCTCATGGATATTTTGGTATTGATGATGCCTCACAATGCCTTTGATTTTGTAGTTCAAACCCGAAAGGAATCTTTGCATTGTTTGCTCCAATTGTTCTCTCACACGTGCCCTTTGCATAATTAGCTCCATCTCTTGATAATAAGCATCAACACTCATAGTTCCTTGCCTCAATTGTTGCAATTGATCAAATTGTTGCCTTATGTAATTGGGTGGAACAAATCTATCTCTCATAATCCTCTTCATGTTGTTCCAAGTGACAATGGGCAATTCTCCATCTTCTTGTCTCTTCCTCAAAAGCTCATCCCACCATCTAAGAGCATAACCATCAAACTCACTTGAAGCCAATTTGATCTTTCTATCCTCATTGTACTCATGCATTCTCCATAGTTTTTCCATCTTCAATTCCCATAGCAAGTATTCTTCCACATCCATATTATCAAAGCTAAATGATGGAATAGAAAATTTAGGCTTACTCAAACCATCTTCTCTAGGATTAGCTTGCACCACATTGTTTGGCATTCTTCTTTCTCCAAAATTTTGGTTTCGGCCATTATATCCTCCTAGGCCTCTTTCCTCTCTATTTCGGCCATGAACATGATTTCTTGCACCAATAGCTTCCACTCCATTATTAGCATCACTATGGACACTAGCATTGTCATCATCAATAAGAGGCATTCTTGTTTGAATCATGGTTTGAAGTCCAGCAAGGGTAGTAGTCATTTGAGCAATAGAATCATGAATTGATCTCACTTCCCCTCCATTAGTCTCGGCCAATTTGTGTGTGGCCTCCATCTTGGTCTCCATAGCTTGGAGAGCCTCATATAAGGGATCACATGCATCTTGAACAAATTGTTTGAGTCCATTATGATTGTCCAATATCTCCTTTGCCAAAACATCTCTAAGAGCCTCATACTCTCTCCAATTAACTCCCTCCTTATGGTCCTTCTTTTGCTGCACAAGATCACCACTAGAAAGATCCATTAGTAGGTTAGTGTAATAGAAACAAGTATAGGTTGTGGTGCCTCTCACAACTCACTGAAAAATCTAGCAAGACAATAGGATATCTTACCACTCCAAAGTGAATAGAGATACTTACCACAAGTAGAGGCAATTAAAGTACTTTGGTGTGAAGAAGAGAATACCCAGGTTTTTAACTCTCACAAAAGCAAACAAGGTTATTTAGTGGGGCTTGGTATGGATACCTAACAATCACCAAAGTAACAATCCTATTTGCTGTCTTAGTGAAGATATAAAATACCCAAGGAAACTCACACAATGGAGACAAATGTGGCAATGCAATATATGGATGAGTTTTGCAATGCACTAGAAAGTCACTAGCTAGGCTCTTATTGACAGGCACAAGATTGCTCAAAGAAAAACCAAGTGTCACAATGGCAAGCTCAACTAGTAAACAATAGCAATGATAAGGGGTGGCCCAATCTTCTCAGTGAACTCACAGATAACTTCTGAATTGATAACTAGTGCGCCACTAAGAACTCTCCGGCTGATCCCTGATGCCAATGCAAAAGATAGCAACCCAATGGATATTCTCAACTCCACACTCTTGCACAAGTAATCCACCGACTACAAGTGGTTCTGTACCGTCTTATTCCCAGTGGAACAGCAGGTATCACGTAAAGTTTGCAGATGAACTTCCAGATGAAAGGCTTACAAGCAGTTTCAATCTAGAGGTCTAGGGTTTTGGTTTTAACGTAGTCTGCCCTCTCCTATGCGCCCCAAGGGGTATATAAGAGGGGGGGTGCGGCCACAAGGCTACCCTTGCGCAAGCACCTAACCTAATTGGACTAGGACTCCTACTAGGACACCAAAATAGATACAAACCGACCCCCACACAAGGGGTGCGGCCAAATTGGTATACAAACCAATCCTAATTGAACTAGGTCTTGTATATGGCGCATTGATGCTCCTTGTGGGCGCCCTCCTCTTGCCTTGTTCATGTATGAGTGTGGAATAACATAATTGGATTGTTTTCCACACTTGGTGCATTTGATCTTGTGGAGGCACCATCCCCATATCTTGATGAATAACAATTGTTCTATTGAATAACAATTGTTATGAACTGTTTTCACCATCTTGCTTTATTGTTTTCACCATGTTCATGTGGTCTTCTATCAACTCTCTTGTGATCACATAATCCTTAGGCATGTCCTCATCATCCTCCCTTTCTTCAAGACAAGACGTCCTCGTCTTGTGATAATCTGAAAGTGGAAGAAACAAAAAGAACAAAGTGTATGCACCATATATGTATATATAATGGTACTCATTAGTTGTTAGCAAAACACAATATAGTGTATATATGATATGACCACGAAATTTGTATGAAAACCACACATAAAAATCATATTCTTTCATCTCATGGCAATCAAAATTGCAAATATAAGTGTAGTTTGATTTACTAGTACATGTATCCAACCAATAGTGTGGTGAAATAAACATAGGTATAATATCATCTCTATAATCATCTATCCAAGAGAACACATGATGTAATTCGGCCACTTTAGCATAAGTAACACACATGTGATGTATCATAAAAATTTTATCCACATTATAATCACCAATCAAATAAATTTTGAAACTATTATCATATGTGCTAGAATCATCATAACCAAATTTATCCATAGCATATTTCATATTAATTGGTTCTTTTAACATGTCATAGTATATAATATCACTAGAAGGTATCATAGCAAGTACTTCTTTATGTGAAACAAAAACCATATGGTAAAATTTCGAATTTATAAGTTTATATGGTTGAAAATTATCACATAATTCACTACTTGTAGTTATCAAACCGAAATCCATACCCTTATCAATACTAACCTCCTCATGTGTAGTAGGTATAATTTCCTCAATATTTTGTGTATTTGAAGGTTGTATCTCCCTTTCTTCAAAACTAACCTTCATATCACAAGCAAACATACTTGTATCCGTGGCATATTCCTTCAAATTGTGTGATGTTTCTTTGTGCTCCCTTTCTTCAATAGCAACCTGTGCACAAGAAACAACACTAGGAAAAATTATGGCATTAGTTAAAAGGCTCTTTCCACTCGAATTGGTGTTGCTCTCCTTCTCCATGGCTTGAATTTTGGGTGTTCCCTCATCCTTCTCTCTTTCTTTTTCTACTCTCATATCAATTTTGGATTGGGACTCTTGTATTTAGTGGGGCTCTAATACCTGAGCTGCTGTTATCTCTGCCGCGGTACGATTTTTCATCGTTTTCGCTGCCGTGAGTCCTGCCGTGGATCAAAAGCAGTCTGTTTTGCTGCCGTGTGCTCTTTTTCCTGCCGTGAGTGTTTGGAGCCACAATTTCACATAGAATTTTTCTGTTTTCTTTTTGTTTTCCTGTTTTCATCCCTAGGACCAATATATCCGTACCCTTGTGAACCTTAGCCACAGCTTTTCTACAGCATATTAATAGGAACTTTCCCACAAGTATAGCTATTTTGTGCTCTGACAGGCTGCTCATATTTCATCACCACCATTGTGTTCACTTGTGTTTGGTTTATTGTTGCTCCTAGCTTAGTGTAAGGCCATTGAAAAATTCAAAAAAAATAGAAAAAGCAAAAAGTATAAGAAAAAAAAGAGAAAAGAGAAAAGAGAAAGTGCTAAAAGGCCATATCATTGCTATTGTTTACTAGTTGAGCTTGCCATTGTGACACTTGGTTTTTTTCTTTGAGCAATCTTGTGCCTGTCAATAAGAGCCTAGCTAGTGACTTTCTAGTGCATTGCAAAACTCATCCATATATTGCATTGCCACATTTGTCTCCATTGTGTGAGTTTCCTTGGGTATTTTATATCTTCACTAAGACAGCAAATAGGATTGTTACTTTGGTGATTGTTAGGTATCCATACCAAACCCCACTAAATAACCTTGTTTGCTTTTGTGAGAGTTAAAAACCTGGGTATTCTCTTCTTCACACCAAAGTACTTTAATTGCCTCTACTTGTGGTAAGTATCTCTATTCACTTTGGAGTGGTAAGATATCCTATTGTCTTGCTAGATTTTTGAGTGAGTTGTGAGAGGCACCACAACCTATACTTGTTTCTATTACACTAACCTACTAATGGATCTTTCTAGTGGTGATCTTGTGCAGCAAAAGAAGGACCATAAGGAGGGAGTTAATTGGAGAGAGTATGAGGCTCTTAGAGATGTTTTGGCAAAGGAGATATTGGACAATCATAATGGACTCAAACAATTTGTTCAAGATGCATGTGATCCCTTATATGAGGCTCTCCAAGCTATGGAGACCAAGATGGAGGCCACACACAAATTGGCCGAGACTAATGGAGGGGAAGTGAGATCAATTCATGATTCTATTGCTCAAATGACTACTACCCTTGCTGGACTTCAAACCATGATTCAAACAAGAATGCCTCTTATTGATGATGACAATGCTAGTGTCCATAGTGATGCTAATAATAGAGTGGAAGCTATTGGTGCAAGAAATCAAGTTCATGGCCGAAATAGAGAGGAAAGAGGCCTAGGAGGATATAATGGCCGAAACCAAAACTTTGGAGAAAGAAGAATGCCAAACAATGTGGTGCAAGCTAATCCTAGAGAAGATGGTTTGAGTAAGCCTAAATTTTCTATTCCATCATTTAGCTTTGATAATATGGATGTGGAAGAATACTTGCTATGGGAGTTGAAGATGGAAAAATTATGGAGAATGCATGAGTACAATGAGGATAGAAAGATCAAATTGGCTTCAAGTGAGTTTGATGGTTATGCTCTTAGATGGTGGGATGAGCTTTTGAGGAAGAGACAAGAAGATGGAGAATTGCCCATTGTCACTTGGAACAACATGAAGAGGATTATGAGAGATAGATTTGTTCCACCCAATTACATAAGGCAACAATTTGATCAATTGCAACAATTGAGGCAAGGAACTATGAGTGTTGATGCTTATTATCAAGAGATGGAGCTAATTATGCAAAGGGCACGTGTGAGAGAACAATTGGAGCAAACAATGCAAAGATTCCTTTCGGGTTTGAACTACAAAATTAAAGGCATTGTGAGGCATCATCAATACCAAAATATCCATGAGCTATTACACCATGCAAGGGAGGCCGAAGCACATATCCTTGAGGAGGCAAAAATTACTAATAGAACATGGAATAGATTTCCATTGAGATCATCTACTACTCCTAGTACACCACCCCCACCAATTCCATCTTCCAGTTTTCGAGGTGATCCATCATCCAAACCCGAGCCTAGTGTGTCTAATACAAGGAAATCATCACATCCAGCAGCAAGTGCTTCAGGTTCTAGTGCTCCTACTACAAGGAATAGAGATATGACATGCCACACATGTGGAGGAAAAGGGCACTTCAAGAGGGATTGTCCAAATACAAAAGTGATGGTGATCAATGAGAATAATGAGTATGAAACAGGTGATGATGTTGATCCCAATGATCTTGATGATGATGATGGTTATTTGAGTGATACTCCTTTGGATGCTTATGCTACTACTTTGCCATCTATTATTTGCACACAAAGTTCATTGAGTGTGGTGCCTAGTCCTGAAAATCAAAGGTGCACTCTATTTCAAACAAAGGCTGTTATTGGTCCCAACATGGCTTGCAAAGTCATTATTGATGGAGGAAGTTGCAGAAATTTGGCTAGCAAAGAGTTATGTGCAAAACTCAATTTGAAATATATGCCACACCCTTCTCCTTATCATATCCAATGGTTGAGTAGCACGGGACAAATGAAGGTTTCTTTTATGGTGAGAGTGGAGTTCCAAATTGGACCTTACAAGGATGTCATTGAGTTTGATGTGGTGCCCATGACAGTTTGCCATCTTTTATTGGGAAGACCTTGGCAATTTGATAGAAGTGTGAAGCATGAAGGAAGAGCAAATACTTATGAGCTATATCATCATGGGAAGACTATTGTTTTGAGGCCCATGACTCCACAACAAATAATACAAGAGTCCCAATCCAAAATTGATATGAGAGTAGAAAAAGAAAGAGAGAATGATATGGATATAATAGGGGTCCATGAGGATTTTCCATGCTTTAATTGGAAGGAAATATTGAGCCTCACTGCTGTTCATGATAAGGTGAATTCTTTCCTAGTAATGCATGTTATTTGTGCTTATAAGAATTTTATACTACCTAAATCTCTATACTTATGTATGATTCAGGTTATTGATAACACAAGCATTATGGGAGGCAAGGAGCATGGAATCATGGAGCAAAGCATTGGAGAACTCATGGAAGAAGATGATCATGCAAGTCCAAGGGAGAAGGAGGAGGCAGAATAAAGATAGGAAGAATAATTGTATTTGTGTTCTCTCCAAACCTTAGACTATGTCTATGGTTAGGAGAGAGGCCCCTGCGAGTCCAATGTTGGTTCTCTCCAAACCTAAGACCATGTCTATGGTTAGGAGAGGGCCCTATGCGAGTCCAATAAGGCCCTGTGTGGCTGGTTGGCCGAATCCCCCTTGTGGGTCGGTTTGTATTGGTTTGGGTGCACCAAACCGTGTAGGATTAGGGTTGGGGGCGCACCTCCCCCTCTCTTAGCCGCCACTCCCTCATATATACCTCTTAGCCACGAAATTAGAGGTTAGACCAAGTTAAACATAAACCCTAGATTCCAGAATTGAACTATGTTCATCTGAATTTATCCCCACCAGTTTGGTGGAGTTATCCCTTGCAAATTCTGCGTGTTATCTGTTGTTCCATTGGGAATCAGTAGATACAGGACCACTCGTAGTCTTTGATTACGTTGTGCAAGTGTGTGGAGTTGAGAATATCCAAAGGGATTGAGAGCTGTTGCATTGGCATCAGGGATCAGCCGGAGAGATTTCAGCAAGACACAATTTATCCATCAAGTTATCGTGAGTGTTCATCGAGAAGATCGGGCAACCCCTTATCATATGGTATCAGATTTACAGGTTGACTCGGTGAGCAATTTATCCCCTTAGATTCGTTTTTGTTTTCTACCTATCCAGAAAAAGCCACACAAAAATTCGAGTAGTAGAGTTTCCATAGCCTTAGATCAACACCAATTGCTTCTTCTAGTTGCTGTTTTTGTTGATTTTTGCGTCCCTGTTTTTCCTTTTGAGTCTTGTTCTTTTCGGTCTAGGTTTTAGGGTTCTTGTGTTCGTGAGTCTTGCCATTAGAGTCCACCGAAAATCCCCTAAAAATCCCAATCCGAGTGCTCTTTGTGATCCAATTCGAGTTGGAGTAGGTTTGCTGCCGCGGCACGAAACTCATCAAAACCCTGCCGCCGATCGCCTTCCAACCGCACTCGGATTCCTCGCTGTGCCGCGCCCTAGACGAACTCGGTTTCCACCGTGCGCGGTCCATAAAATTCACGAGCGTTCGTTGCGTTTCCCTGCCGTCGCGGCACAGAAACTGCTCGTTTTCTGCCGCGAACGCCCTGCCGGCGGCACAAAATCGCCACTTTTCCTGCCGCGCGCCCACAGCTGCCTGCGCCCAACCACAGACAGAGTCTGTACTAGTGCGCGCGCCCTTTGGCCCGTTTTTCTGCAGTTTTGCGCTGCCGTGGCACCAATTTGGTGCGTTTCTCTGCCACGGTACAAAGTGCTGCCGTGAGGTAATTTTTTCCTCTAGCTGATTTTCGGTTCAGTTTTCTTTGCCAATTTCTTAGCGATTCCACTCCGTATCTTTGAGAACCATAGCCACGGCCTATCTATACATACAATTAGGAGCATACCCATATAAGACTAGCTCAATTTGGTGCTCACAGGCTGCTCGGTTGATTATTTCATAGTGCTGTTTTCTGCAAAAAATTTCTCCGCGGTGCGACAAGTGTTGCCAAAGCGAAGAGGAGAGAGAAAAAGTCAATTTTTACTGTAGCTACAGTAACCGTGAAAAGTATCAAAATATATTGGCCCAAGAGAGTGAAAAAATCAAAGTGAAAAACAGAAAAATAAAAGAGAAAAAGAGGCCTGAAAATTGGTGATAGCTACTGCTGTTTTGGAGCTGTTTTACATGCTGTTTTGCACTAGTTCTTTGAGCAATCTTGTGCCTGTTTTATACGAGCAATAGCTAGTGTCTTTCGAGTGCATTGCAACAATTCCATCCATATAGTTGCTTGCCACATTATTCTCCACGTGTGTGTTTCCTGTGCTTTTCATATCATCACAAGCAGCAAATAGGACTTGTTATTGGTGTTGTTAGGTATCCATACCAAGCCCCACCATATCCCTTGTTTGTCTTGTGATAGCTAAACTCCCGGGTATTCTCATCTTCACATCAGTACACGTGTTCATACTACTTGTGGTGAGTGTTTTCTATTCTCTTTGGAGCGGTAAGATACATGTTTTCTTTGCTGTTTTGAGAGAGTTGTGAGAGAACACCACAACCCATTGATTCAAGATATGCAAGCACAAGTCTCCTCTTTGTCCACAATGATTCATAACATGCATCAACGCTTACTAGCTAAGGGTGTTTTAGTTGATGAGCATCACTATACAAAATTGAAGCAATTAAGACAAGGAGAAAAATCAGTGGATGCATACTACCTAGAGATGATTTCATTGCTACAATTATCTCGGGTTCTTGAGGATGAACAAACTACAATGCAAAGATTTTATTCCGGGCTACTATTTTCAATTAGACTCCAAGTGGGGCGTGTTGAATATAGTACTTTGGATGAATTATTGCAACTAGCAAGGAGAGTAGAAAAGAAGAAGGCCGAAGTTGAGAAAACATGTGAGGTTGTTTCTACTAACATAATCATGTCTACTCCTAGTGTTGTTTCATGTAATGTGCAGGTTGCTTTTGAAGAAAGGGAGCCTATAGTACAACCTGCACCACCACCACATCCATTGGAGGAGCATGCCATTGTGCCTAGTACTATGTCTTGTGATATGCAGGTTACTCTTGAAGAAAGGGAGCCATCACTAGTACAACCTGCATCACCACTTGAGAGAGAAGAATCAGTGCCTATTATATCTGAGGAGGATGTTATTGCTATTGGTGCTGATTTGGAGCTGCCACTAACAAGTAAAACTTTTTGTGAGTCTACTAATGTGTTAGTTAATTCTTCTGAGTTGATAACCACATATAGTTCACCACCATGTGATAGTTTGTATATTTCAAATTTTGAGCATGTGGTTTTGATTTCACATAAAGAAGTGCTTGCTAAAATACCACCTATGACTATTGTCTATTCCATTATGTTACATGAACCAATTAATGTGCAATGTGCTATGAATAGGATTGCTGAAATTTCATATATAAATTCTAGCACTTATGCTACTTGTTTCACTTTTCATTTGGTTGGTTACTATAACATGAATGAAATTTTTATGGTGGATCACATATGTATTACTTGTGATACAATTGCTGATTTAAATATTGTGTTACCTTGGTTGAATTGTTTACAATTTGCTACAACTAAGCATGATTCTACACATATGTTTGATTTTCAGCAACATTTGATAAGTAAATATGCTGATGATTTATACTTCACTTATATTTGCAAAATGAGTTGCAATTACTATGATGGTTATACTATGCATGATAAGACAATTGAATACAATGCTATAACCACTTTTGATTGTGATCATAGATCTTCTGTGAGAACACTTGGTTTGATAATAACCAATAACAATTTATACATAAATGTTTCTCCTTATGATCATAATTTCCTGAGCTTCACTTATATTTGCTATTGTGATTGCTATGAGATGAGATGCTATTGGTTTTCTTGTGACAATTTTGTGATACATACATGCAAATTTAGTTACATCATGTCATATGAAAATATATATCCAGTCCACAACACTAATGCACCCCATGATAGAAATATGTATTGTGCATACACGTTGTTTTTTCTGTTTCTTCCATGTTCAGATTACCACAAGACGAGGACGTCTTGTCATGAAGAAAGGGAGGATGATATGGATATAATAGGGGTCCATGAGGATTTTCCATGCTTTAATTGGAAGGAAATATTGAGCCTCACTGCTGTTCATGATAAGGTGAATTCTTTCCTAGTAATGCATGTTATTTGTGCTTATAAGAATTTTATACTACCTAAATCTCTATACTTATGTATGATTCAGGTTATTGATAACACAAGCATTATGGGAGGCAAGGAGCATGGAATCATGGAGCAAAGCATTGGAGAACTCATGGAAGAAGATGATCATGCAAGTCCAAGGGAGAAGGAGGAGGCAGAATAAAGATAGGAAGAATAATTGTATTTGTGTTCTCTCCAAACCTTAGACTATGTCTATGGTTAGGAGAGAGGCCCCTGCGAGTCCAATGTTGGTTCTCTCCAAACCTAAGACCATGTCTATGGTTAGGAGAGGGCCCTATGCGAGTCCAATAAGGCCCTGTGTGGCTGGTTGGCCGAATCCCCCTTGTGGGTCGGTTTGTATTGGTTTGGGTGCACCAAACCGTGTAGGATTAGGGTTGGGGGCGCACCTCCCCCTCTCTTAGCCGCCACTCCCTCATATATACCTCTTAGCCACGAAATTAGAGGTTAGACCAAGTTAAACATAAACCCTAGATTCCAGAATTGAACTATGTTCATCTGAATTTATCCCCACCAGTTTGGTGGAGTTATCCCTTGCAAATTCTGCGTGTTATCTGTTGTTCCATTGGGAATCAGTAGATACAGGACCACTCGTAGTCTTTGATTACGTTGTGCAAGTGTGTGGAGTTGAGAATATCCAAAGGGATTGAGAGCTGTTGCATTGGCATCAGGGATCAGCCGGAGAGATTTCAGCAAGACACAATTTATCCATCAAGTTATCGTGAGTGTTCATCGAGAAGATCGGGCAACCCCTTATCAGAGAAGGATGAGGGAACACCCAAAATTATCATGATAACAATTGTTATATGTTGTTTTCACCATGCTAGCACTTGTTTTCCATCTCCTCTTGAAGTCCATGCTCATCCTTGTGTAGCTCCTCTCCATGATCTCCATTCATGTTTGTGTTATCAACAAACCTAAGAATACATAAATGCAAAGATTTAGGTAGTATAAAGCTCTCACAATTATCAACATTATATTCAAGTAGGAGTGAATTCACCTGTTGTTGTAATAGCTTGGTTCTTGATCTTGTCATTGGACCAATTCTAACTTCATTAGCTTTGATAGGAGGATCCACACTCTTGCACAAGTAATCCACCGACTACAAGTGGTTCTGTACCGTCTTATTCCCAGTGGAACAGCAGGTATCACGTAAAGTTTGCAGATGAACTTCCAGATGAAAGGCTTACAAGCAGTTTCAATCTAGAGGTCTAGGGTTTTTGGTTTTAACGTAGTCTACCCTCTCCTATGCGCCCCAAGGGGTATATAAGAGGGGGGGGTGCGGCCACAAGGCTCCCCTTGCGCAAGCACCTAACCTAATTGGACTAGGACTCCTACTAGGACACCAAAATAGATACAAACCGACCCCCACACAAGGGGTGCGGCCAAATTGGTATACAAACCAATCCTAATTGAACTAGGTCTTGTATATGGCGCATTGATGCTCCTTGTGGGCGCCTTCCTCTTGCCTTGTTCATGTATAAGTGTGGAATAACATAATTGGATTGTTTTCCACACTTGGTGCATTTGATCTTGTGGAGGCACCATCCCCTTATCATGATAACAATTGTTATATGTTGTTTTCACCATGCTAGCACTTGTTTTCCATCTCCTCTTGAAGTCCATGCTCATCCTTGTGTAGCTCCTCTCCATGATCTCCATTCATGTTTGTGTTATCAACAAACCTAAGAATACATAAATGCAAAGATTTAGGTAGTATAAAGCTCTCACAATTATCAACATTATATTCAAGTAGGAGTGAATTCACCTGTTGTTGTAATAGCTTGGTTCTTGATCTTGTCATTGGACCAATTCTAACTTCATTAGCTTTGATAGGAGGATCTTCATGTTCAACAATAGGTGGAAAGCTAGGGATGTCCTCATCATCCTCCCCCTCTTGAAAAGGCATCGACCTCGATGCTAAATCATCTCCATGGTAAGGTGTCAAATCAGCCACATTAAAAGAATTACTAACACCAAACTCATCAATTGGGAGGTCAATCTTGTATGCATTATTATTGATCCTTGAAATAACTTTGTAAGGGCCGGCTCCTCTAGGCATTAACTTGGATTTTCGCAATGTAGGAAATCTATCCTTCCGAAAGTGTACCCAAACCATATCTCCGGGGTGAAAAATTACTTCTTTCCTCTTCTTGTTCACCCTCTCGGCCACATTCTTTCCTTTCTTTTCTATAGCATCCTTTGTCTTCTCATGTATCTTCTTCACAAAATCAGCCCTCTTGGATGCCTCCATATTAACTCTCTCATGTAACGGTAGTGGTAATAAATCAAGAGGTGTAATTGGCTTGAAACCATAAACTACCTCGAAGGGACATAATTGAGTGGTTGAATGCACGGCTCTATTATAAGCAAATTCCACATGAGGTAAACACTCCTCCCACTCTTTCAAATTCTTCTTGATCATGCCTCTTAGCAATGTAGATAATGTCCTATTAACCACCTCGGTTTGTCCATCGGTTTGGGGGTGGCAAGTAGTAGAAAATAATAGTTTCGTGCCAAGCTTCCCCCAAAGTGTCTTCCAAAAGTAACTCATGAACTTGACATCTCTATCGGAAACAATTGTTCTTGGAACTCCATGTATTCTCACAATCTCCCGAAAGAATAAAGTTGCAATGTGAGAAGCATCATCACTCTTGTGGCAAGCAATAAAGTGAGCCATCTTTGAAAATCGATCCACTACCACAAAGATAGAATCATGCCCTCTCTTTGTCCTTGGCAAGCCCAAAACGAAATCCATACTTATATCCTCCCATGGTGTACTAGGTGATGGCAATGGAGTGTACAAACCGTGGGGTTTTAGCTTAGACTTGGACTTGTTGCAAGTGATGCATCTTTGCACCAATCTATAGACATCTCTTCTCATATGTGCCCAATAGAAATTTTCTGCTAACATCAACAATGTTTTCTCTCTTCCAAAGTGTCCCATCAATCCTCCACTATGAGATTCCTGGATCAAAAATAAACGCAAAGAACACTCGGGAATACACAATTTGTTAGCTCTAAACAAGTACCCATCATGTATATGAAATTTGTCCCATGCTTTAGTGTTAACACATTTATTAAATGGCATGGAAAATTCATTATCTTCATCATATAAATCTCGAATACCCTCCAAACCCGAAACCTTGATTTCTAAATTTGAGAGTAACATATTTTTCCTTGACAAAGCATCAGCAACTACATTATCCAATCCCTTTTTATGTTTTATAATGTATGGAAAAGATTCAATGAATTCAACCCACTTAGCATGTCTCTTATTCAAATTACTTTGGCACTTTAGAAATTTCAATGCTTCATGATCACTATGAATAATAAATTCTTTAGGCCATAAATAATGTTTCCATACTTCTAAAACTCTCACAAGTGCATATAATTCTTTATCATAAACAGAATAATTTAATTGTGCACCATTCAATTTTTCAGAAAAATAGGCAATAGGTTTCTTTTCTTGCATGAGCACACCTCCAATACCTATGCCACTAGCATCACATTCAATCTCAAATTGTTTATCAAAATTTGGAAGCATAAGCAATGGGGCCGAAATCAACTTCTCTTTCAAAGTATCAAAAGCAATATCTTGTGAAACACCCCATTCAAAATTAACACCTTTCTTAGTTAGATCATTTAAAGGGGCAGCAATTGTACTAAAATTAGGCACAAATCTTCTATAGAAACTAGCAAGCCCATTAAAACTTCTAACTTGACTCACATTAGTTGGAATTGGCCAATTTCGAATAGCTTCAATTTTAGATTGATCAACTTCAATTCCATGCTTAGAAACAACATAACCAAGAAATATTACTTTATCTTTGCAAAAAGTGCACTTCTCAAGATTACCATACAATTTATTAGTTCTTAGCACTTGCAAAACTTGTCTAATGTGATCCATATGGTCATGTTCATTGTGGCTATATATGAGAATGTCATCAAAATAAACTACCACAAATCTACCAATAAAGTCTCTCAAAATATGGTTCATTAATCTCATAAAAGTACTAGGTGCATTAGTTAAACCAAAAGGCATTACTAACCACTCATATAAACCAAATTTTGTTTTAAAAGCAGTTTTCCATTCATCTCCCTCTTTCATTCTTATTTGATGGTATCCACTACGCAAATCAATTTTAGAGAAAAGAGTAGCACCACTTAATTCATCTAACATGTCATCTAAACGTGGTATAGGATGACGATAACGAATAGTGATGTTATTAATTGCTCTACAATCTACACACATGCGCCAAGTACCATCTTTCTTAGGAACCAAAATAACGGGAACGGCACAAGGAGAAAGACTAACCCGAATATAACCTTTGTCCAACAATTCTTGTACTTGCTTTTGGATCTCCTTTGTTTCTTGTGGATTGGTTCTATAAGGGGCTCGGTTTGGGAGAGATGCTCCCGGGATCAAATCAATTTGATGTTCAATTCCTCTCAATGGTGGCAATCCCGAGGGCACATCTTGTGGAAAAACATCCTCAAAATCCTGCAAAACATTAGAAACACCAAGAGGAATAGGGGTCATGTCATTAGAAACCAAAATCTCTCCCTTGTGAATAAGCACAATAGGGACTAGTGAAGGATCATCCCTAAATTCCCTCAAATCCTCTTTAGTGGCTAACATGCATAATAGGTTCTCTCTCTTTTTACCACTCGAATTGGTTTTGCTATCACTCCCCATGGCTTGTAGTTTTGGTGCTCCCTCATCCCTCTCTCTTTCTTTTTCCACTTTCCTCTCAATTTTGGATTGGGACTCTTGTAGAATTTGTTGTGGAGTCATAGGCCTCAAAATAATAGTCTTCCCATGATGATATAGCTCATATGTATTTGCTCTTCCTTCATGCTTCACACTTCTATCAAATTGCCAAGGTCTTCCCAATAATAAGTGACAAACTGTCATGGGCACCACATCAAACTCAATAATATCTTTGTAAGGTCCAATTTGGAACTCCACTCTCACCATATAAGAAACCTTCATTTGTCCCGTGCTACTCAACCATTGGATATGATAAGGAGAAGGATGTGGTATATATTTCAAGTTGAGCTTTGCACATAGATCTTTGCTAGCCAAATTTCTGCAACTTCCTCCATCAATAATGACTTTGCAAGCCATGTTAGGACCAATAATAGCTTTGGTTTGGAACAAATTGCACCTTTGATGTTCAGGAGTAGGCACCACACTCAATGAATTTTGGGTGCACACAATAGATGGCATAGTAGTAGCATAAGCATCCAAAGGAGAATCACTCAAATAGCCATCATCATCATCAATATCATTAGGATCAACATCATCACCTGTCTCATACTCATTGTTCTCATTGATCACCATCACTTTTGTATTTGGACAATCCCTCTTAAAGTGCCCTTTTCCTCCACATGTGTGACATGAAATATCTCTTGTTCTTGATGTAGAAGCACTTGAACCCGTGGTACTCACACTTGGTTGTGATGGTTTCTTTGCAATTGAAGAACTAGGCTCGGGTTTAGAAGAAGAAGCACCTCGAAAACTTGAAGATGGTGGTGGTGGAGGAGGTGCACTAGGCATAGAGGATGATCTCATAGGAAATCTAGCCCTTGTTCTATTAGTAATTTTTGCTTCCTCAAGGATATGTGCTTCGGCCTCCCTTGCATGGTGTAATAGCTCATGGATATTTTGGTATTGATGATGCCTCACAATGCCTTTGATTTTGTAGTTCAAACCCGAAAGGAATCTTTGCATTGTTTGCTCCAATTGTTCTCTCACACGTGCCCTTTGCATAATTAGCTCCATCTCTTGATAATAAGCATCAACACTCATAGTTCCTTGCCTCAATTGTTGCAATTGATCAAATTGTTGCCTTATGTAATTGGGTGGAACAAATCTATCTCTCATAATCCTCTTCATGTTGTTCCAAGTGACAATGGGCAATTCTCCATCTTCTTGTCTCTTCCTCAAAAGCTCATCCCACCATCTAAGAGCATAACCATCAAACTCACTTGAAGCCAATTTGATCTTTCTATCCTCATTGTACTCATGCATTCTCCATAGTTTTTCCATCTTCAATTCCCATAGCAAGTATTCTTCCACATCCATATTATCAAAGCTAAATGATGGAATAGAAAATTTAGGCTTACTCAAACCATCTTCTCTAGGATTAGCTTGCACCACATTGTTTGGCATTCTTCTTTCTCCAAAATTTTGGTTTCGGCCATTATATCCTCCTAGGCCTCTTTCCTCTCTATTTCGGCCATGAACATGATTTCTTGCACCAATAGCTTCCACTCCATTATTAGCATCACTATGGACACTAGCATTGTCATCATCAATAAGAGGCATTCTTGTTTGAATCATGGTTTGAAGTCCAGCAAGGGTAGTAGTCATTTGAGCAATAGAATCATGAATTGATCTCACTTCCCCTCCATTAGTCTCGGCCAATTTGTGTGTGGCCTCCATCTTGGTCTCCATAGCTTGGAGAGCCTCATATA
The DNA here is from genome assembly GCA_028641055.1 of Alopecurus myosuroides. Taxonomy (NCBI): domain Eukaryota; kingdom Viridiplantae; phylum Streptophyta; class Magnoliopsida; order Poales; family Poaceae; genus Alopecurus; species Alopecurus myosuroides. Next base: position 336,494,005 of record CM054059.1, on the reverse strand, counting down.
AGGGATCACATGCATCTTGAACAAATTGTTTGAGTCCATTATGATTGTCCAATATCTCCTTTGCCAAAACATCTCTAAGAGCCTCATACTCTCTCCAATTAACTCCCTCCTTATGGTCCTTCTTTTGCTGCACAAGATCACCACTAGAAAGATCCATTAGTAGGTTAGTGTAATAGAAACAAGTATAGGTTGTGGTGCCTCTCACAACTCACTGAAAAATCTAGCAAGACAATAGGATATCTTACCACTCCAAAGTGAATAGAGATACTTACCACAAGTAGAGGCAATTAAAGTACTTTGGTGTGAAGAAGAGAATACCCAGGTTTTTAACTCTCACAAAAGCAAACAAGGTTATTTAGTGGGGCTTGGTATGGATACCTAACAATCACCTTAGTTGCTTTACTTTTGCTGTCATTGTGCTAGATTTTGTGTTCCTTTTTCTTGTTTTTAGATCTTTTGTTTTCGGCTAGATCTAGGTTTCTTTGTTCATCTAGTCGAATTATATCAAAAACTACAAAAAAATTCGCTTCCACTTGCCATACTCCATCACCAATCCGAGCCCCCCCTCTATTTCCCCCACGGCACAAAAATTCCCAAAATTCTGCCGCAACCCACCCCTAGTTGGACTCGGATACCCACCCCTAGTTGGACTCGGTTAAACCACCCACCCACCGCAAATCCACCCTACCGCTGCCGCATCCTACTCGCTCTCGGATTCGCCCATATCACCGTTACAAAAACCCACCGAACCACCGCAGCATCCCACACCAATCCCACGCTCGTGATCTGCCGCGGTACCAAAAACCGCAAAAACGCTGCCGCGCGCTTCGCTTCACGTGTTGCTCGCGCGCCCCAAATTTCGCTGTAACGCGCTTACCAACTGCTGTATCGCGCGCGCGTGTGCTGCCGCGGTACGGAAACGAGCCAATCTGCTGCCGTACGCTCTGCCGCGGTACAAAAAGCGAGCGTTTTGCTGCCGTGAACCCTGTGAGCTGCTGTGAGTCTGCCGCGGTACGAAAAATCCCTGTTTTGCTGCCGTAAGCTCTGCCGTGGTACAAAAACGTGCTGTTTCTCTGCCGTGAGCCTGTTTTGCTGCCGTGAGTGTGTTTGAGCTCTATTTTCACCTAGATTTTTTTCTGTTTTCTTTTGTTTTTCCTGTTTTCATCACTAGGAACATCACATCCATACCTTTGTGAACCATAGCCACAGCCTTTCTACAGCATTCAAATAGGAACTTTCCCACAAGTATAGCTATTTTGTGCTCTGACAGGTTGCTCATATTTCATCACCACCATTGTGTTCACTTGTGTTTGGTTCATTGTTGCTCCTAGCTTAGTGTAAGGCCATTGAAAAATTCAAAAAAATAGAAAAAGCAAAAAGTATAAAAAAAAAAGAGAAAAGAGAAAAGAGAAAAGAGAAAGTGCAAAAGGCCATATCATTGCTATTGTTTACTAGTTGAGCTTGCCATTGTGACACTTGGTTTTTCTTTGAGCAATCTTGTGCCTGTCAATAAGAGCCTAGCTAGTGACTTTCTAGTGCATTGCAAAACTTATCCATATATTGCATTGCCACATTTGTCTCCATTGTGTGAGTTTCCTTGGGTATTTTATATCTTCACTAAGACAGCAAATAGGATTGTTACTTTGGTGATTGTTAGGTATCCATACCAAGCCCCACTAAATAACCTTGTTTGCTTTTGTGAGAGTTAAAAACCTGGGTATTCTCTTCTTCACACCAAAGTACTTTAATTGCCTCTACTTGTGGTAAGTATCTCTATTCACTTTGGAGTGGTAAGATATCATATTGTCTTGCTAGATTTTTCAGTGAGTTGTGAGAGGCACCACAACCTATACTTGTTTCTATTACACTAACCTACTAATGGATCTTTCTAGTGGTGATCTTGTGCAGCAAAAGAAGGACCATAAGGAGGGAGTTAATTGGAGAGAGTATGAGGCTCTTAGAGATGTTTTGGCAAAGGAGATATTGGACAATCATAATGGACTCAAACAATTTGTTCAAGATGCATGTGATCCCTTATATGAGGCTCTCCAAGCTATGGAGACCAAGATGGAGGCCACACACAAATTGGCCGAGACTAATGGAGGGGAAGTGAGATCAATTCATGATTCTATTGCTCAAATGACTACTACCCTTGCTGGACTTCAAACCATGATTCAAACAAGAATGCCTCTTATTGATGATGACAATGCTAGTGTCCATAGTGATGCTAATAATGGAGTGGAAGCTATTGGTGCAAGAAATCATGTTCATGGCCGAAATAGAGAGGAAAGAGGCCTAGGAGGATATAATGGCCGAAACCAAAATTTTGGAGAAAGAAGAATGCCAAACAATGTGGTGCAAGCTAATCCTAGAGAAGATGGTTTGAGTAAGCCTAAATTTTCTATTCCATCATTTAGCTTTGATAATATGGATGTGGAAGAATACTTGCTATGGGAATTGAAGATGGAAAAACTATGGAGAATGCATGAGTACAATGAGGATAGAAAGATCAAATTGGCTTCAAGTGAGTTTGATGGTTATGCTCTTAGATGGTGGGATGAGCTTTTGAGGAAGAGACAAGAAGATGGAGAATTGCCCATTGTCACTTGGAACAACATGAAGAGGATTATGAGAGATAGATTTGTTCCACCCAATTACATAAGGCAACAATTTGATCAATTGCAACAATTGAGGCAAGGAACTATGAGTGTTGATGCTTATTATCAAGAGATGGAGCTAATTATGCAAAGGGCACGTGTGAGAGAACAATTGGAGCAAACAATGCAAAGATTCCTTTCGGGTTTGAACTACAAAATCAAAGGCATTGTGAGGCATCATCAATACCAAAATATCCATGAGCTATTACACCATGCAAGGGAGGCCGAAGCACATATCCTTGAGGAAGCAAAAATTACTAATAGAACAAGGGCTAGATTTCCTATGAGATCATCCTCTATGCCTAGTGCACCTCCTCCACCACCACCATCTTCAAGTTTTCGAGGTGCTTCTTCTTCTAAACCCGAGCCTAGTTCTTCAATTGCAAAGAAACCATCACAACCAAGTGTGAGTACCACGGGTTCAAGTGCTTCTACATCAAGAACAAGAGATATTTCATGTCACACATGTGGAGGAAAAGGGCACTTTAAGAGGGATTGTCCAAATACAAAAGTGATGGTGATCAATGAGAACAATGAGTATGAGACAGGTGATGATGTTGATCCTAATGATATTGATGATGATGATGGCTATTTGAGTGATTCTCCTTTGGATGCTTATGCTACTACTATGCCATCTATTGTGTGCACCCAAAATTCATTGAGTGTGGTGCCTACTCCTGAACATCAAAGGTGCAATTTGTTCCAAACCAAAGCTATTATTGGTCCTAACATGGCTTGCAAAGTCATTATTGATGGAGGAAGTTGCAGAAATTTGGCTAGCAAAGATCTATGTGCAAAGCTCAACTTGAAATATATACCACATCCTTCTCCTTATCATATCCAATGGTTGAGTAGCACGGGACAAATGAAGGTTTCTTATATGGTGAGAGTGGAGTTCCAAATTGGACCTTACAAAGATATTATTGAGTTTGATGTGGTGCCCATGACAGTTTGTCACTTATTATTGGGAAGACCTTGGCAATTTGATAGAAGTGTGAAGCATGAAGGAAGAGCAAATACATATGAGCTATATCATCATGGGAAGACTATTATTTTGAGGCCTATGACTCCACAACAAATTCTACAAGAGTCCCAATCCAAAATTGAGAGAATATCCATTGGGTTGCTATCTTTTGCATTGGCATCAGGGATCAGCCGGAGAGTTCTTAGTGGCGCACTAGTTATCAATTCAGAAGTTATCTGTGAGTTCACTGAGAAGATTGGGCCACCCCTTATCATCTTGGTATCAGATTTACAGGTTGCCTCGGTGAGCTATCAATTTCCCTTTAGTTTTGAGTGTTTTTTTATACCTATCCAGAAAATTGCCCCACAAAAATAGAGTAGATCATTGCCATAGCCTAGATATCACCTTAGTTGCTTTACTTTTGCTGTCATTGTGCTAGATTTTGTGTTCCTTTTTCTTGTTTTTAGATCTTTTGTTTTCGGCTAGATCTAGGTTTCTTTGTTCATCTAGTCGAATTATATCAAAAACTACAAAAAAAATCGCTTCCACTTGCCATACTCCATCACCAATCCGAGCCCCCCCTCTATTTCCCCCACGGCACAAAAATTCCCAAAATTCTGCCGCAACCCACCCCTAGTTGGACTCGGATACCCACCCCTAGTTGGACTCGGTTAAACCACCCACCCACCGCAAATCCACCCTACCGCTGCCGCATCCTACTCGCTCTCGGATTCGCCCATATCACCGTTACAAAAACCCACCGAACCACCGCAGCATCCCACACCAATCCCACGCTCGTGATCTGCCGCGGTACCAAAAACCGCAAAAACGCTGCCGCGCGCTTCGCTTCACGTGTTGCTCGCGCGCCCCAAATTTCGCTGTAACGCGCTTACCAACTGCTGTATCGCGCGCGCGTGTGCTGCCGCGGTACGGAAACGAGCCAATCTGCTGCCGTACGCTCTGCCGCGGTACAAAAAGCGAGCGTTTTGCTGCCGTGAACCCTGTGAGCTGCTGTGAGTCTGCCGCGGTACGAAAAATCCCTGTTTTGCTGCCGTAAGCTCTGCCGTGGTACAAAAACGTGCTGTTTCTCTGCCGTGAGCCTGTTTTGCTGCCGTGAGTGTGTTTGAGCTCTATTTTCACCTAGATTTTTTTCTGTTTTCTTTTGTTTTTCCTGTTTTCATCACTAGGAACATCACATCCATACCTTTGTGAACCATAGCCACAGCCTTTCTACAGCATTCAAATAGGAACTTTCCCACAAGTATAGCTATTTTGTGCTCTGACAGGTTGCTCATATTTCATCACCACCATTGTGTTCACTTGTGTTTGGTTCATTGTTGCTCCTAGCTTAGTGTAAGGCCATTGAAAAATTCAAAAAAATAGAAAAAGCAAAAAGTATAAAAAAAAAAAGAGAAAAGAGAAAAGAGAAAAGAGAAAGTGCAAAAGGCCATATCATTGCTATTGTTTACTAGTTGAGCTTGCCATTGTGACACTTGGTTTTTCTTTGAGCAATCTTGTGCCTGTCAATAAGAGCCTAGCTAGTGACTTTCTAGTGCATTGCAAAACTCATCCATATATTGCATTGCCACATTTGTCTCCATTGTGTGAGTTTCCTTGGGTATTTTATATCTTCACTAAGACAGCAAATAGGATTGTTACTTTGGTGATTGTTAGGTATCCATACCAAGCCCCACTAAATAACCTTGTTTGCTTTTGTGAGAGTTAAAAACCTGGGTATTCTCTTCTTCACACCAAAGTACTTTAATTGCCTCTACTTGTGGTAAGTATCTCTATTCACTTTGGAGTGGTAAGATATCCTATTGTCTTGCTAGATTTTTCAGTGAGTTGTGAGAGGCACCACAACCTATACTTGTTTCTATTACACTAACCTACTAATGGATCTTTCTAGTGGTGATCTTGTGCAGCAAAAGAAGGACCATAAGGAGGGAGTTAATTGGAGAGAGTATGAGGCTCTTAGAGATGTTTTGGCAAAGGAGATATTGGACAATCATAATGGACTCAAACAATTTGTTCAAGATGCATGTGATCCCTTATATGAGGCTCTCCAAGCTATGGAGACCAAGATGGAGGCCACACACAAATTGGCCGAGACTAATGGAGGGGAAGTGAGATCAATTCATGATTCTATTGCTCAAATGACTACTACCCTTGCTGGACTTCAAACCATGATTCAAACAAGAATGCCTCTTATTGATGATGACAATGCTAGTGTCCATAGTGATGCTAATAATGGAGTGGAAGCTATTGGTGCAAGAAATCATGTTCATGGCCGAAATAGAGAGGAAAGAGGCCTAGGAGGATATAATGGCCGAAACCAAAATTTTGGAGAAAGAAGAATGCCAAACAATGTGGTGCAAGCTAATCCTAGAGAAGATGGTTTGAGTAAGCCTAAATTTTCTATTCCATCATTTAGCTTTGATAATATGGATGTGGAAGAATACTTGCTATGGGAATTGAAGATGGAAAAACTATGGAGAATGCATGAGTACAATGAGGATAGAAAGATCAAATTGGCTTCAAGTGAGTTTGATGGTTATGCTCTTAGATGGTGGGATGAGCTTTTGAGGAAGAGACAAGAAGATGGAGAATTGCCCATTGTCACTTGGAACAACATGAAGAGGATTATGAGAGATAGATTTGTTCCACCCAATTACATAAGGCAACAATTTGATCAATTGCAACAATTGAGGCAAGGAACTATGAGTGTTGATGCTTATTATCAAGAGATGGAGCTAATTATGCAAAGGGCACGTGTGAGAGAACAATTGGAGCAAACAATGCAAAGATTCCTTTCGGGTTTGAACTACAAAATCAAAGGCATTGTGAGGCATCATCAATACCAAAATATCCATGAGCTATTACACCATGCAAGGGAGGCCGAAGCACATATCCTTGAGGAAGCAAAAATTACTAATAGAACAAGGGCTAGATTTCCTATGAGATCATCCTCTATGCCTAGTGCACCTCCTCCACCACCACCATCTTCAAGTTTTCGAGGTGCTTCTTCTTCTAAACCCGAGCCTAGTTCTTCAATTGCAAAGAAACCATCACAACCAAGTGTGAGTACCACGGGTTCAAGTGCTTCTACATCAAGAACAAGAGATATTTCATGTCACACATGTGGAGGAAAAGGGCACTTTAAGAGGGATTGTCCAAATACAAAAGTGATGGTGATCAATGAGAACAATGAGTATGAGACAGGTGATGATGTTGATCCTAATGATATTGATGATGATGATGGCTATTTGAGTGATTCTCCTTTGGATGCTTATGCTACTACTATGCCATCTATTGTGTGCACCCAAAATTCATTGAGTGTGGTGCCTACTCCTGAACATCAAAGGTGCAATTTGTTCCAAACCAAAGCTATTATTGGTCCTAACATGGCTTGCAAAGTCATTATTGATGGAGGAAGTTGCAGAAATTTGGCTAGCAAAGATCTATGTGCAAAGCTCAACTTGAAATATATACCACATCCTTCTCCTTATCATATCCAATGGTTGAGTAGCACGGGACAAATGAAGGTTTCTTATATGGTGAGAGTGGAGTTCCAAATTGGACCTTACAAAGATATTATTGAGTTTGATGTGGTGCCCATGACAGTTTGTCACTTATTATTGGGAAGACCTTGGCAATTTGATAGAAGTGTGAAGCATGAAGGAAGAGCAAATACATATGAGCTATATCATCATGGGAAGACTATTATTTTGAGGCCTATGACTCCACAACAAATTCTACAAGAGTCCCAATCCAAAATTGAGAGGAAAGTGGAAAAAGAAAGAGAGAGGGATGAGGGAGCACCAAAACTACAAGCCATGGGGAGTGATAGCAAAACCAATTCGAGTGGTAAAAAGAGAGAGAACCTATTATGCATGTTAGCCACTAAAGAGGATTTGAGGGAATTTAGGGATGATCCTTCACTAGTCCCTATTGTGCTTATTCACAAGGGAGAGATTTTGGTTTCTAATGACATGACCCCTATTCCTCTTGGTGTTTCTAATGTTTTGCAGGATTTTGAGGATGTTTTTCCACAAGATGTGCCCTCGGGATTGCCACCATTGAGAGGAATTGAACATCAAATTGATTTGATCCCGGGAGCATCTCTCCCAAACCGAGCCCCTTATAGAACCAATCCACAAGAAACAAAGGAGATCCAAAAGCAAGTACAAGAATTGTTGGACAAAGGTTATATTCGGGTTAGTCTTTCTCCTTGTGCCGTTCCCGTTATTTTGGTTCCTAAGAAAGATGGTACTTGGCGCATGTGTGTAGATTGTAGAGCAATTAATAACATCACTATTCGTTATCGTCATCCTATACCACGTTTAGATGACATGTTAGATGAATTAAGTGGTGCTACTCTTTTCTCTAAAATTGATTTGCGTAGTGGATACCATCAAATAAGAATGAAAGAGGGAGATGAATGGAAAACTGCTTTTAAAACAAAATTTGGTTTATATGAGTGGTTAGTAATGCCTTTTGGTTTAACTAATGCACCTAGTACTTTTATGAGATTAATGAACCATATTTTGAGAGACTTTATTGGTAGATTTGTGGTAGTTTATTTTGATGACATTCTCATATATAGCCACAATGAACATGACCATATGGATCACATTAGACAAGTTTTGCAAGTGCTAAGAACTAATAAATTGTATGGTAATCTTGAGAAGTGCACTTTTTGCAAAGATAAAGTAATATTTCTTGGTTATGTTGTTTCTAAGCATGGAATTGAAGTTGATCAATCTAAAATTGAAGCTATTCGAAATTGGCCAATTCCAACTAATGTGAGTCAAGTTAGAAGTTTTAATGGGCTTGCTAGTTTCTATAGAAGATTTGTGCCTAATTTTAGTACAATTGCTGCCCCTTTAAATGATCTAACTAAGAAAGGTGTTAATTTTGAATGGGGTGTTTCACAAGATATTGCTTTTGATACTTTGAAAGAGAAGTTGATTTCGGCCCCATTGCTTATGCTTCCAAATTTTGATAAACAATTTGAGATTGAATGTGATGCTAGTGGCATAGGTATTGGAGGTGTGCTCATGCAAGAAAAGAAACCTATTGCCTATTTTTCTGAAAAATTGAATGGTGCACAATTAAATTATTCTGTTTATGATAAAGAATTATATGCACTTGTGAGAGTTTTAGAAGTATGGAAACATTATTTATGGCCTAAAGAATTTATTATTCATAGTGATCATGAAGCATTGAAATTTCTAAAGTGCCAAAGTAATTTGAATAAGAGACATGCTAAGTGGGTTGAATTCATTGAATCTTTTCCATACATTATAAAACATAAAAAGGGATTGGATAATGTAGTTGCTGATGCTTTGTCAAGGAAAAATATGTTACTCTCAAATTTAGAAATCAAGGTTTCGGGTTTGGAGGGTATTCGAGATTTATATGATGAAGATAATGAATTTTCCATGCCATTTAATAAATGTGTTAACACTAAAGCATGGGACAAATTTCATATACATGATGGGTACTTGTTTAGAGCTAACAAATTGTGTATTCCCGAGTGTTCTTTGCGTTTATTTTTGATCCAGGAATCTCATAGTGGAGGATTGATGGGACACTTTGGAAGAGAGAAAACATTGTTGATGTTAGCAGAAAATTTCTATTGGGCACATATGAGAAGAGATGTCTATAGATTGGTGCAAAGATGCATCACTTGCAACAAGTCCAAGTCTAAGCTAAAACCCCACGGTTTGTACACTCCATTGCCATCACCTAGTACACCATGGGAGGATATAAGTATGGATTTCGTTTTGGGCTTGCCAAGGACAAAGAGAGGGCATGATTCTATCTTTGTGGTAGTGGATCGATTTTCAAAGATGGCTCACTTTATTGCTTGCCACAAGAGTGATGATGCTTCTCACATTGCAACTTTATTCTTTCGGGAGATTGTGAGAATACATGGAGTTCCAAGAACAATTGTTTCCGATAGAGATGTCAAGTTCATGAGTTACTTTTGGAAGACACTTTGGGGGAAGCTTGGCACGAAACTATTATTTTCTACTACTTGCCACCCCCAAACCGATGGACAAACCGAGGTGGTTAATAGGACATTATCTACATTGCTAAGAGGCATGATCAAGAAGAATTTGAAAGAGTGGGAGGAGTGTTTACCTCATGTGGAATTTGCTTATAATAGAGCCGTGCATTCAACCACTCAATTATGTCCCTTCGAGGTAGTTTATGGTTTCAAGCCAATTACACCTCTTGATTTATTACCACTACCGTTACATGAGAGAGTTAATATGGAGGCATCCAAGAGGGCTGATTTTGTGAAGAAGATACATGAGAAGACAAAGGATGCTATAGAAAAGAAAGGAAAGAATGTGGCCGAGAGGGTGAACAAGAAGAGGAAAGAAGTAATTTTTCACCCCGGAGATATGGTTTGGGTACACTTTCGGAAGGATAGATTTCCTACATTGCGAAAATCCAAGTTAATGCCTAGAGGAGCCGGCCCTTACAAAGTTATTTCAAGGATCAATAATAATGCATACAAGATTGACCTCCCAATTGATGAGTTTGGTGTTAGTAATTCTTTTAATGTGGCTGATTTGACACCTTACCATGGAGATGATTTAGCATCGAGGTCGATGCCTTTTCAAGAGGGGGAGGATGATGAGGACATCCCTAGCTTTCCACCTATTGTTGAACATGAAGATCCTCCTATCAAAGCTAATGAAGTTAGAATTGGTCCAATGACAAGATCAAGAACCAAGCTATTACAACAACAGGTGAATTCACTCCTACTTGAATATAATGTTGATAATTGTGAGAGCTTTATACTACCTAAATCTTTGCATTTATGTATTCTTAGGTTTGTTGATAACACAAACATGAATGGAGATCATGGAGAGGAGCTACACAAGGATGAGCATGGACTTCAAGAGGAGATGGAAAACAAGTGCTAGCATGGTGAAAACAACATATAACAATTGTTATCATGATAAGGGGATGGTGCCTCCACAAGATCAAATGCACCAAGTGTGGAAAACAATCCAATTATGTTATTCCACACTTATACATGAACAAGGCAAGAGGAAGGCGCCCACAAGGAGCATCAATGCGCCATATACAAGACCTAGTTCAATTAGGATTGGTTTGTATACCAATTTGGCCGCACCCCTTGTGTGGGGGTCGGTTTGTATCTATTTTGGTGTCCTAGTAGGAGTCCTAGTCCAATTAGGTTAGGTGCTTGCGCAAGGGGAGCCTTGTGGCCGCACCCCCCCCCTCTTATATACCCCTTGGGGCGCATAGGAGAGGGGAGACTACGTTAAAACCAAAACCCTAGACCTCTAGATTGAAACTGCTTGTAAGCCTTTCATCTGGAAGTTCATCTGCAAACTTTACGTGATACCTGCTGTTCCACTGGGAATAAGACGGTACAGAACCACTTGTAGTCGGTGGATTACTTGTGCAAGAGTGTGGAGTTGAGAATATCCATTGGGTTGCTATCTTTTGCATTGGCATCAGGGATCAGCCGGAGAGTTCTTAGTGGCGCACTAGTTATCAATTCAGAAGTTATCTGTGAGTTCACTGAGAAGATTGGGCCACCCCTTATCATCTTGGTATCAGAGCCCCACTTCTGTACCGGTTGATATCATGTGGCAATGGGGCCCACATGATATCAGTCCTATTTGCTGTCTTAGTGAAGATATAAAATACCCAAGGAAACTCACACAATGGAGACAAATGTGGCAATGCAATATATGGATGAGTTTTGCAATGCACTAGAAAGTCACTAGCTAGGCTCTTATTGACAGGCACAAGATTGCTCAAAGAAAAACCAAGTGTCACAATGGCAAGCTCAACTAGTAAACAATAGCAATGATATGGCCTTTTGCACTTTCTCTTTTCTCTTTTCTCTTTTCTCTTTTTTTTTTTTATACTTTTTGCTTTTTCTATTTTTTTTTTGAATTTTTCAATGGCCTTACACTAAGCTAGGAGCAACAATAAACCAAACACAAGTGAACACAATGGTATTGATGAAATATGAGCAGCCTGTCAGAGCACAAAATAGCTATACTTGTGGGCAAGTTCCTATTAATATGCTGTAGAAAGGCTGTGGCTAAGGTTCACAAAGTATGGAGGTGATGGTCCTAGTGAAGAAAAACAGGGAATAAAAAGAAAGCACAAAAGAAACTAGTGGAAAAATGACTTAGAACAGCTCACGGCAGCAATTGGTACTCACGGCAGAGAAACAGCTCACTTTCGTACCGCGGCAGCGCACTACGGCAGCAAAAACAGCGAAAAGCTGTGCCACGGCAGAGAATTATCGCTCACAGCAGCAGCAGGGACTCACGGCAGAGAAAAACGCGCAAATTTGTGCCGCGGCAGATGCAGGCGCGCGCGTTACACGAATTGGTAACGGTGTTACGGTGGTTTTGCGGGTGCGGGCTGGACACGTGAGCGCGGCAGCGACGGCAGAGTTTTGCTGCCGTGGGGTGGGGCGCGCGCGGATGCTGTTTTGGTAAGGGGTGTTGCGGGCGCGCGGGGCTTTTTGTACGCGTGATGTGGTGACCAGTCCGAGAGCAACTAGGGACGTGGGATTGCGTGGTGTGCTGCGGTGGTATGGTGTGAATCCGATGGCAACAAGGAAGGTGGAAGCGGTGGTGATTGTGGTGGGTATATGCGAATCCGAAACCAACTAGACTAGGGTTTTGATGGTGCGGGTAGGAGAACTAGATGGAAACGGATTGGAGTGATATGGCTGCGGATATTTTTGGTATTTTTGGGTATAACTCGACTAGATGAACAAAGATAACTAGATCTAGCCGAAACTAAAAAAGAAGAAAAAGCAACACAAGATCAAACACAAAACAGCACTAGTGATTAAAACTAAGGTGATATCTAGGCTATGGCAAATAACTACTCTATTTTTGTGGGGCTTTTTCTGGATAGGTAATAAAAACACTCAAAGTAAAGGGTAAATATGATAGCTCACCGAGGCAACCTGTAGCTCTGATACCAAGATGATAAGGGGTGGCCCAATCTTCTCAGTGAACTCACAGATAACTTCTGAATTGATAACTAGTGCGCCACTAAGAACTCTCCGGCTGATCCCTGATGCCAATGCAAAAGATAGCAACCCAATGGATATTCTCAACTCCACACTCTTGCACAAGTAATCCACCGACTACAAGTGGTTCTGTACCGTCTTATTCCCAGTGGAACAGCAGGTATCACGTAAAGTTTGCAGATGAACTTCCAGATGAAAGGCTTACAAGCAGTTTCAATCTAGAGGTCTAGGGTTTTTGGTTTTAACGTAGTCTACCCTCTCCTATGCGCCCCAAGGGGTATATAAGAGGGGGGGTGCGGCCACAAGGCTCCCCTTGCGCAAGCACCTAACCTAATTGGACTAGGACTCCTACTAGGACACCAAAATAGATACAAACCGACCCCCACACAAGGGGTGCGGCCAAATTGGTATACAAACCAATCCTAATTGAACTAGGTCTTGTATATGGCGCATTGATGCTCCTTGTGGGCGCCTTCCTCTTGCCTTGTTCATGTATAAGTGTGGAATAACATAATTGGATTGTTTTCCACACTTGGTGCATTTGATCTTGTGGAGGCACCATCCCCTTATCATGATAACAATTGTTATATGTTGTTTTCACCATGCTAGCACTTGTTTTCCATCTCCTCTTGAAGTCCATGCTCATCCTTGTGTAGCTCCTCTCCATGATCTCCATTCATGTTTGTGTTATCAACAAACCTAAGAATACATAAATGCAAAGATTTAGGTAGTATAAAGCTCTCACAATTATCAACATTATATTCAAGTAGGAGTGAATTCACCTGTTGTTGTAATAGCTTGGTTCTTGATCTTGTCATTGGACCAATTCTAACTTCATTAGCTTTGATAGGAGGATCTTCATGTTCAACAATAGGTGGAAAGCTAGGGATGTCCTCATCATCCTCCCCCTCTTGAAAAGGCATCGACCTCGATGCTAAATCATCTCCATGGTAAGGTGTCAAATCAGCCACATTAAAAGAATTACTAACACCAAACTCATCAATTGGGAGGTCAATCTTGTATGCATTATTATTGATCCTTGAAATAACTTTGTAAGGGCCGGCTCCTCTAGGCATTAACTTGGATTTTCGCAATGTAGGAAATCTATCCTTCCGAAAGTGTACCCAAACCATATCTCCGGGGTGAAAAATTACTTCTTTCCTCTTCTTGTTCACCCTCTCGGCCACATTCTTTCCTTTCTTTTCTATAGCATCCTTTGTCTTCTCATGTATCTTCTTCACAAAATCAGCCCTCTTGGATGCCTCCATATTAACTCTCTCATGTAACGGTAGTGGTAATAAATCAAGAGGTGTAATTGGCTTGAAACCATAAACTACCTCGAAGGGACATAATTGAGTGGTTGAATGCACGGCTCTATTATAAGCAAATTCCACATGAGGTAAACACTCCTCCCACTCTTTCAAATTCTTCTTGATCATGCCTCTTAGCAATGTAGATAATGTCCTATTAACCACCTCGGTTTGTCCATCGGTTTGGGGGTGGCAAGTAGTAGAAAATAATAGTTTCGTGCCAAGCTTCCCCCAAAGTGTCTTCCAAAAGTAACTCATGAACTTGACATCTCTATCGGAAACAATTGTTCTTGGAACTCCATGTATTCTCACAATCTCCCGAAAGAATAAAGTTGCAATGTGAGAAGCATCATCACTCTTGTGGCAAGCAATAAAGTGAGCCATCTTTGAAAATCGATCCACTACCACAAAGATAGAATCATGCCCTCTCTTTGTCCTTGGCAAGCCCAAAACGAAATCCATACTTATATCCTCCCATGGTGTACTAGGTGATGGCAATGGAGTGTACAAACCGTGGGGTTTTAGCTTAGACTTGGACTTGTTGCAAGTGATGCATCTTTGCACCAATCTATAGACATCTCTTCTCATATGTGCCCAATAGAAATTTTCTGCTAACATCAACAATGTTTTCTCTCTTCCAAAGTGTCCCATCAATCCTCCACTATGAGATTCCTGGATCAAAAATAAACGCAAAGAACACTCGGGAATACACAATTTGTTAGCTCTAAACAAGTACCCATCATGTATATGAAATTTGTCCCATGCTTTAGTGTTAACACATTTATTAAATGGCATGGAAAATTCATTATCTTCATCATATAAATCTCGAATACCCTCCAAACCCGAAACCTTGATTTCTAAATTTGAGAGTAACATATTTTTCCTTGACAAAGCATCAGCAACTACATTATCCAATCCCTTTTTATGTTTTATAATGTATGGAAAAGATTCAATGAATTCAACCCACTTAGCATGTCTCTTATTCAAATTACTTTGGCACTTTAGAAATTTCAATGCTTCATGATCACTATGAATAATAAATTCTTTAGGCCATAAATAATGTTTCCATACTTCTAAAACTCTCACAAGTGCATATAATTCTTTATCATAAACAGAATAATTTAATTGTGCACCATTCAATTTTTCAGAAAAATAGGCAATAGGTTTCTTTTCTTGCATGAGCACACCTCCAATACCTATGCCACTAGCATCACATTCAATCTCAAATTGTTTATCAAAATTTGGAAGCATAAGCAATGGGGCCGAAATCAACTTCTCTTTCAAAGTATCAAAAGCAATATCTTGTGAAACACCCCATTCAAAATTAACACCTTTCTTAGTTAGATCATTTAAAGGGGCAGCAATTGTACTAAAATTAGGCACAAATCTTCTATAGAAACTAGCAAGCCCATTAAAACTTCTAACTTGACTCACATTAGTTGGAATTGGCCAATTTCGAATAGCTTCAATTTTAGATTGATCAACTTCAATTCCATGCTTAGAAACAACATAACCAAGAAATATTACTTTATCTTTGCAAAAAGTGCACTTCTCAAGATTACCATACAATTTATTAGTTCTTAGCACTTGCAAAACTTGTCTAATGTGATCCATATGGTCATGTTCATTGTGGCTATATATGAGAATGTCATCAAAATAAACTACCACAAATCTACCAATAAAGTCTCTCAAAATATGGTTCATTAATCTCATAAAAGTACTAGGTGCATTAGTTAAACCAAAAGGCATTACTAACCACTCATATAAACCAAATTTTGTTTTAAAAGCAGTTTTCCATTCATCTCCCTCTTTCATTCTTATTTGATGGTATCCACTACGCAAATCAATTTTAGAGAAAAGAGTAGCACCACTTAATTCATCTAACATGTCATCTAAACGTGGTATAGGATGACGATAACGAATAGTGATGTTATTAATTGCTCTACAATCTACACACATGCGCCAAGTACCATCTTTCTTAGGAACCAAAATAACGGGAACGGCACAAGGAGAAAGACTAACCCGAATATAACCTTTGTCCAACAATTCTTGTACTTGCTTTTGGATCTCCTTTGTTTCTTGTGGATTGGTTCTATAAGGGGCTCGGTTTGGGAGAGATGCTCCCGGGATCAAATCAATTTGATGTTCAATTCCTCTCAATGGTGGCAATCCCGAGGGCACATCTTGTGGAAAAACATCCTCAAAATCCTGCAAAACATTAGAAACACCAAGAGGAATAGGGGTCATGTCATTAGAAACCAAAATCTCTCCCTTGTGAATAAGCACAATAGGGACTAGTGAAGGATCATCCCTAAATTCCCTCAAATCCTCTTTAGTGGCTAACATGCATAATAGGTTCTCTCTCTTTTTACCACTCGAATTGGTTTTGCTATCACTCCCCATGGCTTGTAGTTTTGGTGCTCCCTCATCCCTCTCTCTTTCTTTTTCCACTTTCCTCTCAATTTTGGATTGGGACTCTTGTAGAATTTGTTGTGGAGTCATAGGCCTCAAAATAATAGTCTTCCCATGATGATATAGCTCATATGTATTTGCTCTTCCTTCATGCTTCACACTTCTATCAAATTGCCAAGGTCTTCCCAATAATAAGTGACAAACTTTCATGGGCACCACATCAAACTCAATAATATCTTTGTAAGGTCCAATTTGGAACTCCACTCTCACCATATAAGAAACCTTCATTTGTCCCGTGCTACTCAACCATTGGATATGATAAGGAGAAGGATGTGGTATATATTTCAAGTTGAGCTTTGCACATAGATCTTTGCTAGCCAAATTTCTGCAACTTCCTCCATCAATAATGACTTTGCAAGCCATGTTAGGACCAATAATAGCTTTGGTTTGGAACAAATTGCACCTTTGATGTTCAGGAGTAGGCACCACACTCAATGAATTTTGGGTGCACACAATAGATGGCATAGTAGTAGCATAAGCATCCAAAGGAGAATCACTCAAATAGCCATCATCATCATCAATATCATTAGGATCAACATCATCACCTGTCTCATACTCATTGTTCTCATTGATCACCATCACTTTTGTATTTGGACAATCCCTCTTAAAGTGCCCTTTTCCTCCACATGTGTGACATGAAATATCTCTTGTTCTTGATGTAGAAGCACTTGAACCCGTGGTACTCACACTTGGTTGTGATGGTTTCTTTGCAATTGAAGAACTAGGCTCGGGTTTAGAAGAAGAAGCACCTCGAAAAATTGAAGATGGTGGTGGTGGAGGAGGTGCACTAGGCATAGAGGATGATCTCATAGGAAATCTAGCCCTTGTTCTATTAGTAATTTTTGCTTCCTCAAGGATATGTGCTTCGGCCTCCCTTGCATGGTGTAATAGCTCATGGATATTTTGGTATTGATGATGCCTCACAATGCCTTTGATTTTGTAGTTCAAACCCGAAAGGAATCTTTGCATTGTTTGCTCCAATTGTTCTCTCACACGTGCCCTTTGCATAATTAGCTCCATCTCTTGATAATAAGCATCAACACTCATAGTTCCTTGCCTCAATTGTTGCAATTGATCAAATTGTTGCCTTATGTAATTGGGTGGAACAAATCTATCTCTCATAATCCTCTTCATGTTGTTCCAAGTGACAATGGGCAATTCTCCATCTTCTTGTCTCTTCCTCAAAAGCTCATCCCACCATCTAAGAGCATAACCATCAAACTCACTTGAAGCCAATTTGATCTTTCTATCCTCATTGTACTCATGCATTCTCCATAGTTTTTCCATCTTCAATTCCCATAGCAAGTATTCTTCCACATCCATATTATCAAAGCTAAATGATGGAATAGAAAATTTAGGCTTACTCAAACCATCTTCTCTAGGATTAGCTTGCACCACATTGTTTGGCATTCTTCTTTCTCCAAAATTTTGGTTTCGGCCATTATATCCTCCTAGGCCTCTTTCCTCTCTATTTCGGCCATGAACATGATTTCTTGCACCAATAGCTTCCACTCCATTATTAGCATCACTATGGACACTAGCATTGTCATCATCAATAAGAGGCATTCTTGTTTGAATCATGGTTTGAAGTCCAGCAAGGGTAGTAGTCATTTGAGCAATAGAATCATGAATTGATCTCACTTCCCCTCCATTAGTCTCGGCCAATTTGTGTGTGGCCTCCATCTTGGTCTCCATAGCTTGGAGAGCCTCATATAAGGGATCACATGCATCTTGAACAAATTGTTTGAGTCCATTATGATTGTCCAATATCTCCTTTGCCAAAACATCTCTAAGAGCCTCATACTCTCTCCAATTAACTCCCTCCTTATGGTCCTTCTTTTGCTGCACAAGATCACCACTAGAAAGATCCATTAGTAGGTTAGTGTAATAGAAACAAGTATAGGTTGTGGTGCCTCTCACAACTCACTGAAAAATCTAGCAAGACAATAGGATATCTTACCACTCCAAAGTGAATAGAGATACTTACCACAAGTAGAGGCAATTAAAGTACTTTGGTGTGAAGAAGAGAATACCCAGGTTTTTAACTCTCACAAAAGCAAACAAGGTTATTTAGTGGGGCTTGGTATGGATACCTAACAATCACCAAAGTAACAATCCTATTTGCTGTCTTTGTTCATCTAGTCGAGTTATACCCAAAAATACCAAAAATATCCGCAGCCATATCACTCCAATCCGTTTCCATCTAGTTCTCCTACCCGCACCATCAAAACCCTAGTCTAGTTGGTTTCGGATTCGCATATACCCACCACAATCACCACCGCTTCCACCTTCCTTGTTGCCATCGGATTCACACCATACCACCGCAGCACACCACGCAATCCCACGTCCCTAGTTGCTCTCGGACTGGTCACCACATCACGCGTACAAAAAGCCCCGCGCGCCCGCAACACCCCTTACCAAAACAGCATCCGCGCGCGCCCCACCCCACGGCAGCAAAACTCTGCCGTCGCTGCCGCGCTCACGTGTCCAGCCCGCACCCGCAAAACCACCGTAACACCGTTACCAATTCGTGTAACGCGCGCGCCTGCATCTGCCGCGGCACAAATTTGCGCGTTTTTCTCTGCCGTGAGTCCCTGCTGCTGCTGTGAGCGATAATTCTCTGCCGTGGCACAGCTTTTCGCTGTTTTTGCTGCCGTATTGCGCTGCCGCGGTACGAAAGTGAGCTGTTTCTCTGCCGTGAGTACCAATTGCTGCCGTGAGTGTTCTAAGTCATTTTTCCACTAGTTTTCTTTTGTGCTTTCTTTTATTCCCTGTTTTTCATCACTAGGACCATCACCTCCATACTTTGTGAACCTTAGCCACAGCCTTTCTACAGCATTATAATAGGAACTTGCCCACAAGTATAGCTATTTTGTGCTCTGACAGGCTGCTCATATTTCATCACCACCATTGTGTTCACTTGTGTTTGGTTTATTGTTGCTCCTAGCTTAGTGAAAGGCCATTGAAAAATTCAAAAAAATAGAAAAAGCAAAAAGTATAAAAAAAAAAAAAAAAGAGAAAAGAGAAAGTGCTAAAAGGCCATATCATTGCTATTGTTTACTAGTTGAGCTTGCCATTGTGACACTTGGTTTTTCATTGAGCAATCTTGTGCCTGTCAATAAGAGCCTAGCTAGTGACTTTCTAGTGCATTGCAAAACTCATCCATATATTGCATTGCCACATTTGTCTCCATTGTGTGAGTTTCCTTGGGTATTTTATATCTTCACTAAGACAGCAAATAGGATTGTTACTTTGGTGATTGTTAGGTATCCATACCAAGCCCCACTAAATAACCTTGTTTGCTTTTGTGAGAGTTAAAAACCTGGGTATTCTCTTCTTCACACCAAAGTACTTTAATTGCCTCTACTTGTGGTAAGTATCTCTATTCACTTTGGAGTGGTAAGATATCCTATTGTCTTGCTAGATTTTTGAGTGAGTTGTGAGAGGCACCACAACCTATACTTGTTCTATTACACTAACCTACTAATGGATCTTTCTAGTGGTGATCTTGTGCAGCAAAAGAAGGACCATAAGGAGGGAGTTAATTGGAGAGAGTATGAGGCTCTTAGGGATGTTTTGGCAAAGGAGATAGTGGACAATCATAATGGACTCAAACAATTTGTTCAAGATGCATGTGATCCCTTATATGAGGCTCTCCAAGCTATGGAGACCAAGATGGAGGCCACACACAAATTGGCCGAGACTAATGGAGGGGAAGTGAGATCAATTCATGATTCTATTGCTCAAATGACTACTACCCTTGCTGGACTTCAAACCATGATTCAAACAAGGATGCCTCTTATTGATGATGACAATGCTAGTGTCCATAGTGATGCTAATAATGGAGTGGAAGCTATTGGTGCAAGAAATCAAGTTCATGGCCGAAATAGAGAGGAAAGAGGCCTAGGAGGATATAATGGCCGAAACCAAAATTTTGGAGAAAGAAGAATGCCAAACAATTTGGTGCAAGCTAATCCTAGAGAAGATGGTTTGAGTAAGCCTAAATTTTCTATTCCATCATTTAGCTTTGATAATATGGATGTGGAAGAATACTTGCTATGGGAGTTGAAGATGGAAAAACTATGGAGAATGCATGAGTACAATGAGGATAGAAAGATCAAATTGGCTTCAAGTGAGTTTGATGGTTATGCTCTTAGATGGTGGGATGAGCTTTTGAGGAAGAGACAAGAAGATGGAGAATTGCCCATTGTCACTTGGAACAACATGAAGAGGATCATGAGAGATAGATTTGTTCCACCAAATTACATAAGGCAACAATTTGATCAATTGCAACAATTGAGGCAAGGAACTATGAGTGTTGATGCTTATTATCAAGAGATGGAACTAATTATGCAAAGAGCACGTGTGAGAGAACAATTGGAGCAAACAATGCAAAGATTCCTTTCGGGTTTGAACTACAAAATCAAAGGAATTGTGAGGCATCACCAATATCAAAATATCCATGAGCTATTACATCATGCAAGGGAGGCCGAAGCACATATTCTTGAGGAGGCAAAAATTACTAATAGAACATGGAATAGATTTCCATTGAGATCATCTACTACTCCTAGTACACCACCTCCACCAATTCCATCTTCCAGTTTTCGAGGTGATCCATCATCCAAACCCGAGCCTAGTGTGTCTAATACAAGGAAATCATCACATCCAGCAGCAAGTGCTTCAGGTTCTAGTGCTCCTACTACAAGGAATAGAGATATGACATGCCACACATGTGGAGGAAAAGGGCACTTTAAGAGGGATTGTCCAAATACAAAAGTGATGGTGATCAATGAGAATAATGAGTATGAAACAGGTGATGATGTTGATCCCAATGACCTTGATGATGATGATGATTCTTTGAGTGATACTCCTTTGGATGCTTATGCTACTACTTTGCCATCTATTATATGCACACAAAATTCATTGAGTGTGGTGCCTAGTCCTGAAAATCAAAGGTGCACTCTATTTCAAACAAAGGCTGTTATTGGTCCCAACATGGCTTGCAAAGTCATTATTGATGGAGGAAGTTGCAGAAATTTGGCTAGCAAAGAGCTATGTGCAAAACTCAATTTGAAATATATGCCACACCCTTCTCCTTATCATATCCAATGGTTGAGTAGCACGGGACAAATGAAGGTTTCTTTTATGGTGAGAGTGGAGTTCCAAATTGGACCTTACAAGGATGTCATTGAGTTTGATGTGGTGCCCATGACAGTTTGCCATCTTTTATTGGGAAGACCTTGGCAATTTGATAGAAGTGTGAAGCATGAAGGAAGAGCAAATACTTATGAGCTATATCATCATGGGAAGACTATTGTTTTGAGGCCCATGACTCCACAACAAATAATACAAGAGTCCCAATCCAAAATTGATATGAGAGTAGAAAAAGAAAGAGAGAAGGATGAGGGAACACCCAAAATTCAAGCCATGGAGAAGGAGAGCAACACCAATTCGAGTGGAAAGAGCCTTTTAACTAATGCCATAATTTTTCCTAGTGTTGTTTCTTGTGCACAGGTTGCTATTGAAGAAAGGGAGTACAAAGAAACATCACACAATTTGAAGGAATATGCCACGGATACAAGTATGTTTGCTTGTGATATGAAGGTTAGTTTTGAAGAAAGGGAGATACAACCTTCAAATACACAAGATATTGAGGAAATTATACCTACTACACATGAGGAGGTTAGTATTGATAAGGGTATGGATTTCGGTTTGATAACTACAAGTAGTGAATTATGTGATAATTTTCAACCATATAAACTTATAAATTCGAAATTTCACCATATGGTTTTTGTTTCACATAAAGAAGTACTTGCTATGATACCTTCTAGTGATATTATATACTATGACATGTTAAAAGAACCAATTAATATGAAATATGCTATGGATAAATTTGGTTATGATGATTCTAGCACATATGATAATAGTTTCAAAATTTACTTGATTGGTGATTATAATGTGGATAAAATTTTTATGATACATCACATGTGTGTTACTTATGCTAAAGTGGCCGAATTACATCATGTGTTCTCTTGGATAGATGATTATAGAGATGATATTATACCTATGTTTATTTCACCACACTATTGGTTGGATACATGTACTAGTAAATCAAACTACACTTATATTTGCAATTTTGATTGCCATGAGATGAAAGAATATGATTTTTATGTGTGGTTTTCATACAAATTTCGTGGTCATATGATATATACACTATATTGTGTTTTGCTAACAACTAATGAGTACCATTATATATACATATATGGTGCATACACTTTGTTCTTTTTGTTTCTTCCACTTTCAGATTATCACAAGACGAGGACGTCTTGTCTTGAAGAAAGGGAGGATGATGAGGACATGCCTAAGGATTATGTGATCACAAGAGAGTTGATAGAAGACCACATGAACATGGTGAAAACAATAAAGCAAGATGGTGAAAACAGTTCATAACAATTGTTATTCAATAGAACAATTGTTATTCATCAAGATATGGGGATGGTGCCTCCACAAGATCAAATGCACTAAAGTGTGGAAAACAATGCCACATTGTTGTTTCACATTCATGGATGGACAAGGAAGGAGGAGGGCGCCCACAAGGAAGCATCAATGCGCCACATTGAGTTCTAGTACTAGTAGGATTGGTTTCCATACCAATATGGCCGCACCCTTTGTGTTTGGGTCGGTTTGTATCCAGTTGGTGTCCTAGTAGGAGTCCTAGTCCAATTAGGTTAGGTGCTTGCGCAAGGAGAGCCTTGTGGCCGCACCCCCCCTCATATATACTCCCCTTGGGGCGCATAGGAGGGTAGACTACGTTAAAACCAAAAACCCTAGACCTCTAGATTGAAACTGCTTGTAAGCCTTTCATCTGGAAGTTCATCTGCAAACTTTACGTGATACCTGCTGTTCCACTGGGAATAAGACGGTACAGAACCACTTGTAGTCGGTGGATTACTTGTGCAAGAGTGTGGAGTTGAGAATATCCATTGGGTTGCTATCTTTTGCATTGGCATCAGGGATCAGCCGGAGAGTTCTTAGTGGCGCACTAGTTATCAATTCAGAAGTTATCTGTGAGTTCACTGAGAAGATTGGGCCACCCCTTATCATTCATGGTGTTCCAAGTGACAATGGGCAATTCTCCATCTTCTTGCCTCTTTCTCACAAGATTATCCCACCATCTAAGAGCATATCCATCAAACTCACTAGAGGCCAATTTGATTTTTCTATCCTCATTGTAATCATGCATTCTCCATAGCTTCTCAATCTTCAACTCCCATAGCAAATATTCTTCCACATACATAGCATCAAAGTTGAAAGAAGGAATTGTGAATTTTGGTTTACCCAACCCATCCTCTCTCGGATTGTCTTGAACCAAATTATTGGGCACTCTCCTTGGAGCAAAATTAGGGGCTCGGCCTTGATGTCCATCATGACCCCTTCCTCCTCTAGCTCGGCCATGATTAATATTCCTTGCACCAAAATCTTCCAAACCATTATAAGAATCACTATGGACACTAGC
Organism: Alopecurus myosuroides; assembly: GCA_028641055.1. Classification (NCBI taxonomy): domain Eukaryota; kingdom Viridiplantae; phylum Streptophyta; class Magnoliopsida; order Poales; family Poaceae; genus Alopecurus; species Alopecurus myosuroides. The sequence goes on along the minus strand of CM054059.1, from coordinate 336,470,034 downwards.
ATTGTCATCATCCACAAGAGGCAATCTTTCTTGAATCATGGTTTGAAGTCCAGCAAGGGTAGTAGTCATTTGAGCAATTGAGTCATTGATTGATCTCACTTGCCCTCTATTAGTCTCGGCCAATTTGTGTGTGGCCTCCATCTTGGTCTCCATAGCTTGGAGAGCCTCATATAAAGGATCACATGCATCTTGAACAAATTGCTTGAGTCCATTATGATTGTCCAATATCTCCTTTGCCAAAACATCCCTAAGAGCCTCATACTCTCTCCAATTAACTCCCTCCTTATGGTCCTTCTTTTGCTGCACAAGATCACCACTAGAAAGATCCATTAGAAGGTTAGTGTAAATAGAAACAAGTATAGGTTGTGGTGCCTCTCACAACTCACTCAAAAATCTAGCAAGACAATAACCACTCCAAAGTGAATAGAGATACTTACCACAAGTACAGACAATTAAAGTACTTTGGTGTGAAGAAGAGAATACCCAGGTTTTTAACTCTCACAATAGCAAACAAGGTTATTTAGTGGGGCTTGGTATGGATACCTAACAATCACCAAAGTAACAATCCTATTTGCTGTCTTAGTGAAGATATAAAAAATACCCAAGGAAACTCACACAATGGAGACAAATGTGGCAAAGCAATATGTGGATGAGTTTTGCAATGCACTAGAAAGTCACTAGCTAGGCTCTTATTGACAGGCACAAGATTGCTCAATGAAAAACCAAGTGTCACAATGGCAAGCTCAACTAGTAAACAATAGCAATGATATGACCTCTTTGCACTTTCTCTTTTCTCTTTTATCTTTTCTCTTTTTTTTTTACTTTTTGCTTTTTCTATTTTTTTGTATTTTTCCAATGGCCTTACACTAAGCTAGGAGCAATAATTAACCAAACACAAGTTAACACAATGGTGGTGATGAAAATGAGCAGCCTGTCAGAGCACAAAATAGCTATACTTGTGGGCAAGTTCCTATCAAAATGCTGTAGAAAGGCTGTGGCTATGGTTCACAAGGTATGGATATGAAGGTCCTAGTGAAAAAAAACAAGGAAAAACAAAGGAAAACAGAAAAAACTAGGTGAAAAATTGGACTAGAACAGCTCACGGCAGCAATTTATACTCACGGCAGCAAAACAGGATGTTTTTGATCCAAAACAGAGCTCACGGCAGCAAATTTTGATGTTTTTCGTACCGCGGCAGAGACTAACAACGAACCAACGCGCGTGGCAGCAAAACTCGCAGAAATCGTACCGCGGCAGCGCGCGAGCGAGCGAGACGGGCGCTGGTAAGCGCGTTACGGAGGAAAACACAGCGCGCGGTGTTACGTGGGCGCTACGGTGGTGGAACGCGCGTGGCAGCGAGGGCAGAGATTTCCTGTCGTGGGTGTGTTGCGCGCTGTTGGGATTTGGTAACAGCGATGCGGGTGGTTGGGGGCTTTTTGTAAGCGCGCTACGGTGGGGTGTCCGAGTTCGACTAGGAGGCGTGCTAGCGAGTGGTGGTTTGCGGTGGGAAGGTGTGAATCTGATGTAGGTGTTTGCCCGATCTTTCACCGCAAGAACCACCAATGATAAATATCCTCCCAATCACGTGAGCGATACACGTAACCTGAAGAACATGGATAGATTTAGGTGAGAAACGCACGGACCCTCTTGGCAGATCCAAAAACACTCGCACCTTTATTTCACGCCAAGCTAGACAACTCAAGGCAGATCCAAGAGCCCCCTAGCCACGAACAAACCCTCTTGGCAGATCCAAAAACACTCGCACCTTTATTTGCAAAGATAACTGACGAACGTCCGAGACGTCGCCTACACGCCGATCCCCTAGGGACGGTGGTAACCTGGAACTTTTAGTTCTACATAATTTTCAACCTCCCTAAAACCCTAGGCCTTGGCTCTTTTTATATAAGAGGCCAACCCCTAATCGGTTGGACAAACCTAAACCAAAACTGACTCGGACCTAAACCTAGTTGGACTCAAACTGGATACAAACCGGCCCATTTAGAAGGCTCGGCCACAATATGCGGCTCGCAGGCCTTAGACATTATACATCGTGGTTTATTGTCCTAGCGTGCTAACCTGTAGATGCCCGTATCATCCTCCCTTTCTTCAAAAGGCGTTGTCCTCAACGCCAGAAGGTCTTCTCCGGCGCTTGTGGCATCAAATTATCAAATCGCCACGCTTCTACATCCTCAAGTCTTGCTGGCCTGCCACACCACATCCTCCCTCTCGGCTAGCTAGACTCGTTCTTGGCGCCATCCATATTTGACACCACCAACATGATTTAGACACATAATATGTCAAATTGCATCTGTAAACGCACCATGCAAACCACCCCTGACACAGCAGGACAGACTCCTGTACCCCAAGGATCCAAATAAGCTGAATACACCCACAGATGCAATCTGAAATAGTGGAGGTCAACTGAGTGCATCACTCAAGACAAACAGAACAAATTCCTACACCCCTTGAATCCAAATGAACCAAATTCACCGCCTGTGAAAATATAAACCGATCTATTTTTCTTTTTGTCTTCGTGTCCGCCGTAAACTGTACCTTTTTTTTACAACTTTCGATCCGTCTCGTAGCTGGCTCGCTGTATGTAACTAGTCACGTACGTGACCCAATCGATCTTCTGGGTAGCTGGCTTCCGATCTTTTTTTGTGCTAGCTCACGTACAAGGAGAAACAATCGCTCCCTTTGCTTTTTTTTTTACACAGATCTGTACCGATCCGGATCCTGCAATCCACGTATCAAGGATACCAATATGTTGATCGAATTCAAGTGCAAACCCCCGAGGCCCCGATGCTCCTTTCCTTTTTTTTTGCCCAGTCCGTCACACGTAGGAAATCGCCACCTGCTTTTTTTTCTCTCTTTGGTTTCCTTGCTTGTATGTACATGGCACTTTCCTTTCACGATGGAAGCTCCTGAACTTTGCATACCAAGGAGTACACGCATAATCCCATCCAACTTCTCCATTCTTTTTTTCACGGATTCCTTTCCTTTGCTAACGTGAAGACCAATCGAAGGAGTCCTCAACGATTAGTACAGCTCCACGCTATCGAGCTGCTCCACGGAACGCTGCTCCAACTCGGAAATAACGGATCGATCCTCGAGTAGTGCCTTGCCGCTTCGCCGTCAACCTCGACGAGTTGCAACAAACGCGCCAACTCGTCGTCTTCTACCAAACAATCCTAGCAAAATCAGATATACCAATTGTTTGTGAACTTGTAAATCGGTCTTTAACTGGACGAACTCCCTCGCGGTGATCAACCCGGCGCTCTGATACCACATGATGTAGGTGTTTGCCCGATCTTTCACCGCAAGAACCACCAATGATAAATATCCTCCCAATCACGTGAGCGATACACGTAACCTGAAGAACATGGATAGATTTAGGTGAGAAACGCACGGACCCTCTTGGCAGATCCAAAAACACTCGCACCTTTATTTCACGCCAAGCTAGACAACTCAAGGCAGATCCAAGAGCCCCCTAGCCACGAACAAACCCTCTTGGCAGATCCAAAAACACTCGCACCTTTATTTGCAAAGATAACTGACGAACGTCCGAGACGTCGCCTACACGCCGATCCCCTAGGGACGGTGGTAACCTGGAACTTTTAGTTCTACATAATTTTCAACCTCCCTAAAACCCTAGGCCTTGGCTCTCTTTATATAAGAGGCCAACCCCTAATCGGTTGGACAAACCTAAACCAAAACTGACTCGGACCTAAACCTAGTTGGACTCAAACTGGATACAAACCGGCCCATTTAGAAGGCTCGGCCACAATATGCGGCTCGCAGGCCCTAGACATTATACATCGTGGTTTATTGTCCTAGCGTGCTAACCTGTAGATGCCCGTATCAGAATCCGATGGTAACAAGGATGGGATGAATCCGAGTCCAACTAGGGGTGGGTGGCGGCAGGAATTTGGGAACTTTTGTGCCGTGGTAGGAGTACTAGGATGGCTCGGATTGGAGTGATATAGGGTGATGTGCTGCGGATTTTTTTGTGATTTTTTGATATAATTCGACTAGATGAACAAAGAAACCTAGATCTAGCCGAAAATAAGAGAACTAAAAACAGAAAAAGGTAACACAAAATCTAACACAATGACAGCAAAAGTAATGAAACTAAGGTGATATCTAGGCTATGGCAATGACTAGAACTATTTTTGTGGGGCAATTTTCTGGATAGGAATAAAAACACTCAAAACTAAAGGGAAATTATGATAGCTCACCGAGGCAACCTGTAAATCTGATACCAAGATGATAAGGGGTGGCCCAATCTTCTCAGTGAACTCACAGATAACTCCAGTATGATAACTAGTGCGCCACTAAGAACTCTCCCGGCTGATCCCTGATGCCAATGCAAAAGATAGCAACCCCAAGGATATTCTCAACTCCACACTCTTGCACAAGTAATCCACCGACTACAAGTGGTTCTGTACCGTCTTATTCCCAGTGGAACAACAGGTATCACGTAAAGTTTGCAGATGAACTTCCACATGAAAGGCTTACAAGCAGTTTCAATCTAGAGGTCTAGGGTTTTTGGGTTTAACGTAGTCTACCTCAACCACACGCAGGTGGGACACATATATAGGTGGAGGGGTGCGGCCATAAGGCTCCCTTGCGCAAGCAACCCTCCCCTACTAGGACTACACTACAAGAAGAACCCCTATATAGCAATGTATAGGTAGCAACGCTATAAATATTTGTTGATTTTTTAATATAGATACACGTATATGCGTTGCGGGCTATCTGTTGTCCATTATAGACCACAACCATGAACCAAATAAATGTGAGCCCAACCCACTAAGCACGTCTCCATTAGGTTAACCCCACCAACCACCGTTGCAGGCTCGCATCCTGTAATCCCACTCCTCGCCTCCCCATACATAGCCGCCTCCATCCTCTTTCCCATGGCGTCTCTTAGTTATCGGCAAGCTTCTCCTCCCTCGCGGGTGACCGGTGGCGGCCGGTGATCCGCGTCACTCTGACTACTCCGTGATTGCGAGTTGGACCAAGGGGCACGGTGGAGAAATGGTACAGATGATGTGGGCTGTAGCTTTTCAACCTGCCGCCAGATTACTCGTCGTCGAAGAAGGACTGCTCCTCTGGCGGCGGAAACGCGACCTCCTCGTCAATCTCCATGCCGCCAAGCATATTAGCCCGATCCATGGTGTCCCGCGTTCTGTCCATGGAAGTTGTCCGGTGTGACTAGGGAGCTGTGCGGACGTGTGGCCTGTGGATGAAGACGGGTGTGGGAGTATCCCGTCCGACCAGGAAGATGGTAGAAGGAATCAAAGAAGTTGATTTGGGAATATAGGTACCTGCCAGTACTAGTCATATAACGACAGCGATGTGCAATTTCTCCAGATCCCCTATGAGATTACTCTTTCCTTTTCACCTCGCTTTACCCGGTTTTACCAATTGTCTAGGATTTTTGTGCAGCCTTGCCAATTCTTGCCATCGGCCACTCATTGTCTACCGTTTTCTTGCTTAGATTGGTTAGATGCCAAGAATAGTGGCTCACTTATTTTTACCGTTCACAGTGTTAGTGCACGGATCAAACCACCAATACCATAATTTAGATTGCCAATCACAGTTTAGTTTTATGATAGTACATCAATGAGTGACTGGGTATTCAACATTATGAATTTTCTTGTAAACAATACTTTCTGCCTTTAATCTGCAGGGTTAGTGTTGATACATGGAACTTTTGGAACATCCGAACAATTCATATTTTACTCGTATGCTACATTAGCTCGATACATGCCGAAGTAAGTTCCGCATTTGATCATTGACTTTCTGAAACATCAATTTACCTTTATATATTTTCATTATGACTTCCTTATATGTATTGATCTATCTACTTGTTTTGGTATTTATGATCATTTCATATTCTTGGTGGTTGACTAATTCGGCTAGCTAGAAATGAGTGCACACATGTTTATAAGCCCAACAATTAGCTATACTGGTTCAAGTACCACGTAGGCTGGCTGGCGTAGTCGTTGACGTGGGTCTCGGCGCCGTCTGTAACCGCAAGCGTGGCGCCTGCAAGTCCAGTATTGATGCAAGTGTTGTCCCTGCAACTCCTGAAATGAAGTGATATAAGTCTGTGCCAAGTTTGTTTCTGATTCCGTGTGCAAGAAGGTATGGAGATTTATTTGATTAAATTTGATGGCATATTTTTCACACTACTGTACCTGTATAGAAATGCTAGAACTGCAGCAGAACCGTGCCTAATCATACTGTATGACTTTCTCTTAATGCAAAGTGCGGCCAGTCAATACACCATGATTTGTGTAATGTTATTGACTTGAGCTACTTCTGTTATGTCATACAAACATGTACGATGGCGCTGTAGGCAGAGGCAGCAATGCAAGTTGTGGCGGCACAAAATGGTCCAACAAGAAGCCCCAAGTGGAAGCGCATCAGCAGCAACAGTACTACCAGCAGGTATTAGTTCGTCCCCTTTTGGCTACTTATATCAAGTACATAACGGCTTCTTCTCATGCAATATTTCAAAATGACTCTATCTAGAACATGTACTCCCTCCGATCCATATTAATAGGTGCTGAAGTGGATGTATTTAGACATGTTTTATTGCTAGATACATCCACTTCAGCACCTATTAATATGGATCGGAGGGAGTAGTTAATTCTTTTTCACAACAAGCATGTATCCTCTCTTGTGTTACTTGTACAACTACGAATTAGTAAAAGCTATAACTATCATCACACTTGTGATAATATTTAGATTCATAATTTTGGGATCGCAATGTGAGAACCCATGAGAGTTTCAAGCGACGGGTTAAGTGCACTTGCATTTGTGTCTTAAAATAGTTTAAACCTTAATATTCGCAGCCAATATAAAATTCTGAATCTTCCACTATGTATGAACTCTAACTTATGCCTATCACATTAACTATATAGCTCTGTAATACTGTGATTTACCATTCTATCAAATAGTTAATTAATATTTTTAATCTGTTTTAGATGGATGATCTAGATAATTAAAGAAGTTTATGTTCTGTTTGATTGCTTCGTTCATATCCCATCTTTGTTATTTCTTATTAAGATACCGTTTGTTTTTTTATTCTGTGTGGTAAATCCACTAAGATTTGTGGGCGTAATTTGTTGTTTCAAATGCACATCATAGCAAAATTTTATTGCGTGCTTGGTTAGATATGGCATGCCACCATGCTGAGTATACCTACAAACTTTGAAGCAAGTATTTAGTAGAATTCACTATACCCTTCACACTCTCTTTTTCTAATTTGATGCTGGAAATGAAATTTTGTATTTGCAGGTACCATGCATCATCAAGACTTGCAATATTCGGATATCCGATGTGAACATGTTAGGAAAAACATTAGAACAAATGTATATAGGACTAGGGAGGATATCATATTTTGATGTAAGATGGTAAATTGTTGCTCTTTGGATAATTTTGCTGTAAGACCAGGTAGATTATTTGGTGCAAGATTGTAAATTGTCTACTCTTAAAAAAATCTTGTACAAAATGGTGTTTCAATAATAAATACAGAATTATTTGTGATGTGATGCATGTTCCACGTTTTGTCTGTGTGTGGTATGTGTCATATGAACTACTCCCTCCCTTAGAAAATAACTTCCAACTTCGGAGTAATCAAACCGAGGAAATATTTTTTGGTGAATCATAATTTTCAGTTCGTATGGGATGCCTCCACCAACGCATACAGTTGTTGCTTAGATTCTGTAGCTACCTTTGCAACGATTACCATATGGATTACCAACGCACATATATGCGTTGCATTGTATCCTTGCAACGCCAAATAAGGCAACACATTTTTATCCGTTGGTAGAGTCGCTAGCAACACCTATATGGTCACTTAGATACGCATAAATGCGTTGGTGTAGAGGGGGTCTTCTTGTAGTGCTAGGACTCCTACTAGGACTAGGACTCACATATATGGATACAAACCGATTCCATACACGAGGAATTCGGCCACATTGGTATGGAAACCAAACCTACTACTATTAGAATTGTCATGGCGCATTGATCTTCCATGTGGGCGCCCTCCTCTTGCTTTGTTCATGTATGAGTGTGGAATAACATAATTGAATTGTTTTCCACACTTAGTGCATTTGACCTTGTGGAGGCACCATCCCCTTGCCATCATAACATTTGTTATTTGTTGTTTTCTCCATGCTAGCACTTGTTTTCCATCTCCCCTTGTAGTCCATGCTCATCCTTGTGTATCTCCTCTCCATGATCTCCATTCATGATTGTGTTATCAACAAACCTAAGAATACACAAATGCAAGGACTTAGGTAGTATAAAATTCTCACAATTATAAACATTGTACTCAAGTAGGAGTGAATTCACCTGTTGTTGTAATAGCTTGGTCCTTGATCTTGTCATTGGACCAATCCTCACTTCATTAGCTTTTATAGGAGCATCCTCATGTGTAACAATAGGTGAAGAGCTAGAGATGTCCTCATCACAAGGACATTTTAAGAGAGATTGTCCAAACAAGAAAATAATGATTATCAATGCTGATGATGAGTATGAGACTAGAGATGATGCTGATCCTAATGAGGAGGATACATATGATGATGATGATGGTCCTGTTGATGCTTATGCTACAAATTATCCAACCATTGTTTGCACACAAGCTTTGAGTGTTGTTCCTAGTGATGAGAGTCAAAGATGCAATCTATTTCAAACCAAGGCAATTGTTGGTCCTCAAATGGCTTACAAGGTGATCATTGATGGAGGGAGTTGCAGAAATTTAGCAAGCAAGGATTTATGTGCAAAGCTCAGATTGAGATATATTCCACACCCACGCCCATATTATATTCAATGGTTGAGTGACAAAGAAGAAATCAGGGTATGCCAAATTGTGAGAGTGGAATTTCAGATTGGACCATACAAAGATACAATTGAGTGTTATGTGGTTCCCATGTCAGTTTGTTTCCTATTACTTGGAAGACCATGAAAAATCGATCGGAAGGTTACACACAATGGGAGAGCAAACACATACCAATTGAATTGGAATAATAAGGATATTATCTTGAGGCCTATGACACCACAACAGATTGTGAATGAGTCTAGACAGAAATCTGAAGTGGATCTGGAGAAGGAGAGTGAGAGGGATGAAAAGAGTGAAAACACAACTTCTGTGGGTGAAAACAAGCCCAGGACGAGTGGTAAAAGTAAGAGAGTGAGCCTTTTGACAATGTTAGCCACCAAAGAAGACTTAAGAGAGTTTAGAGAGGATCCTAGCTTAGTACCTATAGTGCTCATGGAAAAGGGGGAAATTTTAGTTTCTAATGATATGACTCCTCTTTCTATTGGTGTTTCGAATGTTTTGCAGGAGTTTGATGATGTTTTTCCAGAAGAAGTACCCTCAGGGCTGCCACCATTGCGAGGAATTGAGCACCAAATTGATTTAATTCCTCGATCATCATTACCAAACCGAGCTCCCTATAGGACAAATCCCCAAGAGACAAAGGAAATTCAGAAACAAGTACAAGATCTTCTTGATAAAGGTTATATTCGAATAAGCCTATCTCCTTGTGTTGTTCCTGTTATTTTGGTTCCTAAGAAAGATGGTACTTTGGCGCATGTGTGTAGATTGTAGAGCAATTAACAACATCACTATTCGTTATCGTCATCCTATACCACGTTTGGAAGACATGTTAGATGAATTAAGTGGTGCTGCTGTTTTCTCTAAAATTGATTTGCGTAGTGGTTATCATCAAATTAGAATGAAAGAGGGGGATGAGTGGAAAACAACCTTTAAAACAAAATTTGGTTTATATGAGTGGTTACTAATGCACCTAGTACTTTCATGAGATTAATGAACCATGATTTGAGAGATTTTATTGACAAGTTTGTGGTTGTTTACTTTGATGATATTCTCATATATAGCCACAATGAACATGAACACATTGATCATATCAGACAAGTCTTGCATGTGCTAAGAGAAAATAAATTGTATGTAAATTTAGAGAAGTGCACTTTTTGCAAAGATAAGGTCATATTTCTTGGATATGTTGTTTCTAAACATGGGATTGAAGTAGATGAATCTAAACTTGAAGCAATTAAAAATTAGCCAATTCCCATGAATGTGAGTCAAGTAAGAAGTTTTAATGACTAGTTGGATTTTATAGAAGATTTGTGAAAGATTTTAGTACTATTGCTGCCCCTTTGAATGATTTAACAAAGAAAGGTGTAAATTTCGAATGGGGGTTGCTCAAGATATTGCTTTTGATACTTTCAAGAATAAGTTGATTTCGGCCCCATTATTTATGCTACCAAATTTTAATAGACAATTTAAAATTGAATGTGATGCTAGTGGCATAGGTATTGGAGGTGTGATAATGCAAGATAAGAAACCAATTGCTTATTTTTCTGAGAAGTTACATGGAGCTCAATTGAATTATTCTGTCTATGATAAAGAATTGTAGGAACTTGTTAGAGTTCTTGAAGTTCGGAAACATTATTTGTGGCCAAAGGAGTTTATTATACATTCTGATCATGAGGCATTAAATTTTTTAAAGAGCCAATCCAATCTTAATAAGAGACATGCTAAATGGGTAGAATTCATTGAATCTTTCCCATACATTATTAAACATAAGAAAGGATTAGATAATGTGGTTGATGATGCTTTGTCTAGGAAAAATATGTTACTCACCAAATTAGATGTTCAAGTTTCGGGTTTGGAGAATTTAAAACCACTATATGCCGAAGATAAAGAATTTTCTACACCATATGCTAAATGTTCTAATGTAAAGGCTTGGGATAAGTATCATATACATGATGGATTTTTGTTTAGAGCTAACAAACTATGTATTCCCAAGTGTTCTTTGCGTTTGATGTTATTGCAGGAATCTCACAGTGGTGGATTAATGGGACACTTTGGACGTGAGAAAACATTACTTATGTTGGCTGAATTTTTTTATTGGGCACATATGAGACGTGATGTTTATAGGTTTGCGCAACGTTGCATCACTTGCAATAAGGCTAAGTCGAAATTGAAGCCCCACGGTTTGTGTATACTCCTCTACCTGCACCAACTACACCATGGGAAGATATTAGTATGGATTTTGTGCTAGGTTTACCAAGGACTAAAAGAGGGCATGATTCTATATTTGTGGTAGTGGATAGATTCTCTAAAATGTCACACTTTATTGCTTGCCACAAAAGCGACGATGCGTCGCATATTGCTAATTTGTTTTTAGGGACATAGTGAGATTACATGGAGTATCAAGGACCATTGTTTCTGATCGTGATGTGAAGTTTATGAGCTACTTTTGGAAGACACTATGGGGAAACTAGGAGCAAAGCTGCTGTTTTCAACAACATGTCACCCCCAAACTGATGGACAAACGGAGGTGGTTAATCGCACATTATCAACATTATTGCGAATCATGATCAAGAAAAATCTGCAGGATTGGGAGGGAGTGTTTTCCACATGTGGAATTCGCATATAAAAGGATGTGCACTCTACTACTCAGCTTTGCCCGTTTGAAGTGGTCTATGGTTTCAAGCCCATTACACCACTTGATTTGCTACCACTTCCCATACAAGAAAGAATAAACATGGAGGCATCAAAGAGCGCTAATTTTTTGAAGAAGATACATGAGAAGACAAAGGATGCTATATAGAAGAAATAGAAGTATGTGGCTGAAAGAGTAAACAAGAAGAGAAATGAGGTTCTATTTCAAGAAGGAGATTTGGTATGGGTACACTTTCGAAAGGACATATTTCCTAAGCTCAGAAAGTCCAAGTTATTGCCTCGAGGTGCTGGTCCCTACAAAGTGATATCCAAGATCAATGACAATGCTTACAAGATAGATCTTCCAGTTGATGAGTTTGGAGTGAGTAATTCCTTCAATGTTGCTGATTTGACATCATATCATGGAGATGACCTTGATGCGTCGAGGTCGACGCCTTTTCAAGACGGGGAGGATGATGAGGACATCCCTAGTACATTACCATTTAAATAAGATGAAGTGAGACTTGGACCTATAACAAGGTCAAAGTCCAAGCTCATACAACAACAAGTGAATTCACTCCTTATTGATTATGATGTTTGTGATTATGAGAATTTTATACTTCCTAAGTCTATGCATTTATGTATGATCAGGGTTATTGATAACACAAGCATGATGGGTGAAAACAACCAAGAGGAGCTGGAAAACAACATGGAGATGCTGAAAAACAAGACTACAAGTGGCGAAAACAAGACTACCATGGTGAAAACAAACATACAAGATTGTGAAAACAAGACTACCATGGTGAAAACAATCATGCAAGATGGTGAAAACAATCATACAAGTGCGGAAAACAACTTCTAACTTGTTATTCCACACTAGAAGAGAGTGAAAACAAGAGGAGGGCGCCCCATTGAATACCAATGTGCCATATAGAAATCCTACTCTAAGTAGGTATATATGGTTTGTATACCATATTTGGCCGAACTCCTTAATGTGGGTCGGTTTGTATCTTTCCTAGTTCAAGTAGGAGTCCAAGTCAAGTCATCCTAGTCCAAGTAGGAGTCCTAGTCCTAGTAGGGGTAGTGCTTGCGCAAGGGAGCCTTTGTGGCCGTACCACCAGCTATATATACTCCCCTTCTGCGAGTTGTGGAGGCAGAACCAGTTTAAACCAAAGAAAACCCTAACCTCTAGTTTGTATTGCTGCTAAGCATTCAACTTGAAGTTTACCATTGCAAAGTTGCGTGATATCTTATTCCATTGGGAATAGGGGGATACATGACCACTTGTGATCTTTGATTACTTGTGCAAGAGTGTGTAGTTGAGAATATCCGAAGGGCTTGATTGTTGTTGCATTTGCAACATGGGTCATCCAAGTGAGAGGTCTCAATGTATCACTAGTTATCACAAAATCCAGAAAATCCACAAAAAGAGAGAGAAGCTCGTTGAGAAGATTGGGCCACCCATCACTACGTGACGTGATTAGGACTAATTTGTATGTTTTTGCTCCCATCTCACAAGTTGATGTATAGTTTAGTGCACTTTTGCAAGTTTTTTTACTATGTATCTTCTCCTACATGTAGGGTCTCAAACAACAAGGACAAAATGAGAACACCGCCTATGCGAAATCCCCGGGATACCCCTGCAAACCCGCACCAAAACGGCAAAACCCCACCGGCTCCTTCCTGCCACTGTCATCGCTTCCGCCGCGGCGAACCCCACTGACCAAATGACCGGGGCAAAACCCCTCTTCGCACCGCACGCCGCCTACGCCGCCTCCGCCTTCGCCTCCGATTCCGCCTCTTCCGACTCCACCGCAAGCGTCGACGCGGACGTCATCGTCTTCCGCCTCCTCTTGCCTCGGGCCTTCGGCGACGAAGACGCCTTCCACCTATACGCCGCCATCGTCCCGCTCCACCGGCACACAGCTGCGCTGCAGGTCCGCATCGATGCCCTCGAGGGTTACCCCGAAGACTCCGCCAGCCGCGTCGCTGTTGTCCTCGGCCCCACCTCTCCAAGGCGCCGCGTCGAGGCCTCCTCCTCCTCCGCTGAGCCCCTCCAGCTCTCACCCGTGCAGGAGGCCCTAGTCGCCCTCGTCGACGTCGGCGCGGTCCTCCACCGCGTCGTGGGCCGGGGCCCTGAGTTCGTGGCATGCCTGGTCTTGGTCGAGGTCGCCCGACTCGACGCCCTTGGGAGGGCGACTCTGAGGGCAATCGCCAGCGCCTCCGGCGCTGAGATTCGCGTCACTTCGTTGTCGAAGGACGCAAAGCCGAATCTGCATTCTCCCGAGGAGGTCGTTGAGGTATACAATTACGGCTGTGCCTTGATGCTTCAGTTGCTATCGCGTACTGTGCTGCTGGTGTCATGGTGTTGCGGCCAATCGCCATGGAAGTTAATAATACTTGGCGCTCTATCCTTGTTTACCTAAAAGGGGCGACTTCATAAAAAAAAAGTAGAGGAGACGTCTTAAGGGAGGCCTGGACAGTGATGCGTGGATAGCTAGCTATCCACGTTCCAAAACCATGACTTGGCTTCGAGATCTTATGGCTTTCAACTCTAGCCTACCTCAACTTGTTTGGGACTGAAAGGCTTGGTTGTTGTTGTTTGTTGTTGGCGTCTTAAGGGAGGCATGATTTTAAATTTGCGAGTGCTAATTGCTCTACAAGTGTAGCTCAGGGGGAACTACAGAGGCAAAACAATGCATGAGCATTAGGGGAAGATGTGTTGTTGCATTCTGTGCAAATTATTTCTGTGTAATTGTAGATAACCGTGCGTAAATGCTACAAGCCTACCACTAATAAACTGCTACTTTCGCGAACCAACCTGTGGTTGGATGGTTAGGAGAGTGGTTGTACCCCAGCCCACCAGAGTTCAAACCCCAGGTTTGACATCTGTGTGTCGCATTTAGGCGGAATATTCTTTCAGTAGGAGGCGACGTTCCCGTCGACAGCGAGGCGCCTGTGGCTCATAGGGGTAGGGTGTGCGTGTGTGCGTTCATAGGGGTGGGTGTATGCGCGTGTATATGAGTGCTTGCGTTTGTACTGTGTTTCTCAAAAAAAAACTGGTACTTTCGGACTATGTATATCCCTATTATGATTACTGTTCACATGCCTTCATTTGGATTCTGGTTTGCAAAGCAAATTCCAGGCGCACTTATTAAGATTAGGCATGTTTCTTCTGTAGAGTGTGAGGTTAAGTATCTTTGTGTGTTAATGTTATACTTAACCGTTGTTACTGTCTTGTCTTGTAATCAATGTAACCTTGTTCTTCAGGTGTTGTTTCCAGATATTTGACATGTGCTCCGTAATTTGTTTTATTTGTTATGGTGCATGTCTTACTACGAGAAAATGAATGACTGTAGTCATTTCTGTTTCACTTCTGAATATATGCATCACAAACCTGTTCTTCGTTCTCACCGGAATAATAAGAGCAATCAATTCTTTTTAGATATTGTTTTCTGATATTTTTTTGTACGCTTTTGTGGTGCATGTTTTATCTTCTGGAATATAGGTTTGTTTTTTGTTTTTGTTTTTGTTATGAGTATGTGCATGGCAAACTTTTCCATCACTCTAACCAGTATAATGCTTCAACAAGGAAGGTTTTGTAAAATCCATATAACAGAATCACATGGTATTCTAAAACGTAAGGAATTTGGCAACTTGAGGTTTCTCAACTTTCCGTTTATTTTAGAACGATGAAGTTAATTAGGAAGATATAGACAAGATATGCTTGATCAGTATCTCCTTTCCCAAGTTAGTTCAAGTTCGTAGGAAGAAGATCTATCTATGTATATATGCTCCCGAATGCTTTATTAGAGCTTAAGCAATAATAATACCAAGTTCCTGGTCTACTCGCTCCCTCCCTGCCTATGGTGCGTCGGCCTCATGGTGCCATATGGCTATTTTGGTTCACAGCCAAGTAGTTCAATATAAGTGATATCTGCATCTCTATTTCCATGTATTCAACCAAAATGTGAAATGATTAGCATACACTCTCAGGGGTTTCTAAAATGAACACAGGGTCTGGAGGAACTTACATTCTTCTTAACTTTGACCATGTCATTTTACTGGACACTTAGAATATAAAGTCGTGGGGATTAAATGAAAAAAAATTAACGGGGTATTAAGCATCTTACTCCTTGTCCTCTGCAGTTTATTAATTGTCCTATGATTTTCCTTCAAAAATATTTCATGCCTTCCTTTTTTTTGAAAATTTCAGATTACTGGAAATAGATCCACCATAAGGAACTCTATCGTTGCTTTGTCTAGCTATGTTCAAGGTGATTTACATGCTGGCAGCTTAATGACAGCAAGCCCCAATCCGAGGACATCTTTGGAAGTTCCTGAGACGAATTTCGGAGCTTTGCACTCAGGGGGGTCCACTCAGTATGCAAACAGCAGTATCCCTGGGATTGATAGTCCACAAGGTGTTACTGGAGACATCGAAAGGAAAGACCAACAGCAGATTTCGTTTAGACTTCTCTGCCATGTCAATCTTGCTGGAGGTTTGATTGGCAAGAAGGGCATGCTTATCAAAAGCTTTCAAGATGAAACTGGAGCTTCTATTGATGTTGGTAATCCTTTGAGCGGGTGCATGGAACGTGTGATAACAATTTCTGCCATGGAGGTTTGAACATTAAAATTTGCACTTGCCCCATTGTTTGTTCTATATTTCTGCATGAGTCTAGGAAATTTTTGCTTGTAATTGATTATCTAAGTTTATTTATTTGGAGATTCACTACCATACTTGCACGTGCTTATATTGTGGTTAATTGTGTTATGCAATCCATCCATTATATTTTTTGTTTCTATTGGCTCATGCAGAGTCAAGGACAATACTCCAAAGTTCAGAGGGCAATCCTTTGTATCTTTGAAAGAATGGAGGAGCTGGAAAGAAATGGACGCTCGACGTTCGGAAAGCCAGGATACTCAGCCAGGGTGCTTGTGCGCAAAAGCCAATTTTGTTGTTTAACTGGTTCAGGTCGTGCCGTAATCAAGGAAATGGTGAAGTCAACAGGAGCAGGAATTGAGATATTGGATGAGACAGATGTTCCAGCTTGTGCCTCAAACTGTGAATATGTTCTGCAGGCAAGTATTTTTCTTGAACGAAAAAGAATCATAAACTATATGATTTGTATGCTTCTTGTACTTGTTTCTGTTTTGATGCATAGTTCGTTGGTCTGTAACAAAACAACAGTCACATACCAGTATTAGCCTGATCCATGTGACCCTAACCTTTTGATTCTCAGTTGTATCTGAGTGTTATTTTCTTTCACATTGCTTCCCTATCCTGCATTCACTTTGTGGTGGTTACTTAGAAGTCATAATGCTACTTAGAAGTCATAATGACCCTGGAATCTTCTCTCAGACTTAGTCAGTCGAGGATCCACATCCCGAGCAACAGGGGCTATGGCCTGGGGCGCACAACTTTTTATCCTATATATTAGTGAGATGGTTGATTTTTCCTAGCATTTAGCCTAATTACAGCACTGAAATTCAAATTTGGCCCGGGGTTTGGTTGGATTCTGGTTCCGCATCTGCCCCTAGTTATGTTGGACTCATGATTACTGTTGTTTTCTGATGCTGCTATTCTCATGGCTGTGTTTGATAGCTCCATGCTTATTACCTTACAGATCACTGGGGAGCTAGTGGATGTCAGAAATGCTTTATTGCTTGTTAGCGAAAAACTTCGTAATCATGCTTTCTCTCCTAAGAGCACCAAGTACAATGATGGTAATGCTACATCTTCAGATATCACTGAATCAACTCCAAGCAGACAGGCCAAAATTTCTTCAACTGGCTACAATTCAACTGAAAATTTCCCAAGGATTGATCATGGACACTCTCTAAATCAAATGGACTCAGTGGAGAACTCCTTACGTGCCTTCCATTTGGGATATCCTGGTTCTTCAGAACATGAGGTCATGTATTACACAATGTTTATGCCTATCTGCGGTTTAACTAATGCTTGTACCAGGTTCATAATTTTCGTCCTTTACGAATCTGTTTGAGGCAATATATGTATTTTGATATTCCTACTGTTTTGAGAGGAACTTAGTTATGGAATGGAAATAGTGCACTGATTTTTTCGATGGCGCTAAATGCGAGAAGTTAATTTAGTGAAATGATGTATGTAGATTTTTTTTATGGAGGATCATATTTCATTTGGCAAATTTGCTAGGATTAATTTTATTTAATCCATATTGAATACCTGTGAACTTTTCTATTTCTTGAATTCAGCATAGAAGGTAGCAGTGGAAGAAATCCTAGAAGTAGAGTTTTAAACCAGGCCCATACTCCGGTGCTAGAAATTATTAAGACATCATCTCATATAGAAGACAGTGCAAGCACATATAGTTCACTGAACCTTTTAATCTGGAGCAGGCTTCGTAAATAAGTGTCCACGTACTTCTTTCTAAAATTATGCGAAGTAATTACTTTTTTATTGCTAGGTAAGATACGTCAAAATTACGGCCAATTATTTGCCAACTAAAAACATTTTCATTCCTTTTGGAATCACCTATAATCTCCTTGCAGATTTAAGTTCTGATCCACCTTTTCTCTTCTGTGGTACTGAATAAGTATTTGGATGCAGAAACCTGTTAATGCGAATGACGTTGGAGTCATAAATTCAAAAAATGAGGCGCAGGAACTTGCTGATGGGGATGGTGATATTATCAACAATTCATGTATTAGGATTACATCTCTGGAGGAAAACAAATTTTCGAGGTGATAGTTTAACTGTTTCTTCACTACCTGGTAGCGTACCTTCGCGTTTAGATTTGGTCTCTGCAAGGAGATTATTTTATCTGTGAAATGGGTCTATGCTACTTCAATATTGCTTATAAGTCGAGGATCATCTGGGATTGCATTTTTGTTAGTAGTAATCTCTGTTATCCAGCTCGCGGCTGCCTGCCAACACTCTCCAACAGCATATAAAAACCAACAGCAGTTAGTAATTGTTCTTTTCAAATACTTCGTAGCTCTCTTGGTTAGATATCCGTGGCATTTCTACTCTTTGACTCTTTGTTAAGTGTTGTCCTGTAAACATGAGGCGCTAAACTTTGAACATCATCAAGCATTTTCTATATGAGATACTCTGGTAAAAATAAAAAAGAACAGCATTCACTTAGTGTTCTGGTAACCTTATTGTGGTGAACAAATTTTAGCTGTTGAATGTGCTATCCATGTTTCTCTGTGTCAACTTTACTACTTTATCATTTGATGTTGAAAAGGAAAAAAGTAAGTTCTTACTTCAGTAATAGGGCGGCTCGTGTTCTAGCTTGTGAGGCTGTGTGGGTTGGTGTGGTTCTGGATGCAATCCAGACTATCATTTGTAATGAACTTGCTTGTTTATCAATAAAGTGACGCCCGTTTACATATAACAGCAATAGCATAAATACCTTAGCTTAATGATCGGAACTGATCAACAAACCCACTGGCTGCATCTGTTATGTGGGGCCAGACTTAGAGCCTAGGGTCCAACCTGTAGCAGCCGCACCAAACCCAGGGAAAGGCGAGCTATGGTTCCATATTAGGTAGTTGTGATTTGATTTGATCTCTTAGAGATATTATTAGATAGTTTCCTTGAACCTCAAGTTGATCATGTAAGCCGGCTATATAATGCCTGGCCGTGGATGGAATAAGACAAGCAAAGAGTTATTTTCCTATTTACCTTCTTTTTACGTACCTAGCATTAGATTAGATTAGATCTAGACTCTACCAATTTGGTATCAGAGCCATCTACGATGGCAGACAAAGAAATTGAGATCGAGGCTGTGGAGCAGATAAAGACCATCACGAAGCAGTTGGAGACCTTCCTGCGCCAGCGAGAGGAGGCCCAGGTGCTGCTCGCCGGGCTGGCACAGCGCTTGACGGCGCTCGAGCAACGGCTGCCGGCCTTGCCCCTGCTGCCAGATTCCGCGGATGCAACAGCCACCCACGCCGCCGCCTCCGCATCCCAGGGTCGCCTCCCTAGCAACTCCGGTGTCCCCTTCTCCAGCGGGGGAATCACCACCGCCACCATCCCCTTCTCCAGCGGGGGAATACCCACTGGGCAGATTGTCCACCCGCACCACCCCCTCGCCTTCCTGCCTGCCGCCGCCTACCTGCCATCGCAACACGACCGTGTTCCGAATCCTACCAACAACCTCCAGGCATATCCCTACTCGCCGCAGCTGCCCTCGAGCATCAATCTCAGCCAACTCGCACCCCCATCTTACAACTCCAATCCCACCCCAAATCCCTCCCCAATTTTGCCGCCCACGTACCAGCAGCGGCCGATCGCTGCTTCCCTTTCCGCCTCCACCCGCCAATAGATTTCATACGCCTTTATGGCCACACCATCCTCCTCAAACCATCTACGGATCCACCCCAGCCATCACCTCAATTCCGCCCCTGCCTAACCCTCACATCGGCTCAGGTTCAGGTTCCGGCGTGCCTCGCTTTCACAAACTCAACTTCCCAACACATGATGGCTCACTTGATCCTCTTGGTTGGCTCAATAGGTGCGAGCAGTTTTTTCGTCGACAGCGCACGGATGAGGTTGACAAGGTCTGGACTGCAGCCTACCACCTCACCAATGACTCAATTCTGATACTTACAGCTCGAGCGCGATTTTGGTATGCCAACGTGGGAGTAGTTCAAGGAGGCTTGTCATGTTCAGTTTGCGCCATCGATTCGTGCAGATCCCTTGGGCGAGTTGGCGCGTCTGCCGTTCACTTCCTGGTTGCAGACTACAGCAGCAGGTTTCTAGCACTCATGTGTCGCAATAATGAGCCATTAACACCGTCCCAACAACGGTTTCTGTATACAGCTGGGCTGCCTGATGGTCTTCGCATTGACGTCGAGCTTCAACGACCCTCTGACCTCCACAATGCCATCTCCATTGCAAAGGCCTATGAAGCATATCTCTTTAACAACACCGCCACACCAAGCCTGCTGGTCGTACAGGGCCCTTGTGCCCCTCTGAACCTCCAGCGGTCAACGCAGCAACAATACCACCCCTGCCAGCACAACTAGCACTACCATCGACCACTTCAGAGACAACCCCGACACGACAGGTTCGGCGCCTTACTCCAGCTGAGTTGGCAGAACGTCGTCGCCAGGGCCTTTGCTTCAACTGGGACGAGAATTATGTTCGGGGTCAGCGGTGCGCGCGGCTCTTCTTCATTGAGGCTGAAGACTACGACCAAGATAGCTCCACAACTGATAGCACCCAAGGCCCCACTCAGAGGCAATTGACAGCGAACAGGTTGTCTTTTTCGAGGAAGGGAGAGATGTTATGTGGGGCCAGACTTAGAGCCTAGGGCTCAACCTGTAGCAGCCGCACCAAACCCAGGGAAAGGCGAGCTATGGTTCCATATTAGGTAGTTGTGATTTGATTTGATCTCTTAGAGATATTATTAGATAGTTTCCTTGAACCTCAAGTTGATCATGTAAGCCGGCTATATAATGCCTGGCCGTGGATGGAATAAGACAAGCAAAGAGTTACTTCCTATTTACCTTCTTTTATGTACCTAGCATTAGATTAGATTAGATCTAGACTCTACCAGCATCAATGTTCAAACTCACTGTCCTTTGGTTCTTTGTGCTGTGCACATTTTGTATGTTACTAACATGCACGAATTAATTATTTCTATTTAACATCTCAGTGTCATAACTCCTGCTTCTAGTCACCAGAGTATCAAGGATCCCGTTGTAATTAGAATGACATACGAGGTTGCTGCTTGTGGGAGAGTTTTATGTATTCTCTACGGAGATGATGGATACTACCTGGCCCAGCTCAGACAGGTCTTGTTATTGAACTAAACTATATTTGTTTTAGCTTCACTGCATTAGATTCAGTTCATGAATTTGGCTAAAATCTTGACTGGTATTTGTGAGTTTAGTTCTGAATCAACAACTGAAGAGTTGAGCAATAAGAAACCACACTTCATATTTCTTGCTGAAAATTCATGTTTGACCGTATCTCAACTGGTTTGCTTTGGCAATAAGTCAATAACTGACATTTCTTCTTTTCAACTTGTGGAACACTCTGAACTACTCCCTCCGTCTCAAATTATTTGTCATAAAGATGGACAAAAGTGGATGTATCTAGACATAATTATTGTGTTAGATACATCAAGTTTTGTTCATCTTTGTGACAATTAATTTGAGACAGAGGGTGTACATGATGCTTTGGGTTTTCCTAGACTTACTACATCTAGTCCGGAGCATATATTGTAAACCTGTAAAGTTTTAGAAGTCTTATTAAAATACGTGATCTCTTAGAATTTGGAATCACAGATTTTAGCCAGTTACTAATAAATTTATTATTTGTTTTACTATCCCACCTATTTTATTATTGTAGGGTTTCTTCATGCTGTCCTGTAAGTTACAATAGTAATGGATTTTATAGTACATTAGTTTGTATGAAACCATAAGACATATGTTAGCATCCTAAAAGTAATATTTGTTGGATCTCAACATTTATTCGTTGTGAATATTCAGATCTCTGGTGCAAACATTACTGTCTACGATCCACCTCCGGAGACCAGTGACAGTAGCATTATTGTGATATCTGGAACGCCAGATCAGGCGCAATTAGCCCTAGCGGCACTCATTGATTTGACCCAGAAGATTGCGTGATCATCATGAGATCCTCAAGCTTGAGCATGTAGTATACTAACTTTGTGACCATAATTTTTGGGGAACGAATCTGCTAGAAGTTGTGTGACACCAATAGATGTTGCTGGCGTTAACTTGATATTTGATGTGTATAAATATGCCTGATGGTGAGGAGAAGGATATGTAGAATTACGTGACATAGTCGTCTCTGGCACGCGTAACCGCATATTCTGTGCGGATTGCATATTCGACTATGACGGATTTTCGTCCCTTACGTGTTGCATACTTGCATGGAGAACTTCCCTTTTGCTGGGTTGGTTGCCCTTGCACTTATTCTGTTCGCATGTTCATTTTCGTTTTTTTGTTTTGGACGGCAAAGTTGTTCGCACATTCATTTTCGTTTTTTTGTTTTGTTTTAGATGGCAAATGTGAAGCGGGGACAAGATCCATGTAAGTCCATTACTTGCCCCGGTCATGTTCTAAACACCTTGAGAAGGTTTTGACTCACATGCAGATGAAATTTCTAAACTACGTGACCCATAGATAAAGCGGAGCATGTTAGTTAGACCCTGCGTGTGGTTGCACGCTTAGTTTTGGCTTCCGTCCGATACCTTAGTTCCTAGCGTCGTAGGACAAACAATTGCCCTCCCATCCAAGGCTTAATTAAGTTAACTGCAGAATTCTTCTTTCCACATAATCATATCATACTAGGTTCTTGCAAGTTATGATTCATCAACTGGACGGACAAAATAAGTGATGAATAAACGAGATCGATACACCAGGACACGAGATTTTTAACGTGGAAAATCCTTCCAATGAGGAAGAGAAAAAACCATGAGTGACAGCCAATAGAACTTCACTATTTTCGGGTGTGTTACAAACGTCGGGGATTTACAACTTGCGACTTATCCCAAACGGCGGCTTTCATGAGGTATATAAAAGACGGTTATGACCTAACTAGGTCGGCATAAGTGAATTTAGATCACCGAAAAATAATACTTCACCTTGAGACAAATTCCTTCATGTAGCATAAAACGAACTACCACCCTGAAACAATAAAGAAAACACTTTCGACGCCAAATAGCCTCATGGGTTAAACAGTGATACCAACTAAGCTTGAGCAGAGTTTAAACTTAGTAACATGAACTGGTTTTGTCATCATATCAGCCGGATTATTATGAGTTGATATGGGTGACCCGATCTTCTCTTGTGAGCAACACGAAAAATATGGTGGATGTAAGATAACTAGTGTTTTCCTGAAAACTCTCCTCGGATAATCCCTGTTGCCAATGCAACAACAATCGGTCCCTTTGGATATTCTCAACTACACACTCTTGCACAACGTAATCAAAAATCACGAGGTGGTCCTGTATCCCCTTATTCCCAGTGGAACAACAAATAACACGTAAAATTTGCAATGGTATACTTCAAGATGAATGCTTCAAGCAATACAATTTAGAGGTTAGAGTTTTTGGTTTAAACTTGGTCTACCTCCTCAACTCGCAGATTGGGTATTTAAGAGGGGCAAAGGGGTGCGGTCACAAGCCTTGCGCAAACACACCTAGGCCAACTCGGAGTTCGTCCACATATGGCACGCATGCCAAGTCCTAATACAGTAGGACTATTTTCTAGGGCGCATCGATATTCAATGGGGGTGCCATCCTCTCTTGTTTTCCAGCAGCACTTAGTTGTTTTCCAGCTTGTAAACCTTGTTTTCCAGCAGGGCAACATTGTTTTCTTCAAGTGCCTTCTTGTTTTCCCACATGTGTCTTGTTTTCCGGCATCTCCATGTTGTTTTCCAGCTCCTCCATGTTGTTTTCCACCTCCATGTTTGTGTTATCAATAACCCTGATCATACATAAATGCATAGACTTAGCTAGTATAAAGTTCTCATAATCACAAACATCATATTCAATTAGGAGTGAGTTAACCTGTTGTTGTAGTAGCTTGGTCCTTGATCTTGTTATTGGTCCAAGTTTCACTTCGTCATGCTTCTCTTGGATAACAACCTCATCATGTGGTAAATATGTAGGGATATCCTCATCATCCTCCCCCTCTTGAAAAGGCGTCGACCTCGACGCATCAAGGCCATCTCCATGGTATGGTGATAAATCCGACACATCAAAGGAATTACTTGATGAGGACATAATAGGGGTATATCATGCTTGTTCATGCTTGAGCTAGAAGGAAATACTGAACTTAATTGATGGTTATTATAAGGTGAATTCCTTCTTAATTGAATGTGATGTTTGTGCTTATAAGAATGCTACCTAAGACTATGCATTATGTATTAGCAGGGTTATTGATAACACAAACATGGATGAAGAAGAATATCAAGAGGAGCTGGAAAACAAGAAGCCAATGGAGGAAAACAAGATGGAGCGGCTGGAAACTAAAGAAATGCTGCTGGAAAACAAGCACTACAAGTGAGAAAACAAGCAGCAAGGAGAAGGTGGCGCACCACACTCTGTGGTTGTGCTAGGAGGAGAGTTCTGGTTCCATAGGAGTTGGACCTGCGAGTCCTTGGTTGATATGACTCTTATTTAAATTCGTTTTGTAATAAGATAGGATGGATTAGAATACATCCCGAACACGATAAGGAGGTGGGGCGCAATGCCCTTGGCCGCACCCCCCATAACTCCTCATAAATAGCTGGCCTTGGCACCAAAAATAGGTTAGACTAAGATTAGACAAAATCCCCATAGCCTCTAGATTGAATCTGCTTGTAAGCATTCATCTTGAAGTGATCCTTTGCAAATTTTGGGTGTTATCTACTTTTCCATTGGGAATTAGAAGGTACAGAACCACTTGTAATCGGTTGATTACTTGTGCAAGACTGTGTAGTTGAGAATATCCATAGGGATTGAAAGCTGTTGCAGTGGCAATCAAGGAATCATCCAGGAGAGATCTAAGTGAATCAATAGTTATCAATTTTATTTGTGTTGCTCTTTGAGAAGATCGGGTCACACCATACCATCTTGGTATTAGATTTCCAGGTTGCCTCTTTGAGCAGATTTGTTTTCCCTAGTTTTTTCTACCTATCGAGAAAAAGGCACACAAAAATAGAGAGATTAGAGTTTGTCATCGACTAGATCAACACCAATTTGCTTCTTCTTTTGTTGTTTTCTGTTGATTTTGTGTCCATATTTTTATTTTTTGTGTCTTTGAATTTCTAGGTTTAGGATTCTTCTTCTATTCGAGTTGATCTTCTAGTTCATCTATTCGGATCTATACCAGAAAAGTAACACCAAAAATATTGGAGATTGGATCAATTGTCTTGGGAAAACATCCATACACACTTGCAGTTGCGAGTTATACCTTGTTTCCTACTCGAGATCCTGAGGATCCTAGCAATTCATCTCGGGAAACTAGCCCTAATAGCACCATTGCGTGTTAAGTTGTTTCCATCTTGAGATCTATCCCAATCTGAGACATAAAAGAAGTGCTCCGAGTTGCACCTATTTTCTGCCAGGAGGAGGCACATATTTGCTTGTTTTTCCTGCCGTGGGAATTGCTCTTATTTGGTTCGGATTCATCTAATCTGCCACGATTTTTTTTGCACTTGTTGGCCGTGGAGTTCCAATCTCCATCGAATTCTACTTGGAATCCTGCCCAGCACAAACTTGAGCGTTTTTCTGCCACACCCGCACTTCTATTCCAATTCGGATCCAAGTTTTCCTGTTGTACCGAGTTCCAAATCCTATACGGATTCTTATCCGACAGCAATTTGAGCCGTTTTCTGCCGCAATACAACCCTATTCCTATTCGGAATTCTTCCCGGCAGCGCATTGGAGAGTTCCTTGCCGTGAGGTCCAATACCACTCCTATTCGGAGACCTGCCCGGCACCAGTTCCTACAGTTTTTCTGCCGCGCCCAAGGGCCCATATAAAGCTACAAGCACACCCTCCTGCCCGACACAAAAACAGGAAGTTTCCACATCTATACCGTGAGGGCACAAAAGTGTTCGTTTTCCTGCCGCGCCGGCACAGTTTTGCACCGTTTTCTGCCACGGGAAAACACAAGGTCTAGTGCAATTTCCGCAGTTTTTGGCAGTTTTGGTCAAGCAACTTTGACCGGCCATAACTTTTGCATACGAACTCTGTTTTCAACGCACGAGTACTCAAAACGCTCGGGAGCAAAAAGTGCATCCATCCCAAGCTCACTTTGTCTGTTTACGGCAGTTTTCGACGCTCAAAATCCCAAATTCGTTCGGGAAATTTTTCATTTTTCCACTTTTAGTTTTCAGATTCGGCTGAAATAGTTTTTCTTTAGTTTCTTTTGCAATTTTCTTAGGTTTTCCATTCTGATCTTTGTGAGACTTAGCCACAGACTTTCTACAGCTAATATTTAGGAGCCTACCTGATAGGGACATAATAGAGGTCCATGAGGTTTATTCATGCTTGAGTTGGAAGGAAACAATTCACCTTATAATAAACATCAGTGAGGCTCAATATTTCCTTCCAACTCAAGCATGAATAAACCTCATGGACCTCTATTATGCACCTCAAAGGGACAAAAATTAGTGGTTGAATGCACAACCCTATTATAAGCAAACTCCACATGTGGCAAGCAATCTTCCCACTCCCTCAAATTCTTCTTGATCATGCTTCTCAACAATGTAGACAATGTCATATTCACAACTTCAGTTTGCCCATCAGTTTGGGGGTGGCAAGTAGTGGAGAATAACAATTTAGTTCCAAGCTTCCCCCATAGTGTCTTCCAAAAGTAGCTCATAAACTTGACATCTCTATCAGAAACAATTGTTCTTGGCACACCATGTAATCTCACAAT
The DNA here is from genome assembly GCA_028641055.1 of Alopecurus myosuroides. Lineage (NCBI taxonomy): Eukaryota > Viridiplantae > Streptophyta > Magnoliopsida > Poales > Poaceae > Alopecurus > Alopecurus myosuroides. The sequence continues at coordinate 336,443,150 of CM054059.1, read as the reverse complement.
TTCTCTAAAGAACAAATTGGCAATGTGAGAAGCATCATCACTCTTATGACAAGCAATGAAGTGTGCCATCTTGGAAAATCTGTCCACAACTACAAAGATGGAATCATGGCCTCTCTTTGTCCTTGGCAAACCCAACACGAAATCCATACTAATATCCTCCCATGGTGTACTTGGTGATGGCAATGGTGTATACAAACCGTGGGGCTTCAACTTGGATTTTGCCTTATTGCATGTAATGCATCTTTGCACCAATCTATACACGTCTCTTCTCATATGTGCCCAATAAAAAATTTCAGCCAACATGAGCAATGTTTTCTCTCTTCCAAAGTGTCCCATTAAACCTCCACTATGAGATTCCTGTAATAAGAATAAACACAAAGAACACTCGGGAATACATAATTTGTTAGCTCTAAACAAGTATCCATCATGTATATGAAATTTATCCCATGCCTTAACATTAGAACATTTATTAAATGGCATAGAAAATTCTTTATCATTAGCATAGAGCTCTCTAATACCCTCCAAACCCGAGACCTTGATCTCTAAATTAGAAAGTAACATATTTTTCCTTGATAAAGCATCAGCAACTACATTGTCCAAGCCCTTTTTATGTTTAATTATGTATGGAAAAGACTCAATAAATTCAACCCATTTAGCATGTCTTTTATTCAAATTTGTTTGGCACTTTAAGAATTTCAATGCTTCATGATCACTATGTATAATAAATTCTTTATGCCACAAGTAATGTTTCCACACCTCTAAAACTCTCACAAGTGCATATAATTCCTTATCATAAACAGAATAATTCAATTGTGCACCATGTAATTTTTCAGAAAAATAGGCAATAGGTTTCTTTTCTTGCATTAATACTCCTCCAATACCTATGCCACTAGCATCACACTCAATCTCAAATTGTTTGTCAAAATTAGGAAGCATTAACAAAGGGGCCGAAATCAACTTGTCTTTAATAGCATCAAAAGCAATATCTTGTTCAACTCCCCACACAAATTCTACACCCTTTTTAGTGAGTTCATTCAAAGGTGGAGCAAGTGTACTAAAATCTTTGACAAATCTTCTATAAAAACCAGCTAGTCCATTAAAACTTCTTACTTGACTCACATTAGTAGGAATAGGCCAATTTTTAATAGCTTCAATTTTTGATTCATCTACTTCAATCCCATGTTTAGAAACAACATAACCAAGAAATATGACCTTATCTTTGCCAAAAGTGCACTTTTCCAAATTACCATACAATTGATGTTCTCTTAGCACTTGCAAAACTTGTCTAATATGATCAATATGCTCATGTTCATTGTGGCTATAAATAAGAATATCATCAAAATAGACTACCACAAATTTACCAATAAAATTTCTCAAAACATGGTTCATTAATCTCATGAAAGTACTAGGTGCATTAGTCAATCCAAAAGGCATAACTAACCACTCATATAAACCAAATTTTGTTTTAAAAGCTGTTTTCCACTCATCCCCCTCTTTCATCCTAATTTGATGGTAACCACTACGCAAATCAATTTTAGAGAAAATAGCACTACCACTTAATTCATCTAACATGTCTTCCAAACGTGGTATAGGATGACGATAACGAATAGTGATATTATTAATTGCTCTACAATCTACACACATGCGCCATGTACCATCTTTTTTAGGCACTAAAATAACAGGAACAGCACAAGGAGAAAGGCTTATCCGAATGTAACCTTTATCAAGAAGCTCTTGTACTTGTTTCTGAATCTCCTTTGTTTCTTGGGGATTAGTTCTATAGGGAGCTCGGTTTGGCAATGAGGATCCAGGAATCAAATCAATTTGGTGTTCAATACCCCTCAATGGTGGCAAACCCGAGGGCACCTCCTTGGGAAAAACATCCTCAAAATCCTGCAACACATGAGAAACACCAAGAGGAATAGGGGTCATGTCATTAGAAACTAAAATTTCTCCCTTGTGCATAAGCACTATAGGAAGCATAGTAGGATCCTCCCTAAATTCTCTCAAGTCCTCTCTAGTAGCTAGCATGCATAATAAGCTCACTCCCTCACTTTTATTTTTTCCACTCGAATTGGATGCCCTATTTTCACTCACAACACTCAAATTTTCACTCTCTTTCTTTTCAACACTCTCAGGAATTTTTTGTCTAGATTCATTTACAATTTGTTGTGGTGTCATAGGTCTCAACACTATATCCTTATCCTTCCACTTGAGTTGATAGGTATTTGCTCTCCCATCATGTATCACACTCCTATCAAATTGCCAAGGCCTCCCAAGCAACATGTGACAAACTGACATGGGCACCACATCACACTCAATGGTGTCTTTATAAGGCCCAATTTGGAATTCAACTCTCACCATGTGGGTAACCTTCATCTCTCCTTTATCACTAAGCCATTGTATATGATAAGGATGAGGATGTGTAATGTATCTCAACTTCAATTTTGCACACAAATCTTTGCTTGCCAAATTTCTGCAACTACCACCATCAATAATAACCTTGCAAGCCAATTGGGGACCAACAATTGCTCTTGTTTGAAATAAGTTGCATCTTTGACTTTCAGGACTTGGAAGAATACTCAATGTTCTAGGTGTGCAAACAAAAGTAGGATATGTGGAAGGATATGCATCAAGAGGACCATCATCATCATCATAAGCATCATCACCAGTTTCATACTCACCATTGTCCTCATTAATAAGCATAATCTTTTTATTGGGACAATCCCTCTTGAAGTGGCCTTTACCTCCACATGTATGGCAGCTCATGTCCCTATTTCGAGCTGTAGAAGAAGTGGATCCACTTGCACTAGCTGCTGGTTGTGCTTGCTTCTTAGACATAGAGGTAGCACCTTCACTTTTTGTAGTGGAAACCCCACGGCTAGGGGTAGGTTGTGGCAATGGTGGTGAAGAAAATGAAGACCTATTAGGAAAAGGTCTCCTTGGAGCCATAAGAGCCTCCTCGGCCAAGTCATAGTCCATCGAACCGCGTGCACTCACCACTCCGGCCACACGCTGCGGTTTGTAGCGCCTGTTGCTGCTGTTTCCGTGCCGGACTCGGTCCACAGTAAATCAGCACCTGGCTATCCGCACGTGCGTGTTATATTCCCGTGGACTCGTTCCGTGTTGCCCGTTTTCAAATCCGAACTTTGTGAGCCCTAGCCAAAGCCTTTCTACAGCAATAAGTAGGTACCATATCCATCAAGAATAGCTATCTTTTGCTCATTTTCAGGCTGCTCTTTATCACATATTTGTGTCACATTGTTCATAGCATTGTTATCACTTGATAGTATTGCTCCTTGTGTTGTTATTTGGCCAGTAAAAAGTATAAAAAAAGAGCAAAACAGAAAAGAGAAAAAAAAGGAGAGAAAAATAGAATTGAGAAAAAGCAAAAAGGCCTTGAGATACATTGATATATCTGTGGAGCTGTTTTCATCATTGCTATATTGACACACCATTGAGCAATCTTGTGCCTGAATATTATTTGGGCTTGGCTAGTGTCTTTCCAGTGCATTGCAAAATTTCCTCCATATGTTTGCATTGCCACATTTGTCTCCATATTTGGTGTGTTTTTTCCTATGTGTTATTTTATCATCACAAGCAGCAAATAGGACTTGTAATTGGTGATTGTTAGGTATCCATACCAAGCCCCACCATATAACCTGTTTTACCTTTGTGAGAGCAAAAATCCCTAGGTATTCTATTCTCCACATCAAGTCACACTAATTGCTACTACTTGTTGGTAAGTTATTCTATTCACTTTGGAACGGTAAGGATCACCTCTTTGCTGGTTTTTAAGTGAGTTGTGAGAGAACACCACAATCCATTGTTATTTTGTTACTAACAACTTAATCAATGGAGCTTTGTAGTTTTTCTATGTGCAGTGATGCTTTCTGGGAGGAGGATTCTAGTGGAATGCATGCAGCAAATTTGTTCCACTTCATTGCAGACGTCAAAGGTTTCCCTGTTGCTATTACTCTTGATAAGGATACTCGCTCTAACTTTGTTAGTCTTGATGTGGTTGAGCAATTGCAATTGGAAACTTTTGAAGCAAATCCATACATGTTAATTACTAATGATGATAAAATTTGAATTCCTCTACGTACTTTTGTTCCATTAACCATTAGTGGTCATACAGAGCAAATTTATTGTAATGTGATTCCCAGAGCATTTACTAGTTGTCATCTTTTGTTGGGTATATCATGTATTGTCAAATTTTGGTTTGATTTTGTTAGATATTATCCTGACATAATATTACTTTGGAATCATAAATATCATCGAAGAAAACATGCTTCACTTGAAAATTGTATGGAAGTTAGAAAACAATCATTATGTTATCATCAAGTCATGGGATCCGAAATTGAGAAGACATGTGAGGTGGTGTCTACTAATGTAACCATGTCTACTCCTAGTGTTGTTTTTTGTGATGTGCAGGTTGCTTTTGAAGAAAGGGAGCTCATAGTACAACCTGCACCACAACCACCACCACCACAACCATTGGAGGAGCATGCCATTGTTGTGCCTAGTTTTGTTTCTTTCGATATGCAGGTTACTCTTGAAGAAAGGGAGCCACAACAAGTAAAACCTGCATCACCACTTGAGATAGTTGAATTGGTACCTAATAATCCTGAGGAGGTTGCTCTTGATAAAGGTGCTAATTTCGTGTTACCCCTCTCAAGTATTGATTTATGTGAACCCACTAAATTGCTAGTTGATTCTTGTGAGTTAACAAGCATTGATAGTCCACCTACATGTGATAATGTGTTAATTTCGAAATTTAATCATGTGGTGTTGATTTCACATAAAGAAGTACTTGCTAAAATACCACCTAATGATATTGTGGATTACATCATGTTAAATGAATCAATTAATATGCAAAGTGCTATGAAAAAGGTTGCTGAAATTTCATATGTTAATTCTAGTAACTATGTTTCTTCTTTCACTTTTAACTTGATTGGTGACTATAACATGAGTGAAATTTTTATGGTGGATCACGTATGCATAATTTGTGATAAAGTGGCCCAATTGAACAATGTATTACCTTGGGAAGATAGGTTACAATTTCCTACATATGAGCATGATTTTACACATATGTTTGGTTTGCCACAATACTTGTCACATACATGTGCTAATAAATTGTTCTTCACTTATATTTGCAAACTAAGTTGCAATTTTCATGATGAAAATAATAAGCATGTTCCCACCTTTGAATGTACTAATAAAAATAAATTTGATCATAGATCTTCTGTGAGAACACTTGAATTGATACTAAACAATAAAGATATATACACATATGATTCTCATTTTGATCATGATTTTATGAGCTTCACTTATATTTGCAATTGTGATTGCTATTTGATGCGATGTTATGACAATTATGTGATGTTTGCATGCAAATTTCGTGGTCACATGTCATGTGCACAATTTTATGATATGATGACAACTAATGCACCTCATTATAGATATATGTATTGTGCATACACGTTGTTCTTTTTGTTTATTCCACTTTCAGCATACAACAAGCCGAGGACGTCTTGTCTTGAAGAAATGGAGGATGATAGGGACATAATAGAGGTCCATGAGGTTTATTCATGCTTGAGTTGGAAGGAAATATTGAGCCTCACTGATGTTTATTATAAGGTGAATTCTTTCCTTGTAATAAATAATGTTTGTGTTTATGAGAATGTTATACTACCTAAGCCTATGAATTTATGTATGATTAGGTTTATTAATAACACAAACATGGATGGAGAAGAGGAAGCAAGGAGCAAGAGGAGGAAGCGTGGAAAACAACAACAATGAATAAATGTTTCAGTTCGGACTGCCAGGAGTCCCGAATTTGAAATAGCCATGGATTCTTCATACGGGCACCCAAATACAGCAAACGAGCACAATACGGATAGGGAATTTGATGGGCTTTCCAATGGATCCGGCCCCATCAACAAATACGACTCGAGCAAGTCGTGGTGACCGAAACAATCCACGAATAGTTTTCTGCCAGTTTCCAAATAGAGTCCAATTGGCTGCACCCATGTTGGGTCAGTTTGTATCCGAGTTGGTTGAGTCCAAACAAGTAGGAATAGGGATATTTCGTGGGTAAACACCCTACCCCCTCATATATACCCCTTGGGGAGAATTAGATAGTTAGACTACGTTAAAACAAAAACCCTAGACTTCTAGATTGTATTGCTTGAAGCATTCATCTTGAATCATCATACCTTTGCAAATCTGAGTGTATTCTGCTGTTCCACTGGGAATAAGGAGAAACAGGACCACTTGTAGTCGGTGGCTACGTGTGCAAGAGTGTGGAGTCTCGAATATCCGAAGGGGTTAAGTGATGTTGCAATTGGTAACAAGGTTTAGCCAAAGGAGAGAGCGAGGTATCATATTGGTTATCAAAAGTTCACTGAGAAGATCGGGCTACCCCTTATCACTACCCAGAAAAGACTAGCTAACATTATGCTTACAGGCTGCTCATAGGTTGTTTCTTTGTGTCATAACTGTTGTTTTCTTCATAGTTTGCTCCTGTTTGCAGTATTGGACATTGTAGAAAAGAGAAAAGAGAAAAAAAAGAGCACAAAAAAGAGAGAGAAAAAGAAAAAGAGGCCGAAGCACCGCCCACAGAACAATCGATCCAAACCGAACTCACCGTATCGGAAACCGCTTCAACACCACGTGGCCGGTCCACCACGCCAATAGAACCTCAAGGGTTAGTTGTCAGGATCGTGATTCTGAATCGGATCGGAACCTTTATGATAGGATCGCAAATAGTAGAATCACAACTTTCAGAATCGTAAAATCTTAGATTCTACCTAGTAGAATCGTTGAATCGTTCCGGTAAATTTGGTTCGTAAAGTCGTAGAACCGTATAGTAGAATCATGATTCTTACAACTATGAGATAGATTGCAAAGTCCCTAACTGATTCCCAAGGGGAAAAGATAGGTAACCCAGTGTAGGCTTGATACGATCCTAGATACAAATCATAGGAGTAGCCTTGATACGGTCCTAGATACACATCATAGGAGTAGCCTCACAAGAGGGGTACAAGAGAAAAGCTCGAAAGTCTAAATTCATATCTAACCCTACATGATGAGGACATCCTTAATGTTTCTACATTTTCTCCTATTGAATATGTTTCTATCAAAGAGAAACATGATGAAGTGAGAATTGGACCAATGACAAGATCAAGAACTAAGTTGTTACAACAGCAGGTGAATTCTCTCTTATTAGAATATGATGTTTGTTTTCATGAGAATTTTATACTACCTAAATCCATGCACTTATGTATTCTCAGGTTTGTTGATAACACAAGCATGGATGGAGGTGCACATCAAGAGGAGCTGGAAAACAAGATCACTATGGTGAAAACAAGCATAGAAGATGATGAGGACATCCCTAGCTCTTCACCTATTGTTGAACATGAAGATCCTCCAATCAAAGCTAATGAAGTTAGAATTGGTCCAATGACAAGATCAAGAACCAAGCTACTTCAACAACAGGTGAATTCACTCCTACTTGAGTATAATGTTTATAATTGTGAGAACTTTATACTACCTAAATCATTGCATCTATGTGTTCTTAGGTTTATTGATAACACAAACATTAATGGAGATCATGGAGAGAAGATGCACATGGATGGAGATGAGCTAGAAGAGGAGATGGTGATCAAGTGCTAAGGATGATGAAAACAAGTATTGCAATTATTGTTTCACAAGGGGATGAGTGCCTCCACAAGGTGAAATGCACTCATTGATGGAAAAGCAAGAGGAGGGCGCCCACATAGAAGATCTATGCGCCATAATAGTGATAGGTTTGGTTTCCATAACCATAGTGGCCGAATTCCTTGTGTGGGAATCGGTTTGTATCCATATTTGTGAGTTCTAGTCCTAGTAGGAGTCCTAATCCTAGTAGGGAGGGTTGTGCTTGCGCAAGGAGCCTTGTGGCCGCACCCCCTCCACCTATATATGTTGGCCACCTGCGTGTGGATCAATTAGACTACGTTAAAACCAAAAACCCTAGACCTCTAGATTGAAACTGCTTGTTAGCCTTTCATCTGGAAGTTCATCTGCAAACTTTACGTGTTACCTGCTGTTCCACTGGGAATAAGACGGTACAGGACCACTTGTAGTCGGTGGATTACTTGTGCAAGAGTGTGGAGTTGAGAATATCCATTGGGTTGCTATCTTTTGCATTGGCATCAGGGATCAGCCGGAGAGTTCTTAGTGGCGCACTAGTTATCAATTCAGAAGTTATCTGTGAGTTCAATGAGAAGATTGGGCCACCCCTTATCATCTTGGTATCAGATTTACAGGTTGCCTCGGTGAGCTATCAAATTTCCCTTTAGTTTGAGTGTTTTTATTTCCTATCCAGAAAATTGCCCCACAAAAATAGTTCTAGTCATTGCCATAGCCTAGATATCACCTTAGTTTCATTACTTTTGCTGTCATTGTGTTAGATTTTGTGTTACCTTTTTCTGTTTTTAGATCTTTTATTTTTCGGCTAGGGTTAGGGTTCTTGTTCCCCTAGTCGAGTTTCTATCAAAAATCTCAAAAATATCCGTTGCCATCCACTTATTTCACCCTCCAATCCGAGTTCTAGTTGTTTTCCTACCGCGGCAGAAAAATCACCGTTTCCCTGCCGTGATCGGATCCCTAGCTGCTCTCGGATTCGTATCCATATACGCTTACCAAAACTCCCCACCTTGCCGCAGCACACCTACCATATCCATCCACCACCGCAAACCACCGTACCCGCCCATCGCTGCCGCGTTCGAGTTGCACTCGGAATCGCTCGACTGCCGCTTACAAAACTGTCCGCGCGCACCGTAACAGCCTTACCAATCCGCCCCCCTGCGCGCTGCCGCGGCAGAAAAACCTCCGCGTTTCGCTGCCGCCAACTGCTGTCGCGCGCGCTAGGATTTCCACCGTAACGCGCTTACGAATCGCTGTCTCGCGACCACGCGCGCTGCCGCGGTACGGAATTGGGTCGTTTTGCTGCCGTGAGCCCCTGTGAGCTGCTGTGAGTCTGCCGCGGTACGAAAAACCTCTGTTTTGCTGCCGTAGTGCGCTGCCGCGGTACAAATTTGAGCTGTTTTGCTGCCGTGAGCCCCAATTGCTGCCGTGAGTGTGTTTGAGCTCCAATTTCACCTAGATTTTTTCTGTTTTTCCTTGTTTTTCCTTGTTTTCTCACTAGGACCTTCATATCCATACCTTGTGAACCTTAGCCACAGCCTTTCTACAGCATTATAATAGGAACTTGCCCACAAGTATAGCTATTTTGTGCTCTGACAGGTTGCTCATTTTTCATCACAACCATTGTGTTCACTTGTGTTTGGTTATTTGTTGCTCCTAGCTTAGTGTAAGGCCATTGGAAAAATACAAAAAAAATAGAAAAAGCAAAAGGTATAAAAAAAAAGAGAAAAGAGAAAAAGAGCAAAGTGCAAAAGGCCATATCATTACTATTGTTTACTAGTTGAGCTTGCCATTGTGACACTTGGTTTTTCATTGAGCAATCTTGTGCCTGTCAATTAAGAGCCTAGCTAGTGACTTTCTAGTGCATTGCAAATTTCATCCACATATTGCTTTGCCACATTTGTCTCCATTGTGTGAGTTTCCTTGGGTCTTTTACATCTTCACTAAGACAGCAAATAGGATTGTTACTTTGGTGATTGTTAGGTATCCATACCAAGCCCCACTAAATAACCTTGTTTGCCATTGTGAGAGTTAAAAACCTGGGTATTCTTTTCTTCACACCAAAGCACTTTAATTGCCTCTACTTGTGGTAAATATCTCTATTCACTTTGGAGTGGTAAGATATTATTGTTTTGCTAGATTCTTGAGTGAGTTGAGAGAGGCACCACAACCTATACTTGCTTTATTTTTACTAACCTTCTAATGGATCTTTCAAGTAGTGATCTTGTGCAGCAAAAGAAGGATCAATCCGAGGGAGTGAATTGGAGGGAGTATGAGGCATTAAGGGATGTGTTGACAAAGAAGTTGGATGACAATGAGGAACACTACAAGAAATATGTGAATGAAGCTGTTGATCCTGTTTATGAGATAGTTGATGCCATGAAGAAGAATGTGGAGAGCACCAATAAAGTGGCCGAGACCAATAGTGCTCAATTGAGAACAATGCAAGATTCTATTGATGCCATCAACAATACCATGACTGATCTTCAAAGATTGATTCAAACTCGGTTGCCACCTATTGATGATGACAATGATAGTGTCCATAGTGATGCAAATAATGAGGAGGAACCTAATTTTGGCCGTGGAGCTAGAGGAGAAAGAGGAAGAGGAGGTTTTCAAGGCCGAGCTAGGCGTGTGCCTTTGCCCAATGCTAATGAAGATATATTCGGTAAACCCAAATTTTCTATTCCATCTTTCAGCTTTGATACTATGGATGTGGAAGAATTCTTGCTATGGGAGTTGAAAATTGAGAAGCTTTGGAGATTGCATGATTACAATGAGGATAGAAAGATCAAGTTGGCATCTTCTGAGTTTGATGGATATGCTCTTAGATGGTGGGATAATTTAGTGAGAAAGAGGCATAATGATGGTGAATTACCCATTGCTACTTGGAACACCATGAAGAGGCTAATGAGGGAAAGATTTGTACCTCCCAATTATATAAGGCAACAATTTGACAAATTACAACAATTGAAGCAAGGTCTCAAGACAGTTGATGCTTATTATCAAGAGATGGAATTGATTATGCAAAGAGGCCGTGTGGTAGAGCAAGAGGAGAAAACAATGCAAAGATTTCTTTCAGGATTACATTATAAAATCAAGGGCATTGTGAGGCATTATCAATATGCTAATATGCATGATTTACTCCATCATGCTAGAGAGGCCGAATCACATATATTGGAGGAAGCACAAAATTTGGCTAGAACAAAGAGTAGATTTCCTTTGAGATCATCTATTACTCATAGTACTCCAACACCACCACCTCCATCATCAAATTTTCGAGGTGCTCCATCATCCAAATCCGAGCCTAGTGTGGCTAATACAAGGAAAACATCACAACCAACAGCAAGTGCCTCGGGTTCTAGTGCTCCTACTACAAGGAATAGAGATATTACATGCCACACATGTGGAGGAAAAGGGCACTTCAAGAAGGATTGTCCAAATTCAAAAGTGATGATTATCAATGAGAACAATGAGTATGAGACAGGTGATGATGTTGATCCCAATGATCTTGATGACAATGAGTATATTTGAGTGATTCTCCTTTGGATGCTTATGCTACTACTATGCCTTCTATTATTTGCACCCAAAATTCATTGAGTGTGGTGCCTAGTCCTGAAAATCAAAGGTGCAATCTATTCCAAACAAAGGCTGTTATTGGTCCCAACATGGCTTGCAAAGTGATCATTGATGGAGGGAGTTGCAGAAATTTGGCTAGCAAAGATCTATGTGCAAAACTCAATCTGAAATATATGCCACATCCTTCTCCTTATCACATCCAATGGTTGAGTAGCACGGGTCAAATGAAGGTGTCTCATATGGTGAGAGTGGAGTTCCAAATTGGACCTTATAAGGATATCATTGAATTTGATGTGGTGCCCATGACAGTTTGCCACTTATTATTGGGAAGACCTTGGCAATTTGATAGAAGTGTGAAGCATGAAGGGAGAGCCAATACTTATGAGCTATATCATCATGGGAAAACCATTATTTTGAGGCCTATGACTCCACAACAAATAGTACAAGAGTCCCAATCCAAAGTTGCTATGAAAGTGGAAAAAGAGAGTGAGAGGGATGAGGGAACACCACAAATACAAGCCATGGGGAGTGATAGCAAAACCAATTCGAGTGGTAAAAGGAGAGAGAACCTATTATGCATGTTAGCCACTAAAGAGGATTTGAGGGAATTTAAGGATGATCCTACACTAGTCCCTATTGTGCTTATTCACAAGGGAGAGATTTTGGTTTCTAATGACATGACCCCTATTCCTCTTGGTGTTTCTAATGTTTTGCAGGACTTTGAGGATGTTTTTCCACAAGATGTGCCCTCGGGATTGCCACCATTGAGAGGAATTGAACATCAAATTGATTTGATCCCGGGAGCATCTCTCCCAAACCAAGCCCCTTATAGAACCAATCCACAAGAAACAAAGGAGATCCAAAAGCAAGTTCAAGAACTATTGGACAAAGGTTATATTCGGGTTAGTCTATCTCCTTGTGCCGTTCCCGTTATTTTGGTTCCTAAGAAAGATGGTACTTGGCGTATGTGTGTAGATTGTAGAGCAATTAATAACATCACTATTCGTTATCGTCATCCTATACCACGTTTAGATGACATGTTAGATGAATTAAGTGGTGCTACTCTTTTCTCTAAAATTGATTTGCGTAGTGGATACCATCAAATAAGAATGAAAGAGGGAGATGAATGGAAAACTGCTTTTAAGACAAAATTTGGTTTATATGAGTGGTTAGTAATGCCCTTTGGTTTAACTAATGCACCTAGTACTTTCATGAGATTAATGAACCATATTTTGAGAGACTTTATTGGTAGATTTGTGGTAGTTTATTTTGATGATATTCTTATATATAGCCACAATGAACATGACCACATGGATCATATTAGACAAGTTTTGCAAGTGCTAAGAACTAATAAAATTGTATGGTAATCTTGAGAAGTGCACTTTTTGCAAAGATAAGGTTATATTTCTTGGTTATGTTGTTTCTAAACATGGAATTGAGGTTGATCAATCTAAAATTGAAGCTATTCGAAATTGGCCAATTCCCACTAATGTGAGTCAAGTTAGAAGTTTTAATGGGCTTGCTAGTTTCTATAGAAGATTTGTGCCTAATTTTAGTACAATTGCTGCCCCTTTAAATGATCTAACTAAAAAGGGTGTTAATTTTGAATGGGGTGTTTCTCAAGACATTGCTTTTGATACTTTGAAAGAGAAGTTGATTTCGGCCCCATTACTTATGCTTCCAAATTTTGATAAACAATTTGAGATTGAGTGTGATGTTAGTGGCATAGGTATTGGAGGTGTGCTCATGCAAGAAAAGAAACCTATTGCTTATTTTTCTGAAAAATTGAATGGTGCACAATTGAATTATTCTGTTTATGATAAGGAATTATATGCACTTGTGAGAGTTTTAGAAGTATGGAAACATTATTTGTGGCCTAAAGAATTTATTATTCATAGTGATCATGAAGCATTGAAATTTCTAAAGTGCCAAAATAATTTGAATAAGAGACATGCTAATTGGGTTGAGTTCATTGAATCTTTTCCATACATCATAAAACATAAAAAGGGATTGGATAATGTAGTTGCTGATGCTTTGTCAAGGAAAAATATGTTACTCTCAAATTTAGAAATCAAGGTTTCGGGTTTGGAGGGTATTAGAGATTTATATGATGAAGATAATGAATTTTCCATGCCATTTAATAAATGTGTTAATACTAAAGCATGGGACAAATTTCATATACATGATGGGTACTTGTTTAGAGCTAACAAATTGTGTATTCCCGAGTGTTCTTTGCGTTTATTTTTGATCCAGGAATCTCATAGTGGAGGATTGATGGGACACTTTGGAAGAGAGAAAACATTATTGATGTTGGCAGAAAATTTCTATTGGGCACATATGAGAAGAGATGTGTATAGATTGGTGCAAAGATGCATTACTTGCAACAAATCCAAATCAAAATTGAAGCCCCATGGATTATATACACCATTGCCATCACCAAGTACACCATGGGAAGATATTAGCATGGATTTCGTGTTGGGATTGCCAAGAACAAAAAGAGGACATGATTCTATCTTTGTGGTTGTGGATAGATTTTCAAAGATGGCTCATTTTATTCCATGCCACAAGAGTGATGATGCTTCTCACATTGCCAATTTGTTCTTTAGAGAGATTGTGAGATTGCATGGAGTTCCAAGGACTATAGTTTCAGATAGAGATGTCAAGTTCATGAGTTACTTTTGGAAGACACTTTGGGGTAAGCTTGGCACTAAGCTATTATTTTCTACCACTTGCCACCCCCAAACTGATGGACAAACTGAGGTGGTTAATAGAACATTGTCCACATTGCTAAGAGGTATGATCAAGAAGAATTTGAAGGAGTGGGAGGAGTGTTTGCCCCATGTGGAATTTGCTTACAATAGAGATGTACATTCAACTACTCAATTATGTCCTTTTGAGGTGGTGTATGGTTTTAAGCCTATTACTCCTCTAGATTTACTACCACTTCCTTTACATGAGAGAGTTAATATGGAGGCTTCAAAGAGGGCTGATTTTGTGAAGAAGATTCATGAGAAAACAAAAGAAGCAATTGAGAAGAAAGGAAAACATGTGGCTGAAAGAATAAACAAGAAGAGGAAGGAGCTTATATTTCGGCCAGGAGATATGGTTTGGGTACACTTCAGAAAAGATAGATTTCCAACATTGAGAAAGTCCAAGTTGATGCCTAGAGGAGCTGGTCCTTACAAAGTTATTTCAAGGATCAATGATAATGCATACAAGATTGACCTCCCAATTGATGAGTTTGGTGTTAGTAATTCTTTTAATGTGGCTGATTTGACACCTTACCATGGAGATGATTTAGCATCGAGGTCGATGCCTTTTCAAGAGGGGGAGGATGATGAGGACATCCCTAGCTCTTCACCTATTGTTGAACATGAAGATCCTCCAATCAAAGCTAATGAAGTTAGAATTGGTCCAATGACAAGATCAAGAACCAAGCTACTTTAACAACAGGTGAATTCACTCCTACTTGAGTATAATGTTTATAATTGTGAGAAATTTATACTACCTAAATCATTGCATCTATGTGTTCTTAGGTTTATTGATAACACAAACATTAATGGAGATCATGGAGAGAAGATGCACATGGATGGAGATGAGCTAGAAGAGGAGATGGTGATCAAGTGCTAAGGATGATGAAAACAAGTATTGCAATTATTGTTTCACAAGGGGATGAGTGCCTCCACAAGGTGAAATGCACTCATTGATGGAAAAGCAAGAGGAGGGCGCCCACATAGAAGATCTATGCGCCATAATAGTGATAGGTTTGGTTTCCATAACCATAGTGGCCGAATTCCTTGTGTGGGAATCGGTTTGTATCCATATTTGTGAGTTCTAGTCCTAGTAGGAGTCCTAATCCTAGTAGGGAGGGTTGTGCTTGCGCAAGGAGCCTTGTGGCCGCACCCCCTCCACCTATATATGTTGGCCACCTGCGTGTGGATCAATTAGACTACGTTAAAACCAAAAACCCTAGACCTCTAGATTGAAACTGCTTGTTAGCCTTTCATCTGGAAATTCATCTGCAAACTTTACGTGTTACCTGTTGTTCCACTGGGAATAAGACGGTACATGACCACTTGTAGTCGGTGGATTACTTGTGCAAGAGTGTGGAGTTGAGAATATTCATTGGGTTGCTATCTTTTGCATTGGCATCAGGGATCAGCCGGAGAGTTCTTAGGGGCGCACTAGTTATCAATTCAGAAGTTATCTGTGAGTTCACTGAGAAGATTGGGCCACCCCTTATCAGAAGATGGTGAAAACAACAACACAAGTGTGGAAAACAAATACTAGATTGTTATTCCACACTAGGGGATGATGAAAACAAGAGGAGGGCGCCCACAATGGATATTAATGCGCCACATAGAGTCCTATTATTATTATTATTATTAGATATGGTTTGTATACCATTATGGCTGCACCCCTTAATGGTGGGTCGGTTTGTATCAATTGGTTTGAGTCCAAACTCTAAGTAGGTCGAGTCCCAGTCGGTTTGGGTGTGCTTGCGCATTGCCAATGTGGCCGCACCCCCTAATCCTCATAAAACCCTCCAACCTGCGAGTTGAGAGGTTAGACTACGATAAAACAAAACCCTAGACTTCTAGATTGTATTGCTTGAAGCATTCATCTTGAATGATACAACCATTGCAAATCTGAGTGTATTCTGCTGTTCCATTGGGAATAAGGAGAAACAAGACCATTTTTAGTCGGTGGCTACTTGTGCAAGAGTGTGGAGTATCGAATATCCATAGGGGTTTGAGTGCTGTTGCAATTGGTAACAGGGTTCAGCCAAAGGAGAGAGCGAGGTATCACATTGTTTATCAAGTTATCAGAGAGTTCACTGAGAAGATTGGGCATCCCCTTATCATCTTGGTATCAGAGCACTGAGTTTACTCGGTGAGCTGTGTTTATCCCTTTAGATTCGAGTTGTTTTTCATACCTATACAGAAAAAGCCACAAAAAAATAGTTATAGATCATTGCCTTAGCCGTAGATAATCTCTAGGTTTCAATTTCTAGTGTTGTTTTGTGTTTTGATTTTGTGTTTCTTTTTTCTTTTTGTGTCTTGTTTTGGTTCGGTCTAGGTTTAGGGTTCTAGTGTTCATTGAGTTCTTTCATTGTGTCCACCGAAAATCTTCCAAAAATCCCAATCCGAGTGCAAGGTTTCATCGAATTCGTGTTGGAATTGATCTTGTGCCGCGGCACAGAATCGCTCAAATCTCTGCTACCGATCGCCTCCTTACCGCACTCAGACTCGCCTCGCTGCCGCGCCCTAGTTGGTAACGGAATCGGGCTTACCGGTGCCCGTAAACCGCGCGCGCAACACCCTCTTGCTCACCCGCGCGCGCTGGTGCGGTTCCAATCGGAACCAATTCTCTGCCGCTGCTGCCATGCGTGTTCTGCTCTGCCGCACGCGTGCTAAACCACAAACGTTCTCTGCCTTTCGGCGCGCCTCTCGCTCGCCGCCGTACGACAGAGATTCGGTGCGTTTTCTGCCGCGACAGCCTGCCGCCAGCCAAAATCGCAGCGTTTCGCTGCTACCGTGGCAGAATAACGGCAATTTCCCTGTCGTGAGTTCCAAGTCCCTTAGGTGTTTTCGGTTTAGTTTTTGTTTCCAATTTCCTTAGGTTTTCTTTTCCTATCTTTTTGAACCATAGACACAACCGTTTGCGTTACCGTGAATCGATCAAATAATCGATGCCACTGCTGGCTCTGAGCTTTTATGCTTTTTGGATGCTTATTCCGGGTACCATCAAATACGTATGAAGGAGGAAGATCAAATCAAAACTTCCTTCATAACCCCGTATGGAACATACTATTACATAACCATGCATTTTGGCCTGAAGAACGCAGGTGCTACTTACCAGCGTTGCATGCAACGTTGTTTCCATAGTCAAATCGGCAAAAATGTCCATGTTTACGTGGATAATATTGCCGTAGTTTCCAAGGAAAAAGACACACTTCTTGAAGATCTACGAGAAACCTTCGAAAATTTGCGCACTTATAAAATTAAGTTGAATCCATTAAAGTGCGTATTCGGGGTTCCCTCAGGAAAGCTTCTGGGTTTTATCGTTTCTCACAAAGGAATAGAAGTAAACATGGAAAAGATCAAGGCAACCTTGAACATCACAAGGCCTACGTGCCTAAAAGATGTCCAAAGATTGACGGGTTCTGCAGCCGTAGTCAGCAGGTTTCTAAGCCGGCTAGGAGACAAGGCCCTGCCATTGTACAAATTGTTGAAGAAATCCGACAAATTTGAATGGACAGAAGAGGTGGATGTAACATCCACTTTTTTGCAATAAAGTTTGTGTGTTTGTGCTTGTGATCATGTCAAGTCATGCATGCATTTTTTAGCACAATGTTGTTTTAAAACAAGTGCACTAAAATTTAATAACGGAGTTTATTAAAATCACTTAAAAGTGCCAATTTAAATTGTTGCTTTAAAATGGTGCAATTTTTGCAAAATAAAAATATGTTGAGTTTGCCCATGTTGTAAGGAGCCCAAAAATAATTTTTACCAATTTTTGTTCTTTACAGAAAAGCCCTCAAAAACTGTTTTAGTGTGCTGTTTTGAAAGCAGCAGGGACCTTTTTGCAGTTCTAGAGTTTCCAGGGGGTTTTTGGGAAAAGGTTTCTTGTCTTCTTCCTTGAGCCAGTAGACGAGCAAGCCAAGCACGACGCCGCCCTTCCCCCGCCACCTCCTGCTTGCCCCCTTCGAGGGATAAGGCCGAGGGAGAAGTCGTGCCCTCCTCCATCTTCTCCTCCCCTCGAAGCCCTTCTCTCCTCTCTGTTTCTCTGTGCGTGCAGGAACCGCAACCAAACCCTAACCTACCGCCGGCCAACCGCCGCCCCCCGCCGGCGCTACGGCCTCCCCCGCACCCCTCCGAGCACTCCATCAGCACCGCCGCACCCCCTCCTTCGCCTCGAGAACGCACGGCAGCCGGGACGGCCGGGAGGGCCTCAATTTCTCGCCGGAATTCCGCCACGGCCGCCGCCGTCTCCACCTCGCCGCCGGCGATTGCCGCCCGGCCTCGCCTCCCCGACCTCGCCATCAGGTTCAGGGTGAGCACCCGCACCCTCCGGTGCCCTCCCCTTGATCTCTCTCCCCCTGAAGCTCTCTGTCGCCGCCGGTCGTGGTCCGCCACTGCGCTAGAGCACGCCGGCGAGCTCTCTGACGGTCAACCGGTCGACCGAGACCACCCCCCGTCTCCCCATGATCTCCTCAACCTCGTGGGCTAGTTTGATTCGGAAATACCGCGCCAATTCGATCGTTTGCATAGCTTCTGTGCCAATTTGGCCACGGGTGACGTCACCACGACGTCATGCATGCGTCATAAGGCAGTTTCTCCGTTTATTTCCTTTTAAACGAAATTGTTCTGCCACGTGGACCCCACCTCACTTAAAATTACAGAAAAATAATGATTTTTGTAAATGCAATATCTTTTGTTTCATAACTCAGAAAAATGTGTTCAATATATCAATTTGTTCAGAAAAATGTAATCTACATGTTTATGTCATTTGCACACATTTTTGACAAATTTTAATTTTGAGCATTATTTAAATCATTTAAAATAAAGAACATAAGTTTTTATTCAAGAAAATTAGAAAATTTCAAGTTATATGTCAAAATGCTTAGAATGACAAATGCAACCTAGTTATGGTGTTTTCAACCCCTTTTGAGCAATTAAAATTAGTGTCACTTTCATAATTGCCCGAATCGGCCTCCAAGGTCCATTACGGGACTAAATTCACTGAAACTGTTTTCTTAACATATGAACCCTAGCAACCCATGAACCATGTTTAGGGCTTATCATTAATGCATTCAAATGTTCATGCATACATATTGAGCATTGCATCGATGCCTGTTTTGAGTGTTGTTCTTCCTCTTTTCGGTGTTTGCTCTTATCGGTAGACCTCGAACCCGGAGAGAAGTTCGACACCCCTGTTGCCGAATACTTGGTCTAAACAACCAAGTCAAGCACTTATTCCTGAAGCTTTATCTGGTCTTCTTGAAGCAAGGCAAGCATAACCTCTTATCTGCCCATATATGTTTTCGAAGTGTTTTCATTCTCGTACGATGCATGCTTTTACAAAGTATCTTGGGTCAATAAATAGAGTTGTCCTATTTATTTGCATAACCCAGATATCATGATTCAATGCTCCTAGCAGACATAGGATTTGTTTGTGTGTATCGCCAGAGTCTCAAATATGCCATGCTTAGTCATACATGTCTGTTGATCTCTGCTCCATCCGGTTGATGAATCAGAGTTACGAAATGAATCTAGTATGACAGGATAACGTGGTAAGGTTTGAGATGTGTGTTTAATATGATAAAAGGCTTGGATGAGTTGCCACATGGGATGTGGTGATTTTCCTTGTTCATGCCCCTAGGAGCGAGTTCTCGCCTTTGAAACCAAGACTGATCGTGCAACCACACGGGGATTGGATTCCCCTCGGTTTCAACTTGTCTAGTTTGTTCCATGAGTTGCCAAGTTCGGGCGTTCCATTTGGATTTGCTGGGTGATAAGGGGTAGCCCGATCTTCTCAGTGAACTTCTGATAACCAATGTGATACCTCGCTCTCTCCTTTGGCTAAACCCTGTTACCAATTGCAACAGCACTTAACCCCTTCGGATATTCGAGACTCCACACTCTTGCACACGTAGCCACCGACTACAAGTGGTCCTGTTTCTCCTTATTCCCAGTGGAACAGCAGAATACACTCAGATTTGCAAAGGTATATGATTCAAGATGAATGCTTCAAGCAATACAATCTAGAAATCTAGGGTTTTTGTTTTAACGTAGTCTAACTATCTAATTCGCCCCAAGGGGTATATATGAGGGGGTGGGGTGTTTCCCCACGAAATTCACCTATTCCTACTTGTTTGGACTCAACCAACTCGGATACAAACTGACCCAACATGGGTGCAGCCAATTGGACTCTATTTGGAAACTGGCAGAAAACTATTCGTGGATTGTTTCGGTCACCACGGCTTGCTCGAGTCGAATTTGTTGATGGGGCCGGATCCATTGGAAAGCCCATCAAATTCCCTATCCGTATTGTGCTCGTTTGCTGTATTTGGAGCCCGTATGAAGAATCCATGACTATTTCAAATTCGGGACTCCTGGCAGTCCGAACTGAAACATTTATTCCTTATTGTTGTTTTCCACGCTTCCTTCCTTTGCTTCTTGCTTCCTCGTCTCCATCCATGTTTGTGTTATTAATAAACCTAATCATACATATTCATAGGCTTAGGTAGTATAACATTCTCATAAACACAAACACTATTTATTACTAGGAAAGAATTCACCTTATAATAAACATTAGTGAGGCTCAATATTTCCTTCCAACTCAAGCATGAATAAACCTCATGGACCTCTATTATGTCCCTATCATCCTCCCTTTCTTCAAGACAAGACGTCCTCGGCTTGTTGTATGCTGAAAGTGGAATAAACAAAAAGAACAACGTGTATGCACAATACATATATCTATAATGAGGTGCATTAGTTGTTATCATATCATAAAATTGTGCACATGACATGTGACCACGAAATTTGCATGCAAACATCACATAATTGTCATAGCATCTCATCAAATAGCAATCACAATTGCAAATATAAGTGAAGCTCCTAAAATCATGATCAAAATGAGAATCATATGTGTATATATTTTTATTGTTTAGTACCAATTCAATTGTTCTCACCGAAGATCTATGATCAAATTTACTTTTATGAGTACACTCAAAGGTGGGAACATGCTTATTATTTTCATCATGAAAATTGCAACTTAGTTTGCAAATATAAGTGAAGAACAATTTAGTAGCACATGTATGTGACAAGTATTGTGGCAAACCAAACATATGTGTAAAATCATGCTCATATGTAGGAAATTGTAACCTATCTACCCAAGGTAATACATTGTTCAATTCGGCCACTTTATCACAAGTTATGCATATGTGATCCACCATAAAAACTTCACTCATGTTATAATCACCAATCAAGTTAAAAGTGAAAGAAGAAACATAGTTGCTAGAATTGACATATGAAATTTCAGCAACCTTTTTCATAGCACTTTGCACATTAATTGATTCATTAAACATGATGTAATCCACAATATCATTAGGTGGTATTTTAGCAAGTACTTCCTTATGTGAAATCAAAACCACATGATTAAATTTCGAAATTAGCATATTATCACATGTAGTTGGACTATCTATGCTTATTAACTCACAAGAATCAACTAGCAATTTAGTGGGTTCACATAAATCAATACTTGAGAGGGGTAACACGAAATCAGCACCTTTATCAATAGCAACCTCCTCAGAATTATTAGGTACCAATTCAACTATCTCTAGTGGTGATGCAGGTTCTACTTGTTGTGGCTCCCTTTCTTCAAAAGTAACCTGCAAATCACAAGAAATAACACTAGGAACAATGACATGCTCCTCCAATGGTTGTGGTGGTGGTGGTTGTGGTGCAGGTTGTACTATAGGCTCCCTTTCTTCAAAAGCAACCTGCACATCACAAGTAACAACACTAGGAGTAGACATGGTTACATTAGTAGACACCACCTCACATGTCTTCTCAATTTCAGATCCCATGACTTGATGATAACATAATGATTGTTTTCTAACTTCCATACAATTTTCAAGTGAAGCATGTTTTCTTCGATGATATTTATGATTCCAAAGTAATATTATGTCAGGATAATATCTAGCAAAATCAAACCGAAATTTGACAATACATGATTTACCCAACAAAAGATGACAACTAGTAAATGCTCTAGGAATCACATGACAATAAATTTGCTCTGTATGACCATGAATGGTTAATGGAACAAAAGTACGTTGAGTAATTCGAAGTTTATCATCATTAGTCATTAACATGTATGGATTAAATTCAAAAGTTTCCAATTGCAATTGCTCAACCACATCAAGACTAACAAAGTTAGAGCGAGTATCCTTATCAATAGTAATAGCAACAGGGAAACCTTTGAAGTCTGCAATGAAGTGGAACAAATTTGCTGCAGGCATTCCACTAGAATCCTCCTCCCAGAAAGCATCACTGCACATAGAAAAACTACAAAGCTCCATTGATTAAGTTGTTAGTAACAAAATAACAATGGGTTGTGGTGTTCTCTCACAACTCACTTAAAAACCAGCAAAGAGGTGATCCTTACTGCTCCAAAGTGAATAGAAAATCTTACCACAAGTAATAGGAACTAATGTGACTTGGTGTGAAGAATAGAATACCCAGGGGTTTTGCTATCACAAAGGTAAAACAGGTTATATGGTGGGGCTTGGTATGGATACCTAACAATCACCAATTAACAAGTCCTATTGCTGTTTGTGAATGATACAAAATAACACCTAGGAAACACACACCAAAATTGGAGACAAATGTGGCAAAGCAAATATATGGAGGAAATTTTGCAATGCTCTAGAAAGACACTAGCCAAGCTCAATGATAATCAGGCACAAGATTGCTCAATGTGTGGTGTCAATGATAGCAATGAAAACAGCTCCAAATGATAGTAATAGCAATATGTCTCAATGGCCTTTCTTTTTGCTTTTTCTCTTTTTCTATTTTCTGTTTTTCACTTTTTTTTTTATACTTTTTATGGCCGAAAACAACTAAAGGAGCAAATGAAAATTAACAGCTAGATCAATGTGACACAATATAAAAATGAGCAGCCTGAATAGAGCAATAAAATAGCTAGTCTTGTGGGTAAGGTACCTAGTTTATTTGCTGTAGAAAGGCTTTGTCTAGGGTTCACAATGATAAGACTGGAAATCCTAATGAAAAGATCAAAGAAAAACAAAGAAAAACAACCTAAAACTAACTAGGAACCCACGGCAGAAAACTGACCGTTTTCCTGCCGGCGGCAGAGAAACAGCTCGTTTTGAGCTCGCGGCAGGCGATCGCGGCAGGAAACTGCCCGTTTCTGTGCCGTACGGCAGGGCTATGCGCTCACGGCAGCGGCGGCAGAGATTGCGCGCAAAAACAGTCCCGCGGCAGAGAAAAACGCGGCGAATTGGTGCTGTGCGCGCGCGGGCGGGTGGGGTGTTGCGGTGGTTGGATTTGGTAACGTTGAGACGGGGATTTTGGCCCTTTTTGTAAGCGCGCACCGAGGGCAATCCGAGTCCTACTAGAACCGTACCGCGGCAGCGAATTGGATGATTTTGGAGCTGCGGCAGGGATCAAAACCGAAGGCAAATAGAACCCTAACCCGAGAGAAACAAGTTCTAATCGGATTGGAAGCAAAAGCCTTGCGGGGAAGCTAATTTTTTTGATATTTTTGATATAGACTCAACTCGAAAAATAAGAACAACTAAGAACCCTAACCCTAACCGAAACCTAATGACTCAAAAAGAGAAAAATGAACACAAAATCAAACACAAAACAGCACTAGAAATTGAAAATAGCAATTATCTATGGCTATGGCAATCAACTAACACTATTTTTTGTGGCTTTTTCTGGATAGGTATAAAATCAACTCGAAACTAAAGGGATAGATACAGCTCACCGAGTAAACCCAGTGCTCTGATACCAAGATGATAAAGGGGTAGCCCGATCTTCTCAGTGAACTTCTGATAACCAATGTGATACCTCGCTCTCTCCTTTGGCTAAACCCTGTTACCAATTGCAACAGCACTTAACCCCTTCGGATATTCGAGACTCCACACTCTTGCACACGTAGCCACCGACTACAAGTGGTCCTGTTTCTCCTTATTCCCAGTGGAACAGCAGAATACACTCAGATTTGCAAAGGTATATGATTCAAGATGAATGCTTCAAGCAATACAATCTAGAAATCTAGGGTTTTTGTTTTAACGTAGTCTAACTATCTAATTCGCCCCAAGGGGTATATATGAGGGGGTGGGGTGTTTCCCCACGAAATTCACCTATTCCTACTTGTTTGGACTCAACCAACTCGGATACAAACTGACCCAACATGGGTGCAGCCAATTGGACTCTATTTGGAAACTGGCAGAAAACTATTCGTGGATTGTTTCGGTCACCACGGCTTGCTCGAGTCGAATTTGTTGATGGGGCCGGATCCATTGGAAAGCCCATCAAATTCCCTATCCGTATTGTGCTCGTTTGCTGTATTTGGAGCCCGTATGAAGAATCCATGACTATTTCAAATTCGGGACTCCTGGCAGTCCGAACTGAAACATTTATTCCTTATTGTTGTTTTCCACGCTTCCTTCCTTTGCTTCTTGCTTCCTCGTCTCCATCCATGTTTGTGTTATTAATAAACCTAATCATACATATTCATAGGCTTAGGTAGTATAACATTCTCATAAACACAAACACTATTTATTACTAGGAAAGAATTCACCTTATAATAAACATTAGTGAGGCTCAATATTTCCTTCCAACTCAAGCATGAATAAACCTCATGGACCTCTATTATGTCCCTATCACTGGGGATATCAAAACGTTTTCAAAACTAGGACGTGGTGGTGTATCGGCGCTCTGCGGGTAGGTAACCGTCGAGCATTGCACACAACGATAGAGACCCGGCAGGAGATGGCCACTCCCTATTGGCGGTCCATCTCTACTCGGAGCGACTCATGGAATAGGCGAAGCAAGGGAAAGATCGTGGTCAGCCACCCTCTGCCGGCACATCGTCGGAATTGTGCCAATAGCTTGGCATTAAGAGTCGGTTGATACGTGTGGGTAAAGTTGTACACCCCTGCAGGGTTTAATCTTTTCGAAAATCTGTGTCCGCGGTTAAGGACAACTTGGTGACGGATCCTGAGATCATAGATAACTTGAACATGACGTAAAAGATGTTGCCAATGAATGTTTAGTTTTAAGAGGTGGTTCCAGTTATCGGTGCTGAAGATGATGCTTCGAAGGTTCTGAAGGCAATACCCGTAGAAAGGGTGTTCTTTTAAAAGATTTGTGAAAACCTTCTCTATCTCCCTCTATTCGAAACAAAATTGGCTTTACGAAAAACAACCTTCATAAACCCTTTTGACAAGCAGATATATAATAGGTTAGTTAAGTCTTGTTGAGTACCTCCCGTACTCATGTTTGCTTCAATTTGGTTCAGGTGAAGTTCCATACCTTTGGTGGCGTTTCAACGTGGATGTCGACGGATAGTTTAGGGTTTCCCAGGTAGCAGCCTAGAATCTCTGGGCTGGGACGTCGCCTTATGTTGCGGCCTCTTAGGCCTTTTTGGTTCTTGTTGAATAGCAACATAATTTGCTTTCCGTTGTCTGATGTAATGTTGGGTCGTGTGACCTCTACTTGTAAGCTATACTCTAGTAACATCTGTTTAATAAAGCTTCCATGTCTAGAGTACTGCTTTGATCGGTTGTTGGTTTCGAGCCCGTTGTTATACAGTTTTGGCTATGCTTGCATAGTTGTCGCAGTCGAGGGGTTGTCGAGCTGATGATCCATGTCCGAGCCCGCCTGCCGATGTGATTCGGCCTGGGGCGAGGTAACCCCAGTAACCCTCGATTGTTGTTGCACTTTCTGGACACATAGCAGCTCTGTATAACTTTGGTCCCGTTCCTTCAGTTTCATCCGACTCGTGGACGCTTGGGTATACATATCTGGTTATGAGTAGCATGGACACAAGGAGTAGTAGACCGGGGATCCGGACTACGTGTCGATGAATCCGGTCTGCCTGCCGTTGTTTGTTGCGGCCGGGGTTGGTAACCCTGAAGCCCTTGTGTGTCCATTGCTAGGAGCACATGACAGTTTGTATATCTCTGGGTCCGGGGTCTGACAGGTCTTGGTATCAGAGCAGGACTGCCTGTAGGAAAACCCTTGCTATTGGTCGGTGTTGAGTCTAGAGTTTGTGAAAACTATTTTCGAAATGACAAATGAGTTGTGAAAACCTTCTTAGGATTCTTTTTACTCCTTATCTGGTATCTCTCTAACTCTGAGTCACCTTATCTCATTTGGTTTCAAATGTTTTACCTCTCATCTGTTAACTTCAAAGTTAGGAGCAAAATCGTTGGGTGTTTTTCCTAGTACTCCGTGTCAGGTTGCTAATGTTCTCAGAGTTTCCAAGTTACCTCCTTTGGTCTAAATCGTTGTTTCCTTTTGACTTCAGTTGATCCATATCAAGTCATGAATCTTTCTATTGCATTCTTTCCATGGGAGTGTTTCTCATGGTTCCATTTCTTTGTACTCAGGATGTCCGGGAGTATTCAAGATTCCGTTGAAAGTGGTCATATCGAGGGAGAGTCGTCATCTTCCTTAATGACGCAAGTTCTTCAGGATATCGAAACCAACCGGCTGAGAAATGAACATCTCCTTGAGCGTGTGGCGCAAAACACTGAACGTCATCATGACGAATGTGTTACATTTGGGGATTTAGTTCATGCTAAGCTTCCAACTTTCAGCAAACTCAACGAACCCATCGATGGTGATGATTGGCTTCGTACCATCGAGCGCAAATTTAACGCTCTCCATGTTCCAGCAAGTGACCGTGTGAACTTCGCCGCCTACCAGCTAGAGGGTGAAGCTGGTTCATGGTGGGAAGGTTTCTTGGCATTGCAATCGCCGGAACATAAGGTTACTTGGGAGGAGTTCCGTAAAGAGTTCCGTGCTGCCCATGTTCCTGAGGCAGTTATGGACTCCAAAAGAAAAGAGTTCCTGGATCTGACCTAGGGACAGATGGATGTTGAAACTTACGGGCGTGAATTCACCCGTTTGGCTCGTTATGCACCCCGAGATGTTGCAGATGATGCGGGTAAACAAGAGTTGTTCCGCAAGGGTCTGGATTCCGGAGTTCGCTATGAGCTACTGTCTTTCCAGTTTCTAACCTTCCAGGACCTTTATAATCATGCTCTTACCTTGGAGCGTGGCAAAAAGGAAATGGAAATTTCTTTGAAGCAGATTTCTGAAGAGTCACATGCGTCTTCTTCTGGTTCCAAGAAGTGTCGTGTGTTCGTTCCGTACAGTGCCATTCCATATCCATCAGTTGTTCAACAAGGTCACCTTGGTGGGCAATCCAGAGTTGTTGGTGGTAAGAAACGGCTGGTGACATGTCATGTATGTGACGAACTTGGCCATTACTCCGACAAATGTCCTCAGAGGATATCTCCTGCACCTCAGCTCGTTCCTACACGTGTTGTTAACCGTGGTCGTTTGAACCATGTTCTGATTGAAGAAGCTCAGAAAGCACCTGATGTGGTGTTGGGAATGCTTCGTGTTAACCTAGCTCCAGCCTCCGTTCTGTTTGATTCCGGAGCGTCACACTCATGTGTATCAAGAGCTTTTGTGGTGTTGCATGACATACCTCTTGTGAGGATGGTTCCTCCGTTGATAATTTCCACCCCAGGGTCCTTCTGTTATACCAATCAGTGTTGCCGTAGTCTGCCAATTGAAATAGGAGGTTTGGTGTTTCTATCTACACTTGTCATCGTGGACTCAGATGACATCAACGTCATACTGGGCATGGACTGGTTGTCAACACATCATGCCATGATTGACTGTGCAGCCAAGTCTGTTACCTTGATTCATCCTTATGGTCAGACAACTCGGTTATTGTTTCCTTGTGGGACAGTTCAACCATAGCCACGTCCTCACCTTAATGTAATCGAAGTTCGACCATCTCCCGAGATTCATGAGGTACCAGTGGTGTGTAAGTTTCCGGATGTCTTCCCAGAAGAGCTTCCTGGTATGCATCTTGATTATTCACTGGAGTTTGTTCTTGAACTAATTCCTGGAGTGGCTCCTACTTCTGAAAGACCACACTGTATGTCTCTAGAAGAGATGGTTGAGCTGAAGAAGCAAATAGAGGAGTCAGAAGGGAAAGGCTTCCCTCAGGCCAATACATCTTCCTATGGATGTCCTACACTCTTCGTCATGAAGAAGGATACCACAGTTCCCCAGCTGGTCAGTGAATATTGTCCGTTCAATGATGTGGCAATAAAGCACAAGTGCTCTCTTCCTCGGACAAATGATTTGTTTGACCGTCTGTTTGGATCCACTGTTTTCTCCAAGATACACTTAAGTTTGGGTTATCATCAACTTCAGACCAGGTCCGGGAATGGTTCTAAAGCAGTTGTCAAAACTCATTTTGGTCTTTACGAGTACACTGTTATGTTTCCCGAACTCTCCAACACTCCAACCATGTTGATGGGGCTTATGAAATCCATTTTCATGGAGTACCTTGACAAGTTCGTTGTGGTTTACCTCGACGACATTGTAATCTACTCCAAGTCCGAAGAAGAACATGCTGAACATCTTCGGCTAGCTTTGACAAAGCTTCGTGAGCATCGTCTCTATGCCAAATTCTCCAGATGTGAGTTCTGGTTGAAAGAGCTCATATTCCTAGGCTATGTCCTATCTGCTGACGAGTTGCAGTTCTCCCTAACAAAGTTCAAGCCATATTGGATTGGGAGTCACCTAAGTTGATATGGATATAATAGGGGTCCATGAGGATTTTCCATGCTTTAATTGGAAGGAAATATTGAGCCTCACTGCTGTTCATGATAAGGTGAATTTTTTCCTAGTAATGCATGTTATTTGTGTTTATAAGAATGTTATACTACCTAAGCATATGTATTTATGTATGATAGGTTTATTGATAACACAAACATTATTGGAGGCAAGGAGCATGGAGTCATGGAGCAAAGCATGGAAGCACACATGGAGGGAGATGATCATGCAAGCCCAAGGGAGGGGGGGGGGTGCGCCCCCTAAATATGGATATAATAGGGGTCCATGAGGATTTTCCATGCTTTAATTGGAAGGAAATATTGAGCCTCACTGTTGTTCATGATAAGGTGAATTCTTTCCTAGTAATGCATGTTATTTGTGTTTATAAGAATGTTATACTACCTAAGCATATGTATTTATGTATGATAGGTTTATTGATAACACAAACATTATTGGAGGCAAGGAGCATGGAGTCATGGAGCAAAGCATGGAAGCACACATGGAGGGAGATGATCATGCAAGCCCAAAGGAGAAGGAGGAGACAGAATAAAGATATGAGGGAATTGAGACCACCAAGGACATGTCCTTGCTTGGCTCAGCCCGAAATATTAATAGTTGTGTTTTATGTTTATGGGAGCACCAAGGACATGTCCTAGGTACTCCCATACGAGTCAAATAAAGCCCTGTGTGGCTGTTGGCCGAATCCCACTTGATGGGGTCGGTTTGTATTGGTTTGGGTGCACCAAACCGTGTAGGATTAGGTTAGGGGGCGCACCCCCCTCTCTTGGCCGCCACCCCCTCATATATACCTCTTAGCCACGAAATTAGAGGTTAGACCAAGTTAAACATAAACCCTAGATTCCAGAATTGAACTATGTTCATCTGAATTTATCCCCACCAGTTTGGTGGAGTTACCCCTTGCAAATTCTGCGTGTTATCCGCTGTTCCATTGGGAATTAGTAGATACAGGACCACTCGTAGTCATTGATTACGTTGTGCAAGTGTGTGGAGTTGAGAATATCCAAAGGGATTGATAGCTGTTGCATTGGCATCAGGGATCAGCCGGAGAGGTTTCAGCAAGACACAAGTTATCATATCAAGTTATCGTGAGTGTTCATCGAGAAGATCGGGCAACCCCTTATCAGGCTAGTTCTCTATTCACCTTACACAGGGCCTGTTTGGATTTATACCAACGGTAGCCATACCAAAATATTGGTCATGCCCTACCTTTTTGGCTACAGTTTGGTTCGCTACCAATTTTGGCTCGCCCTGGCCAGCTTGGGCGCGCCCTCGTCTAGTTTTCGCCAAATCGCGGGCAAAACCGTGGCGTGGAAATCGTCCGCCAAAAAATTGGCAGCCAAATGTGGCGCGAGCAGGCCACCGTGGTATAAAAGGATGCACCTTTTTTTTTACCTGTCCCCTTCACTTTCCCCTTCCCCCAGCTGCGCGCACACACAAGAACCAGAGGAGGGCACGATCTGTTGTGATAGGAACATAATAGAGGTCCATGAGGTTTATTCATGCTTGAGTTGGAAAGAAATATTAAGTCTCACTGATGATTATTTTAAGGTGAATTCTTTCCTATTATTAATTATTGTTTGTGGTTATAAGAATGTTATACTACCTAAACTATGTTATTATTTATTAGCAGGGTTATTGTTAACACAAACATGGATGGAGGATGATCTCAAGAGGAGCTGGAAAACAATATGTGGATGATGGAAAACAAGCTTACAATTGGTGAAAACAATCAAGCCATGGTGAAAACATTTGTTGCAAGGTTCAAAACAAGGGGATGGTGCCTCCATTAGGTTAAATGCGCCATGATCAAGTCCTAATTATATTAGGCATGGCTTGTATGCCATATTGGGCCGAATTCCCCTAAGTGGGTCGGTTTGTATCTATGTGTGAGTCCAAGTAGGAGTCCTATTCGAGTGTGGGAAGGTTTGCTTGCGCAAGGCACGTTGTGGCCGCACCCCTCCCTCTCTTATACCCCCACCTGCGTGTGGAATAGGGAGACCAAGTTTAAGATAAACGCTCGATTTTCTAGATTGAACCATGTTCATCTGAAAGTTATGCCCACCTTGTTGGTGGTGTTACTCAAGTCAAAGTTGCGTGATATCTTGTTATCCCATCTGGGAATAGGGGGATACAGGACCACTCGTGATCTTTGATTACGCGTGCAAGAGTGTGTAGTTGAGAATATCCAAAGGGATTGGTTGTTGTTGCATTGGCAACAAGGGTCATCCAAGTGAGAGGTCTCAGTGTAGCACTAGTTATCACAAAATCCAGAAAATACAAAAAGAGTGAGAGAGAGTTCATCGAGAAGATCGGGCCACCCCATATCATATGGTATCAGATTTCCAGGTTGCCTCGGTGAGCACATTTATCCCTAGTCTAATTGTTTTTATTTCCTATACAGAAAAAGCCACACAAAATTTTTAGGTCTAGTTGTTGCCATAGCCTTAGATCACCATTGTCAAGTGTAGTTGTTGTCTTGTGTTTGATTTTGTGTTTATTTTTCTCCTTTTGTGTCTTGTTTTAGTTTGGTCTAGGTTTAGGGTTCTTGAGATTTTCGAGTTTTGCCTTTGGTGTCCACCGAAATCCCCTCAAAATATCAATCCGATTGGTGGTTTGTTCTTGATTTTCGAGTTGGCTTTGAGTTCCTGCCATGGCAGAAAAACTTGCCAATTTGCTGCCGTGAACATCCCCTAGTCGCACTCTGATCTGCCCTATACGTGCCTTCCAATTCCCAATCCGAGTGGTGCTTTTGTTCCAATTTGAGTTGGACTCGAAGTTCTGCCGTGGCAGCAAATCTCACCGAATCGCTGCCGCCACCGGATCCCTGTCGCAGTCGGAGTCGCCACCGTTCCGCGCCTTACAAATCCCGCCCGCAGCACAGTCCCGCGCTTACCCGCAGTTCCACCCGCGCGCTGCCGCGGCACACAAACTGCGCGTTTCTCTGCCGTGCGCGTAACTCCTGCCGTGCGCTACACAGCTGCTGCGCACCCCACACCACGACCCGCAAATCCTCCACCGTGAGCTCGTTTTCCTTACCGCAAGGCTCACAGCACGCTGCCGCGGTACGAAAATACGCAGTTTCTCTGCCGTGGGTTACAAATCCTGCCGTGGGCAATTCCTTTAGCTTAGATAGTTTCGGTTTGAATTTTCTTTTCCAATTTCTTTAGGGTTTCAAGTCTGAACTTTGTGAGCCTTAGACAAAGCCTTTCTACAGCAATAAATAGGTACCTTACCCACATAAGAATAGCTATCTTTTGCTCGTTTTCAGGCTGCTCTTTCTCATATACTTGTGTCACATTGTTCCTAGCATTGTTATTACTTCATAGTTTTGCTCCTAGTGCTGTTATTTGGCCAGTAAAAAGTATAAAAAAAAGAGAAAAGAGAAAAGAGAAAAAGAGAAAAACAGAATTGAGAAAAGCAAAAAGGCCTTGAGATACATTGATATATGTGTGGAGGTGTTTTCACTATTGCTATATTGACACACCATTGAGCAATCTTGTGCCTGAATTTTATTTGAGCTTGGCTAGTGTCTTTCCAGTGCATTGCAAAATCTCCTACACATATTTGCATTGCCACATTTGTCTCCATACTTGGTGTGTGTTTCCCTAAGTGTTATTTTATCATCACAAGCAGCAAATATGACTTGTTTTTGGTGTTGTCAGGAATCCCAAGCCGAGCTCCACCATATTCCCTGTTTGTCTTTGTGATACTATTATATCCTGGGTATTCTCTTCTCACACTTGGTACACTTTTCATTGGAACTTGTGGTAAGTTGATCCTTTTCTCTCTTGGAACATTAAGTGAAGCCATCTTTGCTTGGTTTTGAGTGAGTTGTGAGAGAACACCACATCCCATTGATTTTGTTTTCACTAACATAATGGGTGTTTCTAGTGTTGTTGAGTATGTGCAGGTTGCTAAGGGAACTAAAGAAGTGATGAAAGATATACAAGCACAAGTCTCTTATCTGTCCACAGCGGTTCATAACATGCATCAAAGCTTATTAACTAATGGTGTTATAGTTGATGAGGAGCACTATACAAAATTGAAGCAATTAAGACAAGGAGAAAAAAAATCAGTGGATGCATATTACATAGAGATGATTACATTGCTACAAGCA
Source organism: Alopecurus myosuroides (assembly GCA_028641055.1). Lineage (NCBI taxonomy): Eukaryota > Viridiplantae > Streptophyta > Magnoliopsida > Poales > Poaceae > Alopecurus > Alopecurus myosuroides. The sequence goes on along the minus strand of CM054059.1, from coordinate 336,410,336 downwards.
TCTCGGGTTATAGAGGACCAACAAAGTACAATGCAAAGATTTTATGCAGGGTTACTATTTTCAATTAGACTCCAAGTGAGGCGTGTTGAATATAGTACTTTGGATGAATTATTGCACATAGCAAGGAAAATAGAAAAGAGGATGGCCGAAGAGGTTCCTATGGCTCCAAGAAGAAGAATTGTTCCACCAATCCAAAAGTCAAGCATTACCACTACTAATGAAATAATATCTATTCCTAGTGTTGTTTCTTCTCATGTGCAGACTTTTGAAGAAAGGGAGCCCATAGTAACATCATCACCACCACCATTGGAGGAGCATGTCATTGTTCCTAGTATTGTTTCTTGTGATTTGCAGGTTACTTTTGAAGAAAGGGAGCCACAACAAGTTGATCCTGCGTCACAATTGGAGGTAGATGAATTGGTACCTAATAATTCTGAGGAGGATGCTATTGATAAAGGTACTGATTTCGTGTTACCCCTCTCAAGTATTGATTTATGTGAACCTATTAAATTGCTAGTTGATTCTTGTGAGTTAACAAGCATATATAGTCCACCTACATGTGATGATGTGATAATTTCGAAATTTAATCATGTGGTGTTGATTTCCCATAAAGAAGTACTTGCTAAAATACCACCCAATGATATTGTGGATTACATCATGTTAAATGAATCAATTAGTGTGCAAAGTGCTATGAAAAAGGTTGCTGAAATTTCATATGTAAATTCTAGCAATTGTGTTTCTTCTTTCACTTTTAACTTGATTGGTGATTATAACATGAGTGAAATTTTTATGGTGGATCACATATGCATAACCTGTGATAAAGTGGCCGAATTAAACAATGTATTGTCTTGGGTAGATAAGTTACAATTTCCTACATATGATCATGATTTTACACATATGTTTGGTTTGCCACAATACTTGTCACATACATGTGCTAATAAATTGCTCTTCACTTATATTTGCAAATCAAGTTGCAATTTTCATGATGAAAATAATAAGCATGTTACCACCTTTGAGTGTACTACTAAAAACAGATTTGATCATAGATCTTATGTGAGAACACTTGAATTGATACTAAACAATAAAAATATATACACATATGATTCTCCTTTTGATCATGATTTATTGAGCTTCACTTATATTTGCAATTGTGATTGCTATTTTATGGTGTGCTATGACAGTTATGGGATGTTTTCATGCAAAATTCGTGGTCTCATGTCATGTGCACAATTTTATGATATGATAACAACTAATGCACCTCATTATAGATATATGTATTGTGCATACACGTTGTTCTTTTTGTTTATTCCACTTTCAGCATACAACAAGCCGAAGACGTTTTGTCTTCAAGAAAGGGAGGATGATAGGGACATAATAGAGGTCCATGATGTTTATTCATGCTTGAGTTGGAAAGAAATATTAAGTCTCACTGATGATTATTTTAAGGTGAATTCTTTCCTATTATTAATTATTGTTTGTGGTTATAAGAATGTTATACTACCTAAGCTATGTTATTATTTATTAGCAGGGTTATTGTTAACACAAACATGGATGGAGGATGATCTCAAGAGGAGCTGGAAAACAATATGTGGCTGATGGAAAACAAGCTTACAATTGGTGAAAACAATCAAGCCATGGTGAAAACATTTGTTGCAAGGTTCAAAACAAGGGGATGGTGCCTCCATTAGGTTAAATGCGCCATGATCAAGTCCTAATTATATTAGGCATGGCTTGTATGCCATATTGGGCCGAATTCCCCTAAGTGGGTCGGTTTGTAACTATGTGTGAGTCCAAGTAGGAGTCCTATTCGAGTGGGGGAAGGTTTGCTTGCGCAAGGCACCTTGTGGCCGCACCCCTCCCTCTCTTATACCCCCACCTGCGTGTGGAATAGGGAGACCAAGTTTAAGATAAACCCTAGATTTTCTAGATTGAACCATGTTCATCTGAAAGTTATGCCCACCTTGTTGGTGGTGTTACTCAAGTCAAAGTTGCGTGATATCTTGTTATTCCATCTGGGAATTGGGGGATACAAGACCACTCGTGATCTTTGATTACGTGTGTAAGAGTGTGTAGTTGAGAATATCCAAAGAGATTGGTTGTTGTTGCATTGGCAACAAGGGTCATCATAGTGAGAGGTCTCAGTGTAGCACTAGTTATCACAAAATCCAGAAAATACAAAAAGAGTGAGAGAGAGTTCATCGAGAAGATCGGGCCACCCCTTATCATGTTGGCTGCTCCGCCGGCCGCCGGCGTTCCCGCGTCAAGACGAGCTGCTCCGCCGGCCGCCGGTGTTGCTCCACCCCTCAGCCCACTCTCTCAATCAACTCGCGAGGAAGGTCAGCTCTCAAACCCCACCCCAATCTCCCTTTTCTATGGCCGATTTACTTTATTCTTGGACTTTTTGTTGGAGATGTGCTGCACGTAAAGTACTAGTACTAGCCAGATCCTGGACTTTTAGTTGAAGATGTGATGCACGTAGTGCTACTAGCTAGATCTGATCTATTGCCTATCAAATCCTTTTTATTTTTCCTACAAAAAAAGATCCCATCACATTAGTTATACTGAACTTGATTGATAAGCTGCCCCTATCCATCCCGGTGCATTTTTATATATTCTTGACGCCCAATTGTTATTGATAAGCTGCTCTGATTTTGTAACGTTTATCTCTGAATAAGTAAGGATTTTTAATGCTGTGTCGAAATATTTCATTTATATCACTGTACTTATTTGATCCAGATGGACATGAAGCAGCAAAGATATCATTTTTGCAACATGTTGAGACAGAGGACTCTATGTGTCATTGTCCTTCTCTTGGCTCTATGGTATAGAAACAGAGATGGTAGAAAAAATAGAGGTAGACAGTCCACACGAACCCGCTATTTTCTTGTCCCCAGTGTCCCCCTCGGCGGCAACGGAAACGCCATCACCATCGAAACCTCTCCGCGGAGCACATGTGCCGGCCTTCTTCCACCCAACAACGCTACCTAAGGAATCTGTCCTCTAGTCTCGCTCCCCTCCGCCGTTCTACTCGATAGTAGTGGAGCGGCGAACTGGTGATTGATAGGAACAACTATCGTTTGATGACCAAGAACAGTTAACTGAAGAATAAAATTCAGAGTGCAGGCGAAATATGGGGAATTGTATTACTCGCAGAGGTGCCGGATTACAGAGGGATGGTGGCCAACCTCACAGAGGCGGCTAGGGTTTACCCCAAGGATACAATGATGCCTGGTCGCGTCCCGATCCAAGGCTTAAAAAGGAGAAAGAGCTAGTAATCGACAAACAAGGGAGCAGGTAAAAAGGAGGTTTTAGCAGTACGCTTCCTAACAGCGATGCCTTGAGCTTCAGGAGCCGTTGGATTGGCGATGAACGTCCCAGAGCGAAGATGCTAGATGAAACGGTAAGTGAGTCTTGTTGTCTGAAGTTATCTAGTGCCTGACAACTCCTCCCCGGCGACTTCAGTCTTGTCCTCAAGGCTGAAACGATGGAAATGCTTTCTGGATAAACGCCGAGTCCTCCCATGTAGCATCAGCAGGTGGGAGATTAGTCCACTTGACTAGCCATTGAACGACAGGAATTGCAATATCCCCTTGTTGGCGTGGGATCAGTTTCCTGTCCAAGATAGCTTCAGGTGCAACGAGGATGGTGCCGTCAGGGTTTAGCAGTGGCAGAGGAATTGTTGGGATTGCTTTAGGACCATGATGCTTCTTGAGCTGACTGATGTGAAATGTAGGATGTAGTTGGCAGCCCTCTGGCAGTAGCAACTTGTAGCTAGTGTTACCAATCTTCTCCAAGACTCGAAAGGGGCCATAATATTTTGAATGGAGCTTAAGGCATCTGTGTAAACTCAGAGAGGTGTGTCTGTAGGGCTGTATCTTCAGATCGACCATGTCCCCAATGTTGAGTGTTCTTTCACTTCTATGTTTATCTTCTTGAAGCTTCATTCTCTCTTGAGCCTTTAATAGTCTAGCTTTGATTTGTTGGGCCAGTTCTTGGATGGGTGCAGTGGGAAGCAGATCAGCTTGATCATCAGCAGGGGGAAGCATTTGTTCTCCAATTTGAATGGGTGGCCTTCCATATAAAGCTTGGAAAGGTGTTATTTGGAGAGAAGTGTGAAAGGAAGTGTTGTACCACCATTCTGCAGTAGAAAGCCATTTGTGCCACTGTTTAGGTTGCAAGAAAGCCATGTGTCTCAGATAATTTTCCAAACACTGGTTCACTCTTTCTGTCTGACCATCTGTCTGAGGATGGTATGAAGTGCTGAAGTGGAGCTTGACTCCCAATGATTTGAACAAGGCTTGCCAGAGGTGACTTGTAAATATTCTGTCCCTGTCAGTGACCATGACAGTGGGAAGGCCATGCAGTTTAAATATGTTGTCTGCAAAAGCTCTGGCTACAGATTTTACTGTGATAGGGTGCTTCATGGATAGGAAATGTGCATACTTAGTGAACCTATCCACCACTACTAAGATAACATCCTTGTTTTCAGAGATGGGCATGCCTTCAATGAAATCCATGCTGATATGGGTCCAAGCAAAATCAGGAACAGGTAGAGGCTGCAGGAGACCAGGGGACTTGCAGTGTTCTGCTTTGTTAATCTGGCATGTTGGGCATTGTTTCACAAAGTCAATAACATTCTGCTTAAGGCTAGGCCAATGGAAAATTAATTTGATTCTCTGATAAGTAGCTCTTTCCCCAGAATGTCCTCCCAATTCAGAGTTATGGAAGGTATCCATCAGCTTGTGTCTAAGGTCAGTTGTCTTGCCCACAATGACCTTGTTCTTGTATCTTAGGATTCCTTTGGAGAATGTTATGTTAGGAATGCTGTTGGGTGTGACTGACAGCTGGGTTATCCATTCTTTGCATTTTGCATCAGCCTGATAGGAGTGAATCACTTCTGTAACCCATGTTGGAGTGGCAGCACTAGTAAAAAGTGCAGATATTGAGTGCTTGACTCTAGAGAGTGCATCTGCCACCTTATTTTCCTTGCCTTTTTTGTATTCAACAACATAATTGTACCCCAATAATTTGACTAGTAATTTGTGTTGAATCCCTTCTGTCAATTTCTGTTCTTGAATGTATTTCAAGCTCTGTTGATCAGTCTTGATGATGATACTTGTGGCAGAAAAATAATGTTTCCACTGCTTCAGTGCTTCCAATATTGCCATTGCTTCCTTATCATATGTGGAGAGGGCAGCTGCTCTTGGGCCCAATGCTTTACTCATAAAAGAAATTGGTTTACCCTTCTGCATGAGCACAGCTCCAATCCCATAATCACAAGCATCAGCTTCTAAAGTAAATGGCAGGGAAAAATCTGGCAATGCTAGAACAGGGGAGGTGCACATAGTGTCTTTGAGCTGTTTGAATGCTTTTTCCTGTTCTTCTGTCCACAGAAATTGATCCTTCCTCAGGGAATTGAATAGGGGCTTGCAAATTAGCCCATAGTTTTTGATAAATCTCCTATAATACCCTGTGAGGCCCAAAAAACTCCTTAATTGGGTAACATTTTCAGGTCTTGGCCATTTAGAGATGGCTTCTATTTTCTGTGGATCTGTTGATACTCCTTGGCCAGATATAATATGGCCTAAGTACTCCACTTGTGTTTGGGCAAAGGTGCACTTGGACAGCTTGGCAAACAATTTGTTGTTGAGCAACAATTGGAATACTTCTCTCAAGTGTTTTGCATGGTCTTGTAAGTTGCTGCTGTATATTAGGATATCATCGAAAAATACCAGGGTAAATTTCCTTAGGTAGGGTGCCAGTATAGTGTTCATCAATTGCTGGAAGGTTGCAGGTGCATTTGTCAGACCAAAGGGCATGACTAAATATTCATAGTGCCCTTGATGAGTACTGAAGGCAGTTTTCTCAATGTCTTGCTCAGCCATTCTAATCTGGTGGTATCCACTCTTGAGGTCTATCTTGGAAAATATGGTGGCACCATTGAGCTCATCCAATAAATCCTCTATAATAGGGATGGGGTATTTGTTTTTGATAGTCTGCAGGTTGATCTTTCTGTAATCAATGCATTTTCTCCATGAGAGATCCTTCTTTTTGATGAGGATTGCAGGGGAGGAGTATGGACTCATACTGTTTCTGATAATGCCTTCCTTGAGGAGATCTTTAATAATTTCCTCCATGATGTTCTTTTGGTGATGTGGCAATCTGTAGGGCCTTTGGTTCACTATTTTTGCATCAGGCAATAGTGGAATTGTGTGGTCACAATTCCTTTTTGGTGGTAAGCCTGTGGGAGCTTGGAATATTTCCTTAAATTCCTCCAATAATTTCTGAATGATTGGTGGATACTCTGTTGCAGGTTTGTGTACAGTCTCCATGGGTTGTATCCATAGCAGTGCTCCACAGAGAATGTCTTGGGGCTTTTTGGTGCCCAGTTTCTTCACAGGGATGTTAGCTGTGATAGGTAGAGTCTCATCATGGAAGGTAATTTGTTCCCCAGATTCTAAGGTAGCCTTGAGAGTCATTTGCTTGTAATTTAATTCCACAGGACTGTAAGTATGTATCCAATCTGCTCCTAGGATTATATCATATCCTTTAAGTGGTAGGATTCGGAAATCAGATGTGAAAGCAGTCCCTTGGATCCTATATTTGCAATGCATAGTGGAGAATTCAGTATATAGGAGGCCTCCATTTGCAGTGACCACTTTGAGCTTTTTGCTTGGAATTAGTGGACAGTTGGCCAATTTGGCCAGTGTAGGTGTCATGAATGTGGCAGTGCTTCCACTGTCCACAAGAGCAGTAGCTGTGGTGTCCCCAATATGTACTGAGAGTGTGAAGGTGCAGTTAGGAGTGCTCAGGCCCAGGACTGCATGCATTGAAATTTGTAAAGTTGGATTGCCTTCCTGTTCTGTGTCTTCATCAGAACTATCCCCTTCCTTAATGTATATAACATTGATTGTTTCCATAGGAGCTGCTTGCAATTGATGCACTTGATTTTGCTGTGTCATTTTACACACTTTCTTGTGGCCTGGAAACCAAGGTTCCTTGCATTTGTAGCAGAGTTTCTTTTCTATGGCTTCCTGCATTGTATTTGCTGATGGGGCAGGTGTTGCTTTGTTGCTGTCAAATGTCATTTGTCTTCTGACTGTTGGTGTATAAGGAGTGAATTGTTTCCTTGCAGGGGTGGCTTGCTCAATCCTTCTAGCCAACCACATCGCCTTCTGCATGTCGGTGGGATTGTGGCATTGGATGTGTGCCTGGATGTAATCGCTAAGTCCAGAAATAAAGCTGTGCACATAGTAATCATCTGGCATTGCTGGGTTGTCCCTTCTCACTAAGTTCATAGCGTGCTCAAATTGCTTGATGTAGTGTGCCACAATTGAGACTTGCTTGATGGCATGGAAATGCTTAATATTGTCACATATGGAAGCCTCAGCAAATCTGTCTCCCAGGTATCTGCAAAAACGATGCCAGGGCAAGTTCTTGTAGCTGTATCCGGTGCCCCACCACCATTGAATGGCATCACCTTTGAGGTAAGTGATAGCTATTTCAGTTCTACTATCCAGTGGCGTTCTTGCAGATTCAAAGTATAATTCAATGACTTCGATCCACGAGTCCACGTCTGAACCATCACACTCAGGTATGTTCAGTTTGGCCGGTTTTACTGCAGGAATGCCTCTGCGATAATCCTGTGTATTGCCTTGTCCCTTCTTGCCATCAGTATCGCCCTGTTCCTCTTCATCTATCTGGATAGTGTTCCCTGCTGCAGTCCCTTTCTGCTGAATTTGAGGTACGACAGTGGTCACCTGACCAAAATGGGGATGCCTGTACTTGGGTGTGCCGTCCAAATTGAGTTCCTTTCCTGTGGGATCAAGCAAGGTTTGAATGCCCACGATCTTTGCTGGTGCAGGGTTTTGTCTTACTGAACCGGCAGATTTCTCTCCATTGGTGTTGTCTGGTGTTGAGATATCCTGTGCTTGTTGCCGATTTTCCAAGGCTTCACCTTTCTTGGCTGCGAACAAACGCTCGAAGTTGGTGTGGATATTCTCGAAATTTGTCTGGATGCTCGAGAAGTTCTTGGTGACGAGCTGCTTGAACTCGAGGAATTCTTCGCGATCGTCTCTCCTGGAGCGCTGCAGTTCCTTGACCTCCAGTTGGATTGTTTCCATCATCAGCATACCCGTGTCATTGGAGTGCTCGTCGGTGTCCATGGTAGCCACTTGCTGGAATCCGTCTACCGCCGCCGTCGCCGACGCCAATCGCCTCCTCGCCTCCGGTAGTCACACGGATCTGGGTGGGTGGTGGGATTTTACAACCAGGGAATTGTTCCGAGGCAACCTCTCCCGTACCCTGATCTGCAACCGAATTCTGCTCACGCCGTCGCCGAGCCGCCACCACAAGCTTGCTCACCGCCGCCGGGATCACGAAGAACACGGAAGGATTTTACGAGAGATCCCAACTTCCGGTTTCCGAGATCCAAAACGCCTCCGAGGACAACTAGCTCGTGATACCAGTTGATAGGAACAACTATCGTTTGATGATCAAGAACAGTTAACTGAAGAATAAAATTCAGAGTGCAGGCGAAATATGGGGAATTGTATTACTCGCAGAGGTGCCGGATTACAGAGGGATGGTGGCCAACCTCACAGAGGCGGCTAGGGTTTACCCCAAGGATACAATGATGCCTGGTCGCGTCCCGATCCAAGGCTTAAAAAGGAGAAAGAGCTAGTAATCGACAAACAAGGGAGCAGGTAAAAAGGAGGTTTTAGCAGTACGCTTCCTAACAGCGATGCCTTGAGCTTCAGGAGCCGTTGGATTGGCGATGAACGTCCCAGAGCGAAGATGCTAGATGAAACGGTAAGTGAGTCTTGTTGTCTGAAGTTATCTAGTGCCTGACAGTGATCCACCCGGGCTTGGATTTATTTTATTTTGCTGGTGATCTCGAACCCTAACTTTTTGTGTAGGGCTCCGACTATTGTTCAGCTTCAGCTTTTTTCCCTTCTTTAGCCAATCGTATCGAGATCTTTCTTTCTGCCATGGATAATCAACCCGGCATAATTCTTGATTTCAGAGGAGAGGAACTGGGACTTTCTTGATTTGGCCGGCAAGATGAGGCTTCTGCGGGTGGCCACGTGCAACCTGAACCAGTGGGCGATGGACTTCGACACCAACCTCCGCAACGTCAAGGAGTCCATCGTGCGATCCAAGACCACTGGCGCCGTAGTCCGCATCGGCCCCGAGCTCGAGCTCACCGGATACGGATGCGAGGATCATTTTCTCGAGCAGGACACCACCGCGCACGCGTGAGTGTTCTCCATGACCTACTAATGATCTGAACCTTTGAGTAACGCAATACAGGTAGTGTTGTAGCCAGTGCGAAGATGGTAGGAGTACTAAATACTATTCACGTGGTACAAATATTTTTGTACTTTGCATGATCTGAATCACAAAATTCAGTTAGGGAAGTTATGGTTCTGCAATATACTAGTTAACTTAATTAATGTATGGAAATCACTTGTAAATTGTAATTGTAAGTGGACTTATTTTTAGCCTATCACTAGTCAGTAGCTTCTCTAAGGCATTTATGTTCCTGCCATAAATAATAATTTCAACAATCTGTTTTAGCTTTATTTATGCGTGTCACGCAAAACTTCAACATATTCATATGAAGCTTGATTTATATGATAACCCTTTGAGTGCCCATTGCACAACAATTGGTAGTTCCAATTCGTAATAAGTATACTAATCTTTGATACTGATATTTTGTCTAAGTTTCACATCCCGATGAAAAGATAATTTGGAAGATCTATATCAATCTGCAGATGGGATTGCCTGAAGGATATTTTATTGGGTGACTATACAGATAACATCTTGTGCAGCATAGGGATGCCTATTATTTTCAAGAGCGTACGGTACAACTGCCAGGTTTTCTGCTTAAATCGGAAGATTATTATGATTCGGCCAAAGATGTCCCTTGCAAATGATGGAAACTATCGTGAATTCCGATGGTTTTCTGCTTGGACATATAAAGATGAACTTGTTGACTATCAACTCCCTATTGATGTCTCAGAGGCAATATCCCAGGAGACTGTGCCGTTTGGTTATGGTTATATTCAGTTTCTTGATGTGTAAGTACTAATGCTTAAATTGTTTTTTCTATGATTACAAACTTGTGATTTCAGCCTTATTCTGTCTTGGCGATCTTACTGGATGGAGCTCAAATTATTGTTTTAGCCTTTTAGGGGGCTAACGCTCCCAGTATATCATCTTTAGCTAACACTCTTTACAACAATTTATCACAAAAGAAAAAAATAATATTATTTTTGGTTTAAATTAAATGCATAATAGATTTGAGTATGCTTAACAGAGCGACTAAAAATATTTATTGTCTGACTGTTCTGGCAAATCACAATTCAACATGCCCTAGCTGCTAAGTACTATAAACTAAAATGTGTAGGTCATTGAGAAAACCTACTCTTATACAAGAAAGTGATTGCTCAACTCTCCATTCATTACTAGAACCACAGAACTTTCCTTGTGAGTAATTCTCAGTTCCAATCTAAGCACTACTGTCAACACGGCCGCAATTTATTTCTGACATTCATGATACTCAAATGTCTGGATGAACAAATTTCCTGCTCATCTTACATATATCTAAGTGTCTAGAATGTTCTAATTCTGTTAACTGTGAATTCTAATCCTCTGGGATTATTTTTAGCAAATACCCTTGTGTTGTATTTGTTGAGTATTAGTATAGGTATATGAGTCTCTGTATTAGTCTAGATTACTTCTGTCCCAAGTCATATGTAATATATATATATGCCCCATGGGCTATTAATATAGACAAGTTGCCTATTCCTAACATGGTATCAGAGCCAAGGGTCTCGAGTTCGAGTCCTAGCTTCCGTGCTTCATTTAAAAATATATTTGTAGCCACGCCTCTTGATCCATACCTTTGAGTCCACGTATAGGCCTCTTAAGTCATACCTCTGAGTTCACGTATTGGCCAGGTGTATATCTCTGATAATTGCGCGCCGTCGCTCTTTTCTGAGTCACACGTGTTGGCTTCTCCGAGTCACACATGTTGGCTTCTCCGAGTCACACGTGAGAGGGGGTGTTACAGTATATGTGGATTGCACTAGCCTTTCCATCAGTTCGGACTTTTGGGATAGTTGGCTAGTGCATGAAGCTTAACATGGTATCATGAGCTAGGTTATTTCTTTGGACGCCGAAACTCGTCCTTCCGATCCATCTCGTTCTCTTTGTCTAGATCCGGTGTGTTTCCTTGTGCCTGCCGTCCTCCGAGTCTCTTGCCGGCATGCTAATTTCCAACTATAGCCGCCGTGGTGCTTCCTCTCCACCGGCCGCCGCTCGCCGGTCCGAGTGCTCTGACCACTCGAGCCCCCGCCTCCCGTCGCTGGCTGCCGCGCCCGTCTCTGCCTGATGCCGGCTGCTGTGCTTGTCGTTGTCCAGCTGTCCTCTGCCTGCACTGATTTGTATTCCAGATCGGGTTGGCTATGGCTGTTTTCCGGCGCGGCTTCTTTAGCTCGTGTTGTTTGCTTCGGTAGACTCACGATTTTTCCATCCACGTTCACCAGGTCGTGGTGTGTGCGGCCGTGCGCTCGCTGATTTCGTTTTCCAGATCGTGGTAATTTAGATCTGATTGTGAGTTGAAAAAAAAACTTCGTCTTCAGGCTATGCGTGTTGCTGTACCTAACTGGCCGCTTTGTTTCAGTTGATGCTAGCGATGCTGTTGGCCTAGTTGGCTGGGATTGTTCGGCTATTTCTGCCCTTTCTCCAACGTTCAAAAAAGCGGTAAGCGGTAAGCGAGCGGTAAGCGGTAAGCGAGCGGTGAGGCTCCGCTCAGAGGAATTGAAACAGTACGGACATAGAATTAGGGAAGCTATTCTAGGCATAAATAAACGTAAATACTTGTATTTTTATATCTCAAACATGTAATGTTATATTTTGGAACACACCAAACTGCAAACAAAAGACAATCTGCTAGCACACTCAGCAGCAGCATACAGGCAGACACGCACGTCACTCTGACTCACATCCCTCACTGACTCGCACCTAGCCTCAACACCAAATCGAGCGCCTCACTGCCCCACACACAAGCTGCAACACAGACAGTCACGATCCACTATGCCCCCAAATATAGAATGCATTCTATTTCAATTTTTTTAACCCCAAATCTGGACAGAGAGGGCCTTGGGCTAGAGTACAGAGGGGGCCTCGAGCTGGAGTGCTAGAAAGCAGAGGGGAAGGGACAGAGAAGGGACAGAGAGGTACCTGCGTGCGTGCGCTCGATCTGGAATCGAGGATGGAGACGGGTGGACGGGACGAGGGGGCCGAGCTGCTGCCTGCTTGAGAAGGGTGCGCGGTGCAGGTGGCGTGGAGGGGCTGAGGGGGAGCTGAACGGCGGCGCGAGGTGGGGCTTCAACGGCGGCGCGGGAGGGCTTCAACGGCGACGAGCGAGGGCCTTCAACGGAGGTGCGGGAGGGGCTTCAACGGCGGCGGAAGCCACAGCTCCTGGCGGCGGGGATTCGACGAGCTTCAACGGCGGCGGAAGCCATAGCTCCTGGCGGCGGGGAGACGTGAGGCTCGAGCTCACCTCGTCTGTCCCAGGCTGAATCGAGAGGGGAAGTGGCCGATTCGACTCGCCTTCTAACCCTAGCCCCGTTTTCCCTCTCTCTCGTTGCCGTTTCCCTCCGTATTCTCCCCAAAATTTTCGTCTGCCGCCGGCTGGCCATCGAGCGCTCAGTCGCCGCGGATTTCCGCGTTCGCGTCGCTCAGGGACGAGGAAGCGTACGAATGGGCCGCTAAGGCCAAATCCTAGGCGTTTGGTTACCGCTACGCTCGCTTAACCGCTTAAGCAGCGCTTAAGCACCGCTTTTTTGAACGTTGTCTTTCTCTCAATAAAAAAAAAACTCGTATGCCTCTTTCGCACTCTCGGCTGACTCTCGGCTGATTTACGACGTTGTCCGTTCCGTGTTAATTCCATAGGTGCTTCGTTTTTCCGCTGCGTCCACCAAGTCCGTTGTTTCTTTTTGTGTTTCTTATGTCATGGGAGTCCACCATACTTTTACTTGTCAGCCTCTTTTACCGGTTCTGGTCCTTTTATAGGATTTTTGTGGCCTCCTTATCACGGTCCTGGTCCTTTCTGTAGGATTTTTGTGGCCTCTTTTTCTCGGTCCTGGTCCTTTCTATAGGATTTTTGTGGCCTCATTTTCTCGGTCCTACTCCTTTCTATGGGATTTTTGTGGCCTCATTTCGCATTGTCATTGATCTACACACATTCTTTCTCCGTTGGACTTCTTATGTCGTGGGCTTCTTGTGCTATGATCGTTTGCGACATGCTCTTCTCTTGATCGAATATCGGTCTCATTCTTCGATTAACTCTATTCGCTTTTCGTTCTGGCTTGACTCTACAGGTTTTGAGGACTCTTCATGCTGCAAGACACTTTCAAGACGCGGATTCTGGATTATCATTTTTTTCTAGTGTACACTTCTTCAAATGCAATGCTATTGCATACGCTTTGCATTTGAGGGGGGGTGTTAAGGAGTATTAGTATAGGTATAGGAGTCTCTGTATTGGTCTAGATTACTTCTGTCCCAAGCCATATGTAATGCTCAAGTTGCCTATTCCTAACATTATTTTCCTACCTCTTTACAATATCGAAATGCAGCTTTAGTTCTCAACACTTGGCTAGACTCATTATCTTCTGTAAATGTGCTAAAATTTATGACCTTTAGCATATAATGCTCAAGATTGCTCTCTGCTAATATGGTTTAGGTTATTATGCATAGTTAATTAGTAATATATGTGATTGATAATCTTGCATTCCTTGATGAAACCGAACAGCTTAATTACTGTGTTATTACCTGATTCTGTTATAGTTTTGATATTAGTTATCATGTTTCAGTTCTTTGGCTGCTGAAACTTGTGAAGAGCTCTTTACCGCAAATGCCCCTCGCATTGACCTAGCATTCAGTGGCGTTGAGGTTTTCATGAATGCTAGTGGAAGCCATCATCAGTTAAGGAAGCTCAATCTTCGGATTGATTCCATAAGAAATGCAACCCGTTTATGTGGTGGTGTATATATGTATGCTAATCAACAGGGTTGTGATGGTGGCCGCCTTTATTATGGTATGTCCAAATGTCTGTGTTTCACTATGTTTTGCTTGGCATTATCTTATGCCTTAAAAAATTTAGAACTCCATACCTAGAATTGGAAGTCACTTTGAAGGAAGTGTGTGTGATTTGAATTTCTCAAATGTTCCTTGTGGTAACAGTGATGGTTCTCTTAAAGACTGATCTCCGGGTGATATTTTTAGTATTTTACTGGATTGGCACCAGAAACATTCTATGTGATCTCCCCCCTCTTTTGCACTAGATACAATGATGATATAAGGCGATTTTGGTTCTATTGTGTCAGAATGCCATGGATCTTGAGGCCTCTGTCTTCAATCCAGCAATAGTTTTTTTTTCAGTATTCCACAAAAGGCTTGGGCATCATTTATCAATAGAAAGGCCAGTAAACAAAGTACGCAGCTAGCGAATATCCCAATCAGTGACGTAGTCATATATAACATACCCAGATTATGGATCCAGCAGTAGTTATGTGCCACGTTGATCTTAAGCATTCATTAATTATTTTCATCAAAATTGTATGATTTTATTTATGTGTTTGAAATTATTCTGAATGTTCTTACTAGATGGCTGCTGCTGCATTGCGGTAAATGGGGATGTGGTTGCCCAAGGATCACAGTTCTCATTGAAGGATGTTGAAGTGTTGGATGCTCTGATAGATCTGGATGCTGTAAGTTATAGCTTCTTTGGTTCTAAGCTGCTGTTTTTTTTTGCCAAAAATGCAAGAGGCTTGATGCAGTGATAGGAAACAAAAGGTTATATACAAGCTTGGGAATGAGCAGGCACTGCGCCATACAACACAACCCGCTAGAACTAAGCACTGTGGGGGATCAAGGCATGTAGGCCGGTTGTGTGTGTGTGTGTGGGGGGGGGGGTATACATCCGGTAAGAAGGTGCTGCATGGTCTCCTGACTGGCCACACAATGTCAGCGTGGAGGTGTTGAAACCCACGCCTCGCCGGTCTAACAACGGTACATTTTAATACTCCCTCCGATCCATAGAAAGTGTCGCCCACTTAGCATAAAGTTTGCACTAACTTTATGCTAAGTGGGCGACACTTTCTATGGATCGGAGGGAGTACATATATTGTTATCAATTGGCAGAATATATGTTCAAAGTACCAACCAAAAATATTACCGCAATATAGTACTCACAGTTTACGTAGTTCACAGCGTCCATAAGAGGTCGCAGGAAGTGGGGATAGTGGTGGATTGGGTCATTCTTCGAGGAAGAAGCGTCTATAGTAGGTTGTGCTGGGACAGGTCATTGCGTGACGTCCTGAAGAGTGGAGACTGGGCTGCTAGAGTACTCTTACGTAAAATTGGGTCAATTTGGTTACAGGAGACTAATGACTGAATTTAACAAACAAATTTTGGTCTTTGAAATTTTTCGAGAAAACGCAAAAGACTTTTCATTGAAAAGGTAGAGTTGGTGTTACAAATCCTCCCAGGAGGTCATTACAGGGCAAAAAGACACAAAATCAGTGGACATCCCATGTCTGCGGAATTAGGGCTCTAGGGTGTGTTTGGTTCAGGAACAAAGTGGAACGTAATGTCATGGTTCCGTTCCAC
This sequence comes from Alopecurus myosuroides, assembly GCA_028641055.1. Classification (NCBI taxonomy): domain Eukaryota; kingdom Viridiplantae; phylum Streptophyta; class Magnoliopsida; order Poales; family Poaceae; genus Alopecurus; species Alopecurus myosuroides. The sequence goes on along the minus strand of CM054059.1, from coordinate 336,394,655 downwards.
TGGAATGGGTCGATTCCATTCTTATGTTTGGTTGGGACAAATAGGTGGAATCGAATGGTTTCGTTTTGTGTTTGGTTGGGACAAAAAAAATTGGGATGGAATACGTAGAATTTCAGTCCAAGATTTCTTTTCCTACTCAAAATTGAGCCGGCCATGGGAATTAAACCAAACACATGGGGATTGGACAGGACATGGACATCTAGTAAAAAACTTGAGGAGTGGATCGATGGCTGCTAATCCTACTCAAATCGGACACTGCTTGCCGCTGGTACACCTGCTCTGCTCAAATCGGGAGTGGGGGTGAGCACAGGCCTTGGGGCACCACGGCCAGCCCGTCCTGCGGCGGGGCGAGCTGCTGCGCCGGCGGCCGGCTCACGATTGATCTGGGGCGAGCTGCTGCGCCGGCGGCCGGCTCACGATTGATCTGGGGCGAGCTGCTGCGCCGGCGGCCGACTCACGATTGATCTGTGCGACGGAGGATAGCTCAGGAGTGAGCTGCGTGCAGCGACGGACTGAGCGCTAGAGGAGCCACGGTGACGGCAGCCACGGGTGGGGTGAGAAGAAAAAGAGGGATGACTCAATAGCATTTTTATTAATCGTTCAATAGTCATGGAACCATGTGATTCCTCCGATTTGGAGGAATCGATAGATTCAACATATTGACTGTATATTCCTTTTTCGGGAATCAGTTGATTCTGATTCCATCTCCAACCAAACATGAGAATAGGACTCAGGAGTGGAACGAACCCATTACATTCTACTTCATGCCTCATACCAAACGCACCCTAAGTCCTAGGGCGCCAGCGCTGGCCTAGAGGTCTGCCTCTTCGCGGATTCTTGCTGTCAGGGCGATTATGGAGGGGCGAGCTGAGCATCCAGGGAACGAGCAGAGTGATGTAGACGAGCCCCTTGTGCAGCGGCTTGGGGGTGAGTTTCCGTGCAGAGCGCCATCAGGTGCATAGGGATTCATCGTTTCAGCGGGTGACAGGTCAATCGGAGCCTAGCGAGGGTCTCATGCCAAACGTGCCTGTAGAAGGGGCAGGTGAGGAGGAGACGTCGCATGTCTCGGGTTCCTGGTCGCAGCATAGGGGGCATCGCGGCGGGTGCTGCAGGCTGCCCTGAGCAGGCGGTCCCTGGTCCAGGTGCGCGGGCCAATGGAAGAACTTGACGCGCGGCGACGCCCAGCACTTCCAAATCATGTTCCAAGTTTCGTAGGATGTGGAGCCTTGGAAGGTTTCCACGTAAGCGGATTGCACGGTGTAGGTTCCGCTGGCACACCATTTCCATTGCAGGCGATCGGGTTCGGCCAAGAGGGTTATGTGCTTGATTTTGTGCCAAAGAATCAGGTATTGGCCAATCTCTGGGATGCCGATGACGCCGTGGATGTTTCGCGCCCAGGAGTGTGCCTGTAGCCCCTCAGCCACGGTTTGTCGCTTGCGGCACCATTTGGGGATGCAAGCATAGAGTTGTGGCGCGATCTTGCGGATAGATTTGCCATCGATCCATCGGTCGTCCCAGAACAGGGCCTGCTCACCATTGCCAATCTCCATGACCGTGGAGGCGAAGAAGTCCTACTCGGTGGTGGAAAATTGCAGGTCAAGCCCGCTCCAGGCCCTGTTTGTCTCTGTGCGACTGAACCAAAGCCAGCGCGTGCGCAACGCGAGGCCCGTGTGCTCCAGGTCGTGGACGCCGAGGCCACCTAGGGAGATTGGCCTAGCAACCCGGCGCCAGTCAACATGGCAGTGCCCCCCGTTGGCCGTCTCGCGCCCAGCCCATAGGAATCCTCTCTGAATTTTCTCGAGCGCACGCAGAATTTTCTTTGGTGTCGCGAGGACAAGGAGCTGGTGGATTGGGATCGCCCCGAGCACGGCTTTAACGAATGCTAGGCGGCTGGCCTTGTTCATTAGGCGCGCCTTCCAGGCCGGGAGCTTCCCAGCAGTTTTGTCGACGATGGGTTCCGTATCGTGAGTGGGATGCCCAGGTAGGTGATCTGGTGCTTCCCTCAGCGTGAGACGTTTCTGTCAGCGTTTCAGGATTAGTGCAAATAGATCTGGTGCTGTCTCCCAGATGGCCTTCCCATCCAGAAAAGGGCTGACACTCCGTCGCCCACCATCATCTTGGTGAAGGCTTCAAGCACATGCAGCTTGTCTCTCGAGTCAAGAACTGCACGCTGAGCCTGCGCCAAGGTCAGTCAAGAACTGCACGCTGAGCCTGCGCCAAGGTCGCAGAGGGTCTCATCCTCCAGATCCAACGTGTCCTGAGGCTGATCATCGTCCCAGGCCACTGTATCTCACATGAAGGCAGTGCCTGCCTTTCGCGGCCGCTCTGCTTGCCCAACGGAAGCCCCTAAGTATCTTTTCCACCTGCTTCAGGACCCGCTTATTAAGTACGAGCTCAATGATCTGGTGGAGTGGGATTGCCGCAAGCACCGACATGGAGAGCAAGATGGCCCGCCTTCACCATCATGGCAGCCTTCCAAGTGGGGAGTCGGTCGGCAATCCAGTCCACCAAGGGCTGAAGCGCTGCACTCGAGAGCTGCCTAACTGCCAGGGTTCCTGAGGTACTTTTGACAGGGAAGGGTGCCAGCTGGCACCCCATAACCTCTGCCGCCTCAAGTGCGTCCTCCTCTGAGCACACGAGGTGGTGACGGAGCATTTTGCAAACCAAAAATTGCAAGGATCGCACGAACCATGAACAAGTTTCGTCAGGGCTGCAGAAGATGACCACGTCGACCCCGCAGAGCGACACCGAGGGTGTCCGCTCCTCCGGTGCAATGCGCTTAAGCACCCCTAACTCGGTTGCCTTAGCCAACAACCTGTTTAGCGTGCTGATCACCGACTGGGAGTCTCCCTGTCTCAGGCCCCTGCCATGCCATATCGAGGGGGCGAGGGGCCTGGGTCGCCATTGAGCATCTCCCGTGTGCTCTCCGTGGATAGGAGAATGGCCACCAACTCCCTGGGATCTTGGTCCAAACATGGAATGCAATTTGGTAAGTCCATCATAAAGTCGGCTTGACCGCCCCCAACAACTTTGGAGTAATTGCCAAGTTCATTCAATGCCCACTCCACCTGTGGGGCATGCCCATTCGTTTAGCAGCACTCTTATTTTTTGTCCTCGCTTTGTGTGTAAGGGTTAACTGGAGGCGCTACATTTGGAAACAAGGGTATACATGCTGGTTCAACTCTATCTAAACTCTCCACGTGGTACTAATCCAACCACAAAACTAAACTTGGGCCACATGGGCCCCCACACTAATGGGCCTGGGGTGAAGTACTTCTCTGGACAAATATAAGCATATGATTTCCAAGTTCCCAATCTGAATATTTAAAACAATAATCGTAGCCAAAGTGTTTAAAGTTCGACTTACGACATGTCCAAATTGCCACCTTTTCATATATTGGAGAGAGTAACAATTATATCATAACTATGGGTGTGGTATTTTTTCCAGTGACTACTGATATCTCCACCCCTATGGTTAATCTTTTTTTTGTTAATTTAATTCTTATTGTGTATAGGGTTCCCCGAGGTCATAAGTTTTGATTATGCTCTTTTGATTGTATTACTAATTTTAGTAGATGATCATTTCTCTTTAATAAGGTAATTATATGTATTGTATTTTTTTGGATAACAGAGCATCTTTTGTGTAAGCAGGTATTGAGTTATCGAGCATGTGTTTCTAGTTTTAGGGAGCAAGCAAGTCATGTAACTAAATCACCTTGTGTTAAGGTGCAATATAAGCTTTGCCGACCATTTCATAATGGAATGGTTCCGACTGATCCGATTGAGGTTAGTTTTTGTTTTTAGATTTTATATATTTCTGGTATGCTTTTGTATAGAATATTTTATGGCTGCTCATTTTGACAAGAGATGCAATTGTATTATAGTCCTATGTTTGAAAAAGATCTAAGCAGTCTCCCAGTCACCAGGTATTAGGACTTGGCAATATAAGACATCACACGGTTGCATAGTGTAAGAGTCTAAGAGATGATTAAACTTTCAAGTCATGTGGACTAGACGGCTTGAGCATCTTTAGTTGCTTATTAGTTATTAAGCTACCTTTTTAATTTGATAGTTGAGTCCAACAAGTAATTCCTAAACTTGATAATGATATGGGTCAACAGGCAACATCTGTGCCCAGTGAATTCATCACGACTTAATTCTTGGCCATGGTTTGGATTTGTTGTTGTCATCTTTCTGCTGTGTTTTTCATTATAGTTCTTTAAAAAACCCCTAAATGTGGACCAACTTAGGCAGTCTTGAAAATTGCTCTGCGAAATTTATAACTATTGCTGTCAACTGACAGTCGATACTGTCTGAGTCACAATACTTTTCCTGCGAGAATATCACGATGAAATAACATATTCCATGTATCCAAATATTCCTTTGGCTGATATTTTCCCTTTTATATTGTTGGAGTTTGAGCTACATAGAATACTGCGCAGAGGCGAAGTTTGACTAACCTTTTTTCTGTTACCTCTGAAGATTATGTATCACTGTCCCGAAGAGGAGATTGCATTCGGACCTAGTTGCTGGCTATGGGACTATCTTCGCAGAAGTCGAGCGTCGGGATTTTTGCTTCCACTTTCCGGTGGTGCCGATAGTTCATCTGTTGCAGCAATTGTTGGCTGCATGTGCCAGCTTGTCATAAAAGGTTAGGTCAATTTTTTTTTCGTTTTCCTTATTTATTGGCACCATTTTTTTGAGAATAAACTCTGCGTTATTAAATCATGGAACAACCCTTACAAGTTCGTCTACAATACTAGCCGGTGGAATCCCCAGCCAAGTTCTACCAGGCCGGCCTTGGGCCGGTGTGGCAGGGTCCCCAAATCCCAGGGCCCCAAGGCCGGCCTGGCAGGGTCCCCAAATCCCAGGGCCCCAACCCAGGCACCTATTAATCAGTTGCACGTCCATTTTCTTTATTAAAAACGTTCGTTAGCAGGCTAGCGTCTCAGGGCTTGTGCTCGTGGGCTGCGTGCTGAGTGCTCAGCGATGCCATTGCCTCCCTGTTTTCTCTCGTCTTCACGATCCCCAATCTCCATGCTCCTTGGTGTGGGCGACGGTGGGGCGCTCGCCCATGGCGTTAATTCCTTCTCCGTATTCCATGCTCTCAATAGACTTGAGAAGTGCAAAGGGTGTTCAAGGGAAGCCAAATACTACTCAAGTGCTTCACCTGTTTTAACTAGATGGACCGCAGTCCCTGGTTACTAGATTGTTTCGTGCTTGTGGCGACATCACCATGCCTGAACATCGTAACCGCATCGACAATAATACTGCCTCCAGGTGCTTTTGTTCGATTTCATATTATAATTTTCAATTTTGTTACTATTGTGTGCTAGGATGCCATCTAGAGGATCTTTGCCAGGGAGTGCAAAAACAAAACAAAAAAAGTAGGAAGCCAGCAGATAGTTTATAGACTTAAAAGGGAGCCATAGGCAATTTTTTAGGACAAACGGAAGGTCTATTAACACTATTCTGGAAATGGTTGGCAATTATAGAAGAGCAACCTGATGAAAGATTAGATAATGGCAGCGGAAATTTTAGTGATCATGAAAATCGAGGTTACGGCGATATGGCTACAAATGAACATCAAAATTTAGACTTGTACATATATTTTTTTGTACAAAGGCCCCACTTTATATCTTGCACCAGGGCCCCTAGCATGTCAGGACCGGCCCTGAGTTCTACTATTTCTCTCAGCCTTCTTTCGCTAACAGTTGTGTAGAACCATTTGCTGATCTTTGCACCGAGGCATCGCCGAAGCTTCATAGGAGACACTTTATTTCCTCGACTAATGGACCATGGACAGATCGGTCCCGCTCCTCCTTTAGCTTGGACGTAGCCCCTGAATCGTCTTTCTCCAAAGCAACCTTTTGAACCTGAACCTCTGGCAAGAAACAGACTCTGATGGCACGCTATGACTTCTTTCGGAAGCAACTAAGGCCGATACACAGATCGGTGTTGCATTCCATGCAGTACCCATAGCCCCAGACTTGCCTAATTGCGCTAGAGTATACGCCACTTTGTTGCTCACGCGGTCCACCTTTTTAATCGAAATCTGATCAAACACCTTCAGCAGCTCCCTTGCTTCACTATATAGGCTCATCAATTGGATATGTCAGGCTCCACACTTGAAAACATCCGCACGACTCGGAGGCAATCTGACTCAAGGGTGGCTAGCCAGCGACGGAGGTTTATTAGTTGCTTCAATCCTTCCAGATGTGACGCCCCGAGATCGGGCACTATGCAGATTTCAGCATTTTCGCCAAAATCCACATATTAACCGATTCCAGGTTGGCACTTGTGATAACATTACAACAGTTCACGAATAATCCACAACAACAACAGAGGAGATATATACAAGACGACTCAAACGAGTCAAGGATACAACTGATACAATACAAAGATCCAAAAGACAGCGGAAGAAACAACATAGTGTCCGACTACAGACAAGATACAAATTGGACTAAGAGTCCTGAAGATAACCGATGGCGTCCAATCCCTGCCCAGGCCAAGCCGGAGGGATTCCCAAGCTAACGTCGTTAGACTTCAAACCTGTTGACTGCAATGTGGAATATGCAGCCACGAAATGGATTCGTGGGTCAGTACTCTTAAGTACTGGCAAGTGGATAAACCATACTCACAAGATACCAGCGTAACCAATCATCACAAGATACAAATACTTTGGGTACAACGGAAGGAAGGGATTATTGCAAAGAAGCGGCAGCGGGCAGCACCAACAACTAGAGAGACACGCTACAACTTCCGGCTATTAGAGAGGGATAAGAGAGCGTATCAGAACTAACTACAACTACTCACCAAACAATACCCATCCAGTGTTACCCCCTATTAAGGAAGCAACCCAAGGAAACTCACACTGTTGATTAAGGTGACATTCATTTTTATGGTGGAGGTAATCTATATTACTAGTCAAGTTATTATCATTAGGTGTAAGGTGTCTGAGTACTTGTTAGCCAGCACTTTCACCAAGTCGTCACATAACCGCGGACAACACGGCTTCTCGAGAAGATTCATCCCTGCAGGGTGCGCTACAGTACCCGTACACACTCAAGCCACCAACTAAAACTCAGGTTGGCTCGACACGACCCAAACCGTCTCTACAACCCATCCTAGGAGCCACGGAGCTATAAGGTCCCGGCCAGTCCGACCTAACCTAAGCGCAAGGGTGAAAACCACACCCCCCGGCACCACAGGCCTCGCCCTATATGCATCATCATCATCATCAACAGTAACCATGGGGGGCCCACCCATTAATGCATATGAGCAAATGGAACACCCGAACTAAGTGTGGCTCTTCGGACAAGCTGCAAATCAGGTCTAAGTCGAGGGGGGTCCCATACTACCTCTCGGATGCGGTTAGCGCGCTCATCATGGATCAATGGACAAGACCCTTTTCCTAGTTTCGACACTAGCAGGCTCCAAAACCACGCCGGGCCTCCTGCCGGTGCCTTATCATCAAGTTATTATTACCCCAAACATTAACATGTTGTTGATTAAATTGAAACCCAACTATCAACTAAACAGGTGATATGAACAAAAGGACAACAAGACTCGAGCGCAAACAACACTAAGCATGCAACTACGACACGAGGGCCAACAAGGTAAACAAGCAAGAGTTGATAGGAAGTGGAAGGAAGGCTATATCATGGCTGCAAGGTAAACATATGATAGGATCGAGACACAAGCATCGAAAATACTAGGCTAGCATAAAGAAAACGGAAAGAATCGGTAACAAGTGAGGAAAGGCAACATAGGTAGCAAGTGAGTATACTTGCCTGAGATCCAGCAAGTAGAGGTACATCCGATGAACTTGTCGTTGCTCACATCATCTCAACGTCCTATCCGCGAAGAAGCAACGAACTAGAACAAACACCGGATGCAACAATTACTACTACGGAAAAAGATCCAGCGTGATCCTATTTTATATGCATGACAAGTTAAAGGGTCATCAAAATAAACTAAAGGACACAAGGAACAATTTAAATGGGCCCATATGCAATTTGAATTGCATTTGGAAAATCCCATATGCATTAATAGTTGATTAATTGAACTACAAATAAACATTGAGTTAAAGTGGATTAAATGCAACATAATTGATGAAAACAGAAGGTAAACAACATTAGCTTCAATTTGATACCTCATTTGCCAAATTTGGAATTTCAAATATTTAATTATGAATTTTTGCAATTTAAAAGGTTTAATTAAAGCATTGAATTATTGCACCACTTTTAATTAGGAAAAATAGTAAACAAATTGTATATTTGAAAAGTACAGAGAATTTTGATTGGAAAACATAGTTTACTTTTCAAATTTGGAGTTAAAATGAATTAGTTATGATTTATGCAATTTTAGATGAATTAAATAAAGTACAGAAAATTGCACAAATTTTAATTTGTCAAAACATTAAACAAATTGCATATTTGAAAAGTTTAGGAAATTTTAATTGGGATACATATTAAAAAGGGAGTTGGATTGGCAAATTTATTGCATTTACAAAATTGGGGTTTATTCTGCCATTTTTTGTAAACAATTTAAAAAGAGGTACTTTCAGTTACAAAAGCATGGGAAATAGTTGAAAACATGTGGACAATGTTTCACTGAACAATTTGAGCTATTAAACATAATTTTTGGATCATTATTGAATTTATTATGCATTTTTCCATAAACATTTTTATTCTGCCCCTTTTAGTAAACAGAAATAAACATGTTCAAATTTAATTCAATTGTGACCAAATAAAATACCACTGTATAGAGTTTGTTATGACAAAATTTTAGAGCCCAAGTTTGCTCAATTTGGGTGAACAGAATTCAAGTTATGATTTTCCAAAGTTTCAAATTTTAATAGCCATTTCTGTATTTAATTATTTAGTGCAAAATTTATTACAGAAACATGTTGCAACTTTGTTACTAACAGAAAGAGCACAAGATGCTGAATCCATAGAAATTTGAATCATTGAAATTGGAGCATTTTTCAATTTGTTATTGATTTTACAAATAAAGATTTAGTTCTGTTTTTCTGGAGTTCGAGAAATAAAAGAAAATGGCCGAAACGGTCAATGACCGGTGGGGCCTGCTCGCGCGAGGTGGAAAATAGGGAAAAAAGGGGGCGTGCGCATCCGCGGGGGTTCGAACTCGGGTCTCCCACGGTGCGGATATGGGCCTTAGCCACTGGGCTAGATGCGCTGTTGTGTAGGGATACAGATCCGGGGTAACATAAGGGGTAAAGCAGCGGAGTTCTTCAGACGAAACTGAAGATCGGTTTCAGTCCACGACGGCCGGAAGAAACTGGACGCCAGCGACAGCAAGGAAACGGGCGGCGCGGCCGTGGCGCTCGAAGGCGACCACCAGATCAAAGGGGAGGGGGGAAGGAGAGGCCCGAGGGCGCGGCTCACCTTGGGGGGCTTGGAGGCGAGGCGGCAGGCGTTGCCGCGTGCGGAAGACGTTGATGGCGACCGCCGTCGCCGACCTGAAGTTGGGAAGAAGACGTCGACGGCGCCATCGCCACGGTCGCTCTCCGCCCTCGGCGCCTTAGGCAAAACCGGAGAGGGAAACAGGGGGTTTCCATTCCCGCGCCGAGGTGAGGTCGACGATGACCACGACGACGGCTAATGGAGCTCCAAGGTCCGGCCATGGAGGAGTTGCTCCGGGTTCAGAAAGGTTCAGAGATGAACAGGGAGTAGAGGAGGGAGAGGGGTGGCGGCGGTGGAGAGGGAATGGAGGGAGGAGGCTAGGGTTTGGGGCTTGGAGGAGGGGGGAAGATAAGAAGGGGGAGCAGGTGGGGATCGGTGGTGGTTGTGCTCTGCTTTCGTCACCGGTGTCGACATCCCTGTACGGAGGTGGAAGAAAGGGAGGTGGGCTGGTGTCGCTGGGGTGGTAGGTGGGCTTTGGGCCTGCCTCCCCCAGCGTGTGTGTTTCCCATTTTTTTTTTGATTTCTTTTTTTTGTAGAAAGGTAGAAGAGAGAATTTAGAAGGTGTTAGGGTTTTGGAAGAAAAAATTACGTAAACCCTTTTGTTGCCTTGAGAATATTAAATGCCAAAGAACAAAAGTTTTGGATTTTGAAAATTCAAAAGTTTTTAGTGATGTTTTAAATTTGAATTTGACATTCAATTTAGGGTTTTAAGAAAAGGGGAATTTATTTAACCAAGCAACAATTTATTTTCCACTCCATTGAAAAACAATTTGAGTGTGAAACACGAGTGCATTGTTTGAATTTCTTAAATTGGTTTGAAAATTTTTAATTGGTTTGAGAACAAGTGCAATGCATATGATGCATGATGCTATGTGATGCAAAAGAAAAACAACAAGCAATTCTAATTGGAAAACCCCGGGTGTTACACCAGACCTGCTAGTACCTCAGCCTCCTCAGCACTAATGCATCCATGGACAGGTTTCCACTCAGCCATGATCACCTGCCCTGTGTGTCCTCGAATTATTATACCAATGCCCGCACTCTTTGTAAGCGCATCCCAGCCAGCATCTACATTGGCTTTAATCTCACCTTCCTTTGGAGCCGCCCAGGGTACCGCAGTTCCTGCACCTGCAGACATATTATCTCTGTCAGGGTGAGTGATGCTTTTCCCTTTATCATCCATCTTCAAGGGCAAGTCAGCTGAGAAGGTGTCAAGGTAGTTCACTAGATACGGAACTGAGGCCGTTACTGACGCTTTACCATCTCCATGGACGACATTGTTTCTGTGGTGCCAAACGTGCCAAAGGAGGAAGATCACCTGAGCACGAGTACTTGCTGTCAGATTACCGATAGGTTGAGTAGCCATTCCTTGCCGGGAGCGCGAATGCTCCTTTTGACGGTAGGGGGCAGACTTTCTCAATTCTGCCCGCAGGGCCCTAGCCAATGTACAGCGAACCAGAGCATGATGGTCATCTTCAGGTTCCATTCCACAAATGGGGCAAGTGGGTTCAACAGACGGCATCCGGTGATGGAGGCCAACTCGAACAGCAAGGGTCGATGTCGTTGCTTTCCAAGCGAACACACGGAGTTTTTGAGGGACTTTTGCTTGCCAAACAAGGTTCCATATACTTCTATCTCCCTCGGGCTCGGAGCTAGATTGACCTGTACTTAGAGCATGTAAAGCAGGCTGCATGCCGAGCCTATAAGCAGAACGGACCCAGAACAGACCATTCTTTTCTGGGAACCAAGCCACAAAATCGTCACATTGCCTAGCAGGAAGCTTTATTGAAAGAATGGTTTCGGCATCCCGCTGGGGGCAGCAACCTCAGACCACACCTTCGTCCCAGGTTCTTGTCTCTGGGTTTATGAGCTCTGGAACCCATTTACGCCGGACAGTTATCTAGCCTGCCAGAAACTTTTAGTGCATCAGCACGTGGGAGCCAGTTATCTCTCAATATTTTCACCTTCGATCCTGACCCAATTCTCCAAATCACTCCACTTTTCAAGAGCTCTAGCCCGTGCATCACCCCTTTGCCACGTTTGCGAGGTATTTTGTATGAATGCAGTATCAAGGAGGTTACCATTGGGGTAATACTTTGCCTTCAGTATGCGAGCACAAAAGCTTTCAGGATGGGTAATTAGTCGCCACGCCTGTCGCGCTAGTAGAGCATGGTTAAAGATCTTTAGGTCTCGAAACCCCACTGCACCTTGATATTTCGGCCGCGTCATCTTTTCCCATGACATCCAGTGCATACGACGACGATTCTGTTCATCGCCCCACCAAAAGTTGGCACGCTATGACTTCTGCACCTACGTCATTTGCATCATGGGCTAAAAAACGGCTAGTTCCTCCATCTGCATTTACCTTACTCCATCCTAGTTCAAGGGAATCCACTGCTCATTTGTTGTCCCTGTTCTCGTTGGAGCTGGTGATTTAATGTTACGCCATTCCTCGACCGCGACGAACGTCTTCGTCGCCGCAATTTGTGTCATTCACGAGCATTGTTCCTGGCTTGCCAGAGGTTGTATATCATCGTAAACATCCAAGAAACCTGCTCTGTAGAGCTTTTTCCGATCCAATCCAGCAGCCTTCCTTGTAACTCAGCATGACAAACCAACCTTTTTGGTGGGATCTCCAAACAGACTCCAGTTTGGTCAGTAAACACGACCATGCCATGGCTGAATGAGGACAAGTCCAGAAACTTTCTGATCTGCCACCGTCTTTGATCTTCCTATGACTGAGTTCAGTACCCACTGCCAAACCGTTCTCGATCAGCCGCCACATGTGTACTTTGGATTTGTAGGAACTTGAGCATCCCACAGCACCAACCAACCCTTATGTTCATTTGATGATCTTGAGGACTCCGCAGACCCACCAGACACTCGCTTCCTCTGAACTGTTAGGTGATAGGCCGACTTTACTGAAAATATCCCTTTTTTCTTATAATTCTAGGCTTTGAAATCTTTGGATCCAGCCCATCTCACGGGAGTGCGCATGATGTCAATTGCGTCCTGGTTGAAGAAATGCCCACAGAGCTTGTCTTCGAACAGATCGGGGCAATCGTCTTGGTGGAGTGACGTGGTTGAACGGAGGGTAAACAAGGGGTTGGTGGTGGGGTGGTAGAGGGCCAGTCTGCTGCGGATAGATCTGGGATTGGGAGGTTGGAAAGTGGGGGGCGGTGGCGAAAGGCGAGAATCAGATCCTGTGTTTGTGAGGGTGGGGGTGGTGGCCACAAAGGTGGTCAAGGTATGGGCTGGCATGGAGGAGGCGGCGGAGGAGCGTTGGTTGCCGGTGAAGTTGAGCGCCGATGCTTGAGGGTCGACCGGCCGCAAAGGTGGTCAAGGTATGGGTTGGCATGGAGGAGGCGGCGGAGGAGCGTTGGTTGCCGGCTGAAACGTTGCCAGTGAAGTTGAGCGCCCATGCTTGAGGGTCGACCGGGGTGGCAGATGGTGGAGTGCTCGGGCGCTGCTCCAGGGCGTAGGGCGTCGAGTCGCTGGACGATGCACTCCATGAAGGCTTGGTGCGACACCACTTCCTTCAGTTGGGTCACCAGATCCTTAAGCAGGAGGCTGATGTCATCGCTGCCAGTCTTGTCCTTGAGATCGTCCCCCATTGTTGGGAGGCTAAATCACTTAGCTCCTTTGGACCAGGTTGTGCTTCACACACACACCTCCCTCACAGGCAGACCAGGAATATATAAAGCTCTATATGTCTTCTCACTATAGCACACACGCTTTAGGCTACATCATGTCTTGCAAGTGATATGCATGTCCTTATATAGGACTACAAGGTCGGTTACTGTTCAGTGAACAGTAAGTCGGCTACAGTACTCTAGAGGCTACTACACAGACCACAGTACTCTAGAGGTTTCTACACAGAACTGCCCCTTTTAGATATTCAATCAGACTTAGACACTTCTACTAGAACTCCTACATGCACTAGAACCTTCATGCACCTACCAAAAGCTTCATGCAAAGATATGACAAGATTACTTCTAACACCCATTGTAGATGGCTCTGATACCAGATGAAACAAACCTAATTACTCTAGACCTAGTAGATAGTAATAAATACTCTGAATTCCCATTGCTTTAGTGATTGTGGGAGAAGCCCAGTATATAGGAGGGATAACTTGGCTCACAAGCCGACTCGGAGATACAATCTGGACTCTTTTAACCGAATCTAAACATGACTATGCACCTAATCCGAATCTGAACCTACCATATGTGGTTCCCCAGATAACAGCTAGTTGGTTGTGCTAATTGCTAGCTAGGCGTTGTTTGCTACTAGTTGCTGTCTGTTGCACTAGACATCTTCATCCTGATTCGTCCAATGCCATCTGTCTTCCTCTCTGGGTGATTTTCGACGGTCTCGTTCTGACTCTATCTCACACGCACACCTTGCTCATCGGTACTCGTGTTTCGTTTTCTGCTGCATCCACCATTTCCGTTCTTCGTGTTTTTCATGTCATGCGGGTCTGCTGTACCTTCTTGTTGTCGGCCTGCTTTTCTTTCCGGTCCTAGTCCTTTTTATAGGATTTCCGTGGCCTGTGTTTGCATTATGGATTTACGCCCATTCTCTTGCCGTCGAGCCTGCTTCGTCGGCGGTTTTCTTGGGCTATGATTTTGTGTGCAATGCTTGGTTCTCTTGATGTGCCATCTTTTGACAACCCATCTTCTCTTGATGGGGTGTGTGTCTTTCTCTAATGTGCCATTTGTTCGCATTGTCATTGATCTACGTGCATTCTTTTGTCGTTGGGCTTCTTTGTGCTATGATCTTTTGTGGCATGCTCTTCTTCTGACTGTTTCGGTCTCATTCTAGCCTTTTGGTTATATTTATGATTGTTAGTTATATTTATTAGTTATATTTATGATGGCCTTTGGCCTTTTCATTCTAGCCTTTTGGCCTCCCCTCTACTTATATATATGATGGCTTTGGCCTCCCACTAATATTAAGTTGCATAATCCTAACACTTATAAGTTTTTAGATTACCTTGGTAAGTCATGCAAGTCAGCTGGGCTGCTTGAGAGATTGGAATGCTTACTTCGGTGTATGATAATTTTTTAGGAACATGATCTTATATCTGTTAGATGTATATTCTGATTTTCTATTCTTTTCTATAACCTTTTGGGCACATATTTTAATTGCGCATTAGTTGGTGAAAGTTATGTCATGATAACAATCTGCTAAGGCCAGGCTGGATGACCTTGGGATAAAGATGTGGTGCACGGTGAATGGGTGATGTGCCTAATAACTTGGGTCCATGCAGACGGCCTAATTCCCTTTTATGTCTGCAACTGTCAGCACAGATCCTCTGGTTATTCTTGGATGTAGTGTTTTCTATTCCTTTCCAAGTTGTTCTGCTCACTTCTGCAACTACATCTTTTCTTACCAGAGCATCATACGGTGAAACTTCTTTTTCTTTCTTGAAACACATTTTTGTAATATTTGGGTTCATTATGAATACTGCCTCCGTTCAGAAATAGTAGTAACTATGTAGTGCAATACCTTAATAGTTCCAAAATTACAACCATAAGGAAGTGTTTTTTAATACGAATCTGAGAGTGCCAATTTTGTGTCACAAAATCAACATATTGTTATGTCTTATATTCCTAAATGGAGGGAATACCCATTTTGACATAATTGTTATTTAATATGCATGACATGCAGATATAGAGAAAGGGGACGAGCAAGTTATGGGAGATGCTATGCGGATTGGTCAGTATAAAGATGGGGAGTTCCCCACAGACAGCAGAGAATTTGCAAAACGTTTATTCTACACTGTTTACATGGGAACAGAAAACAGGTCAGATTTAATTTAATAAGGAGTCAATTTTTCTTATGCACCCTTTTCTAGAGTAGCACTCATCCCATTTGACAGGCATCAAAATATTCTTTTAAGCAATGGATTAAATCTATATGATGTATGCAATTTTATTTTCTCTCAAAACCTGTTCAGCTTTTTTTTTATTGGATCTCATGAAACTGAAACTAGAATTTCTGATAAATTGCACAATATTGTTCACTGATGAAGTTGGCCTCAGTCGATTGTTGGGTGTGATCTCATGGAATGAAACCAGAACAGTATTATTTTCTACTGAATCTTGCTACCAGAGTTCAGAACTTCACAAGGCATAGGACCTGTTCCATATATGCTGCTGTTTGTTCTTTAATTTATAGATTTAATATTTTTTGGCTTTCTTCATCAAAGGATATATAGTATGCTTTTCATATACTTCTCAGTATGTTGTTGTTTTGTCTTGTTCATATTGTATTTTCTCCACAGTTCTGAAGAAACCAGATCACGTGCCAAAAGGCTAGCTGAAGAGATTGGTTCGTTCCACTTTGATGTACCTATTGACAGTGTAGTGTCTGCATTTCTTTCTTTGTTTGAAAGATTTACCGGGAAGCGACCACTTTACAAGGTAGCTTTGTGCTATGGCACTCTAATCTACTAAACTAATAGCTTAAATGCATTCTGGGCATACATTTTTGTTTGCGATGACTGGGAGCATGCTTTCAACTTCATATTTATCCCCATTTCATAAAATGTTAATTTTATGGCCAACAAAGAACGTTGAACTGAAGGCTTTGTCTTGTATGATTGGGTTTAGCTGGTTTCTCAACCCGGCAATTTTTTTTCCGGTTTTGAATGGGTTGGTTTTGTTTTAACGGGCTGGTGGCATGATGTAGCCCACCGTATTCAACCAAGCACAACATCGACACACCACAAGGTGAACTCACTCCTATCTCCGTATGTTTCCGGTGACTTGGTGAACGGTGCTCTACCTCATGAAATACCCCTCTACATGCATAGGTGGGATCATCACATGGAGACCCAAGAAGGTGCCCAAGATGCTCAAGAACACATCCAAGAAGATGCACATGAAGCTAGGAAGGAAGTGGGTGAAGACGGCGTCAAGATCGGAGCTCCGAGGTGGAAGAACGGAGGGAAAAGGGGGCTTCCGGCCTTACCCTGGCCCCAGGCCGGCCTCCTCATCCCACCCTGGCCCCAGGCCGGGCACCAGCCCGAGGAAGCCGACCTCCCACCCTGGCCCCAGGCCGGGCACCAGCCCGAGGGGGCCGGCCTCCCACCAGGCCGGGCAGCAGGCCGAGTGCGCCCCCACCCCGGCCTCAAGCCGGCCTCCCAGGCCGGGATGCCCTGTTTTTGTGCGGAAATACACCGTTTTGGCCCCATTTTCACGCACCTACCCCCCTAGGCTATATAAGGGACTCCGGTGGCTAGATCTAGGGTTAGGGATGATTTGAGAACTTCGGGCTTTGCCCTTGTATCCCTCTTGTGAGGTGACTCCTCTTACGAGGCTACTCCTTAGATGTCTATCTAGGACCGTATCAAGATCTCTCCAAGGAGCTACTCTTTCACCTTGTGATTCTAGTAGTGCTTGCCAACCTTCCCCTTTGGGCTTCTGTTGGATCGGTGGACCGACCGGTGAGAGAAATCGGTTTCATTTAGCGTGTTGTTGACTTGGGTTTGCGATCCCTCGTAGGCTTCACGAGTTATCTTCCCCCTTTTGTGTTTCCGCGCGTTTGCCCTCGATTTCCCCTCGATTCCCCCTCTCGTGTTCATCGTGTTCATCGCGTTCTTCGTGCGTTCTCCGTTCGTTCTTGTCGATTCGTGAAGATCGGGCCAACTTAGAGGTCAACACCTCATCATGGCATGTTTATATGCCGGTTGGGTCAGGCTGTGGAGTTTCTACGGTTTGGCACCATAGAATGATGGATCTACGGACTTTCGGGGCTGGAACAGCAGCAGTCCCAAGCGCACCGGCGACCAGCTGAAAAGGACTTGTATCAGTTTCTGGCCTTGCTGGCCGGCAGCGGTCAGGCGAGCTTGAGGTCAGTGAAGTCGTCACATGCCTGGTATCAGCAGCGCGAGCCCGTCGTAAAGGTTGGAACCGGCCGCCGCACCGCCGGGTTCGAGTTCGAACTGCGGCAGGAAGTCATGTTTTGTGCGTCTTCCTCCCTACCCAGCCGATTGTGTCTCCATTACATCTGCACTTTGTATTCCCAATTCTTTGCCGGCGCCTTCCGCCTGCACTGCGACCTTGCCGCCGCTGCAGCCTGCTGGACGAGTTTGTTTTGTTGGATGTAACTAGGACGGGTTTGAACGGTTTCCTCCGGTTCTAGCCATCTCAACCCAACAAACGTCTATCAACCTGCGGGTTGAGTCTACAAACTGGGGAAACCGAGCTAAAACTGTCCTTACGGTGCAGCAGGCCTCATCTTCTGACTGAATGCTCATTTGCACGTCAAGTGTGGTACGCGATTCTCTCCTGGCTGCGCATGTCATCCGGTCTCCACAGCCGCTCAAGAAGCTCGACGATTGGTGGCGGATTGCAAAATCTACAACTCCCAAACACCAGCGCAAAGGACTTGCCTCCATTGCGCTCCTTATCTCATGGATGACCTGGAAGCAGGGGAACGGATGTGTCTTCGAGCACACCACGCCCTCTTTCTCCTGCACCATCGTGATCATCAAGGAGGAGGCAACGCAATGGTCCAGGGCCGGGGCTCTTGGCATGAGATTGATTCTGCCAATGACATGGGATGTTCACTGATTATCTTCTTTCTTTGCTTTCCCCTCTTAGGAGGCTGATGTAGTGCTGTACTAAACTCTCTCTCCCTTTTCAATGAAATGAAACGCATAGGCTTTTTGCGTTTTCTTGAAAAAAAAACGTCCTTACGGTGCGGTGCAGGTTGGGTTCTCGGTTCAGGTGATTTGGAACCTAACCATGCACTGGCTTGTCTTTGATTGTGGGCATTCAAACTGTTTAACTGGTTTGATGATCGTGAAATGCAAATTATCTCAAGCTTGAGTACTCATGAAGTCTGAATTATATGGGCAAAGAAGCATTACTTTGTAGATTAAAAAAACAAGCCAAGAAGTTTTGTTCTTTCTCTTTCCACGCAAGTTGGTTAGATTACGGCTTATGTTTTACTATGTTATAAAGTGAAAAAAAAATCATACTTAGCGCATGAAAAACAATTAATAAATCTGATTTTTGTTTGGGTAACCCAACCTTTTAATTTTGATAACATAACAAGCAAAAATAATCCAAAATCAGGAAAAGTGGCTGGAACACTGACAGGCCTGCATTTCGTTCAGTGACATGCTGGAAGCAGTGGACGTAAATTCTGATGATTTCATTATTATTCTAAAATAATTTAGGTTGATGGGGGATCACACACTGAGAATCTGGGATTACAAAATATTCAAGCTCGAATCAGGATGGTGCTGGCCTTTATGATGGCTTCTCTTATGCCATGGGTTCATAAGAAGTCTGGGTTCTATCTTGTTCTGGGAAGCTCAAATGTAGATGAAGGACTGCGTGGTTACTTGACGAAGGTAAGTTTAACACACACCTCTTTCCTTTTAGATAACTCTGGCCCATGTTAGTATATAGGTGAGTTTAAGCAGCTTAGAGACCAAAGGGAACCAAGTATGCAATTTCTTTCATCAATCCTTCATCTCAAACCAGTATATGTTGAAATCTCGTTTAATACTCTCTGGTAACGAGTAGCGACAATAACTATTTGCTTCCGTTTCAAAGTATGACTGCAGCTCAGCCGATATAAATCCCATTGGAAGTGTAAGTAAGCAGGACCTTAGGGCTTTCCTACGATGGGCAGCAGTTCATCTTCAATATTCTTCCTTGGCTGAGGTTGAGGCTGCACCTCCTACTGCAGAGCTTGAGCCAATTCGCACAGATTATAACCAGGTAACTAAATGTCGTGAAAATTCGATCTCTTGTTTACAGTTTGAACTCAGCACAAGTTGTAGAACTAGGCTGTTTTTAGTTTGTTGACGGGAACTGTGTGTTTCCAGTATTTTCTAACCCTGCTCCTTTTTCCTGTGAATGGTACTTTGAATGCATCATAGCTTACATATATTTAGATTATGCGCCTGCATTATTCTCCTGCTTTGTGTCAGATTTTGTAGTGGAACAACTATCAGTCAATTGTGATATTGCCCTCAAACTCAAAATGTCTCATTAGTATATTATTCGTTCAAGTTTTAGTTATATACTTGTGCATAAAATTGTCTTAGCCAGCTATCAACAAGAATATACCAACTATTTATCTGTACTCATGTATTCTCTTATGATCTTATTTCTGTTAATTTAGTTGGATGAGGTGGACATGGGGATGACATACGAGGAGTTATCAATATATGGGAGATTAAGGAAAATATTTCGATGCGGTCCTGTTTCAATGTTTCAGGTTGGTCTCCAGTTGACGTGATTGTGTGGTGCCTTAACTTAAAATTCCTTTTGCAGCATAGTAGAAATCTGTATGATTGAGCTTTAGTGTGATTGTGTGGTGTCTTAACTTAAAATTCCTTTTGCAGCATACTAGAAATCTGTATGATTGAGCTCTAGCTATATATTTAACAGATGGAAGTTTTCAGTTCGGAAAGATAACAATTTTGTAAACCCATGGATTATGTTATAGCCTTGTTAAGCAGTTTCCCTTTTTAGGCTTTTTCGTTGATGTATGTAGTTTTTCCCATTCCAAAAATCTAAACAATCGGGACTTTTCGGAGATTGAATACAGTTACTAATTCATTATTAGCAAAATACCACTCACGAGGTTTTTTGTTGTACATGTAGGCATAGAGCACATGAAATTAAGGTGTATAGTAAGATGAAGCCATGCGATATTTCAAAAACAATAAGATTCTACTTCAATCATCAAAATGTAATCTGACATCATTTGCGGAAAACCCAACAACTACTAATGTATATTAGTTTTTAAAAGTCGAACTATGTAAAGTTTGATTGGGTTCTTAGAACAAATCATCAACATGTACGATACAAAATTAATATTGTTAGATACATCATGAAATATAAATGTTTGCGTGAATTACAACTTTGATTCATAGGACTCCAGAACTCTAAACGGAGAGTACATAAGAATTCCAACCAATGGGTGCTACACCATGTGAAAAACATAAGGAGCTCATGAACATGATTGACCATTCACAAGGAGCCTAACCCAAATATCCTCAAGCATTATATTTCGATTTGGAACCTAAATAACTGAATATAATTCAGTTGTTGGGAGACTGATGATATGTTGAAGCCATTCCATTGGGCTCTTCCCTTGCAGACTCCTTTTACAAATAAAGTTAGGAGCACAAAACTGAAGAGTAAAACATTGTACAGAGGCCTGTGGTTCACCAAATCAAATTGTCTCTATAATGTCATATCTAAATATAGTATTATCACTTATTACTTTTCAGGCAAATCAAAGAGTGAACTGAAGGTCATATATCAAACTTAATGAACAGTAAAATAAAGAAAGAACTGATCGAGTGAGCAAAAAACAATTCAGCTATATATCCTCCTATCATAACTAAATTCTGAGTCTTTTGTAACATCAGGGAAAATAAAAATAATGTCATGATTTTTGAACCAACCAGTAAATTCAACTACAAACGTCGACTGATAGTGTGCCCTTGTTCTTATCTAGATTCCCAATATCTTTGTTAACTGAAACATCACAGGGCAAAAAAAGCAAGGCAAGAACAAATAGAGCTACTGAACTGAAAGATAAAGTCCCTTATCATGACAACATGGAACTATGTATCACTTGCATTTAATATGCAACTGTATCACCTTGTTATCACCTTGTCCTTCGTTCTTTCATAACTAAACATAATACATAGCTTTTCTGCAATCTCTGTACTCGCGAGCGCATATTTTAACATGTGTCGTTGTAGTTGTTACATAAGTAGGGCCTTCTTTTCTAGGCAAGCTGCCCAACGACCATGCCAAGAATGTAAATGTGCAGCTAAGATAATCTCACTTTGAGACCATAGCGACCGCTTATTTATGCTGCAAGTGTGCACTCTTCCACAGACGCTGATTTCCAAATCCTCTAAAATTTTAAGATATCCTAACATCCATTACAGGTACTCATATCTGTAAATTAACACCCTTTTCTGTCAAATCCACTGCAGAGTCGGCAAAAGTTAGGTCTTCTATTTTCTAAACTATGAATCTAAGCGAAACCAAGCAGATGTCCAACAAGAATCCATGAAAAAAGTAATCTACATAGAAGAAAAGGAAAACACATGTACAGAACGAGTCTTGCTGCATGGAGCCAAGAAATGCACCATCCTTGACCGTTGCCATTGTTGTGAAGTAAAAGAAAATCCAGAGAACTCAGGCTGCAAGCCGTCATACCCGCATCCTGTGCGCATGAAGCCTGGATGGTATCAGCGCCAACTTCTTCTGCTCTCTCTGGCCTTGGTAGCAAACCATATTCTGCAAACACACTGTACACACTGGCAGCGACAGGTACTACACATGAAGAGCTATCACATCTGATCCAGAGGTGCTAATCTGAATCTGTGAAAATAGTTTACAGCACCTGTACGGTGGAATAAGTGGATTTATCTCTTCTGTCTTCTCTCTTTCTTCTCATGCCATAGAGGCTGTAGAAGCTCTCTTTGATCCGTCATCTTTGCTGTCACTTATTCTCCTCTCTCTTTCTTCTCAGGGCATCAACGTTTTAGACACCTGCTGTGTGTAGTTGTTATCGACGTCTATTCCCAAAAAAATTAGTAGAATCTCCGATCCGTCTCCCCGAATGGAAAATAACTGAAACACATGGACAATCTCTTGTTGGGAATTTCGGGAAATACAAATTACACAAACATGAAGTTGCCGGTGAGAACTACGTGGCTGCGACGCTCCATGCCTTCTTGTGCATTGGGAGCAGGGGGTTCCCAGTGTGCATGTCACCCACCAAACAGCAATTCTGGTCATCGGTGAGCTTGCGGTTTGCGTGCTCACCGGAGGTGACCTGTGTAGATCCTTTTGTTAGTGGACGGCAGCGGCGCATGGATCCCTGTCTTTTGTCTCCCCATCCTCTTAAGCTCGAAAAAGAAAATTCAGAGAAGACGAACAGATCCGGGTCAGGTCTGGAGAGGATCTCATCTGCTTTGGTCAGATCATTGCGTCGTGGAGAAATATTGATTTCTTGGAGGAGCTGCAGGCGTGATGGGGAGAGTGGAAGAGGCGGCTGACGTGATAGGGAAGCCGAGAGGAAGGGGAAACGGTGGAGTTGGCGCAGTGGAGGAGTTGGGGCCGGATCCACGCCTACACCGTACGATCGAGACCGCCGTTAACCAGGAGGGCGCGGGGCGACTGGAATGAGGGTTGCGTCGATAGGAAAGAGATGGTACGGGAGGGGATTGGGATGATGGTGAACTGCGGGGTTAATTATCAATTTTGTGAGGGGATAAAGTACAAAACTGCCACGATGTACCCGTACGCAACCATCGTTACCACAAACTATATAGTAGAGATCTGGCATGTACTGAATGAAAACTTCATTCTCTATTATACGAGAGCTTTTATGAAAGTGTTTCATTTGCTTCCCTTCAATGGAAGTTTCATTTTCCTGGAATGTTCCTAATTTTGGCCTAATTCTTCTTCTGATGATCGATTCAACCTCTGATAAAAAAGATTGACCTTGGCTCTATTTTATCTCTTCAACAAGTTCAGTAAATAAGCATAACGGCCCTATTGTTCTGATGGAAAGAAGAACCTACAATTAGCTTTTCGGGAAATTTCCAAACGAACAATTTCAACGAAATCTTTCAATTTCTCATTTTATTATGTTCCACTATGTATTCCTCTATCCGTAGAGTACATTACATTGAATGTACTGAATACTAAAAATCTGTATGGTTGAGCTTTAGCTATATATTTAACAGATATAAGTTTTCAGTTCAAAAAGATACCAATTTGTAAATCCATGGATTATGTTAGCTTTGTTAAGCAGTTTCCCCTTTTTAGGCTTTTTTCGTTGATGTATGTAGTTTTTCTTTTATTGAAGCAAGTAATTCTTAAAGGGTTCAACGTTTTGCTCCCCTGAATGTTTTTCACGTGTCCTCGATTGTGGGGCTAGAAATGGATAGTATTTCTAAAATTCAAAATCTAACCCTTCCATGAAACTTATATTAATATACTATAACTTACTAACAAGCATCAAAAGTTCAGTCTGCAATAACAAGAAGGAGAGCATATGATATCGTCTCTGTGGTGGTTTTCTGTGAGCCTTTTTTTCTGAGGTTTATTTTGGGCCTGGCAATACCAAGAGTGTGAGCACGGAAATCTCCTCCAGCTCTATATTCTGTGGTACTCTTGGGTTTCTCCAGTCCAGGTACTGCAGCTGATGAGATGTTAGCTGGTCGATGAGGTGCAAATTTCTGTTGTGTTTAGTACTTCTATATTTAGTCTTATTAGAGGTCATTTGGCATCATTTTGAGCCGGAATCATGGAATTCATTTGTGATTCTATACCCATCCTGTTAGGCTGTCATGGAATTGGACATGTCATATATTTTGGAACTCCAACAAATGCCTACTGTATGTTACGTCAATTCCTATCCCTAACCCTGTCATGCTTTCCAAATGAAATGAAATGATTTCTGCCAAATGAAATTAAATGATGGACGCCAAACGAGCTTATTGTAATGTTTTGCTCAAATTAGTACTTAGTTTTACTGTCATCAATTCAAATATGTATATCTGTAAAATGCTAATGTGTGCTGCTACAGAACCTCTGCCACAGGTGGTGTGGGAGACTATCCCCCTCAGAAGTGGCTGACAAGGTGAAGCACTTCTATAAATACTATGCCATAAACCGACATAAGATGACTGTCTTGACACCATCCTATCATGCCGAGGTACTTGTTTCAGTTTGTAAGCATAGGACCTGCCTCCTGCTGCTGTAACATTAGATTATTTATGCAGAGCTATTCACCGGAGGATAACAGGTTTGATCTTCGGCAATTTCTATACAACACAACATGGCCGTACCAGTTTCGGAAGATCGATCAACTTGTGCGAGATATCGACAAAGATGGCAAAGGGAAAGATTCTACGGATGTCCAGTTAGGAGTACACAGAGCTGTTAGATCTGCCCAGGGAAGCGGAATGGGAGTTGTTGCCGCGGGATCTGCTAATCCCAGTGCTGGGTTGTAACCAAATAAACATAAAAACTTATGAATTATTCTACTCTATGGGAGTGGTGTTTTGGCTCCCGGGTGCATATGAACCCTTTTATTGGAAATGCATTTTAAACATCTCTACTATCTAAAAGAAACTTTTTGTTCCGTCTTCTCCCTGCTCTCGCGATACGTCGCCCCTTCGTCGCGCTTCCGTTGGTCCATCGTAGTCGAGATGTGGGCCTGCATCGTAGTCGTGCAATCCTTCCCGTAATCGCTGGCGTTTGCTCCCCGAAAAGATCGTTGCCCACTTGCCCTTCTTCTCCAATCCTAACTGATCTTAGCATTCGAGCTTGGCTCCCCTCGTCGACCTCCAGCTCCGACCAGCTGCCCTCTTCTACGACCGGCTCCCTCTCCAGTTCCCTGCTCTAGACGCCGTCCTTGCGTGCCTGACGGCGGCCGCTCTCCAGGCGCCTCCATCCCTGGCCAGACCCTGCCTCAACTTTGGCCGGCCGCCGTCCTCGATGCCCTCCTACTCCAGCATGGCGACGGCCGCACCTTCCGTGCTCCATGACTTCCCTGCCGCCATGCTCCCGCCATGCTCGTCCACGACCCGTCGTCGTCCGTCGGGCTCCCCCTCGGTCTCGCGGGAGAGCTCCAAACCTCGACAATTTTTGCATCTGTGGGCAGGCTTGGCTGCGGCAGCCTCCTCTTGACCGATCCAGCCACGCTCCTCCATGTCCCGCTGCGCCTCGACGACCAAGCTACTGCCTTCGCTCGTCCTCACTTCGACCGGCTCCGATTTGGGCAGAGCACCTCCGATTTGATCCCACCTCCAAGCACATCAGGTGTTCGACGAAGTTCCCGCAAAAGACTGACCCGTGGCTCCCAAAATCACAGATTTGGCCCGGAGACACTGACGATGCTCACTGGAACTCGGGGTTGAAGTAGGTCCGCACTATCAGCGCGAGCACCAGCACCCGCCGCTTCGGTCACGGAGGCGAGAAATCACCTGCTCCATCTTCCGGAAGTGGCCGCGGCTGGGAGAAATCGTCGTGATCCCGTGATGTCGTCCTGGCTGCGGTTGCCATGAGCAGTCGAGGTGGGCGGCCTGATGTAGCCCACCCAACTCCATAAAGTGCACCGATGACAAGATCACGTGCAAAGGCCATCCAGGATAAGGTGAACTCGCTCCTCTCGTTCTATACTTTCGGCCACGTGGAGGATGGTGCACTACCTCATGGTTCCACACTTTGCGTGCTTAGGTTCAAACCCACCACGGAGGCCCCGGAAAGCACCCAAAATGATGGGCAAGAAGATACGAAGGAGGGCGGAAGAAACGGCATCGCAATCGGAGTCCCGATGGAGAAGATAGGGGCGAAAGGAGCCCCCCGGTCGCGGGAGCCGGCCAGGCCGGCCTCCCCAACCCCCAGGCCGGGCACCCCACAGAGGGGGCCGGCCTCCACCTCGGCCCCAGGCCGGCCTCCTCCCCCCCAGGCCGGGCCCCCAACAGAGAGGGTCGGCCAAAGGCCGGCCTCCCTCCTTCCCACCCCGGCCCCAGGCCGGCCTCTGCGCCCCACCCTGGCCCCCCAGGCCGGCGTGGGCCTGGAGGACCCTGCTGCCTCCACCCCGGCCCCATGGCCGGCCAGGCCGGCCCCCAGGCTGGCGTGGACCCAAAATGCACGCAAATGACGCCTTTTCGACCCCGTTTTCATCTGCTTCGACCCCCGGCTATATAAGGACGACCCCGAGCTAGATCTAGGTTTTTAGAGTTGAATTTAGAACATTTGGAGCTCAGCTCTCTTGTATCCCTCTTTGAGGAACTACTCCTCCGGTGTGTACCGAGGAACGTATCAAGGCTACTCCTCCGACTTCGTCGAGGATCGTATCAAGGCACATCCCAACTACTTGTCCTCTCCCTATCGGGTTTCAGTCAAGAGTTGTCCAATCTTCCTCTCGTTATCTTGAGGTTCTATTGGCGTAGTGGTACCGGCTACGGGTGTGAGACGGTTTGTATCAAGGTGAGTTCAGTTGGATCGATTGTTCCGTAGGCGGCCCTCGGGGCTTAGTTGACGGGAGGTTGGATCTTTCGGTTCTTGCGATTTATCCCGATTTGTGTGTTGCCCCGCGTTCCCCCATGTTCCCTCTCGATTCCCCATCTCGTGTTCTTACCGTTCTTCGTGTTCTTCGTTCGTTCTTCGTCGATTCGTGAAGATCGGGCCAATCTAGGAGTCCAACTCCATATCATCTGGTATCCAGAGCTAGATTGACACGAATCCGACACCCCATCCCCTCCCCTACCACCAATGTTTCTTCTATCCACCATAAATTCGAAAATTTCACAAAAATAACCACAAAGGGATTTCGACCGATCTGTTGATTCGTTGAGTTTTTCGTGGTTTTGCTTCACAGATTTGTTGCCAAATACCATTCCCCACCTTTCCATTCAGCCACTTTTCCCAAATTCGCCCAAATTTTTTCTTGATTTTGAAGGAATTTCGAATTTGAGCCAAAATCTCAGCTCTTCGATTTCCCGACAGATTTTGAAAATTGTTTTTCTTTGTCGTTTTTTATCCGAATTGAGTGCAACAAAGTGCTACGCGACGCCCACGACATCACCTACGCTTCCACATCAACAGATCGCCACGACATCGACTCCCCCACGGCCGCAAGTCCGTGATCATCAATAAGAGAGGTATAACTTGCTTCCGCTTGAACCACCCCACCCCATTTTGTGTTACTTACCTATTCGTACTAGTTCTTTTTACACCGCTTGGCATCGCATTTGTGGCATCGAGAGTGCGAGGTTAGCGCTTGTGAGAGATTAGCTACGAGTAGGCATTGGCACTTTGGAATCCATCAAAAAGAGAAAATAAAAATAAAAAAGAGAAAAAGAGAAAATAGAAAAAGAAGCAAAAGGATCGGTGCCAATTGCTTTCCATTGTAGGAACGTGTAGCATTGCGTTGCAAAAGAGAAAGAGTGACCGATTGCCACGGTGCGAATCTTGTTGCCTTTTCAAATTTGCGGTTTGAGCTAGCGTCCTCCTTGAGTTAGTGTGGCATTGAGCATTAGTCCACGTTAGGTCCATTTCGTCCTTCGCTCGTCCATTGGTCGCACTAACCCCATTTTCCCCTTGCGTGTGTGTGTTCCACCATATTTCCATCATATAGGTTTGGTTTTTGCGCTAACTTTTCTTTGATTCTTCTCCACGATTGACAACAAACTTTTCTTCGGTTTTGTCGATTTCTCCTCTCCACTTTCCTAACCTATTTGCCTTCCATATAAAGTGTGTGTGTTGTCGTTTGTGGTTTCTTTCGATCTTTTTGGATTCGCTCTTGACATACCGCCCTACACCTAGGCTCGACCACTAGCCTCAATACGACCAAGAAAGGTAACGTTGGGTAAGTGAGGCGTCCATTTCTTCAATATTACCCTTGTGTGTGTTTTTGAGATGGCTAGGGAAGGAGTATTCACAAGTCCGAGCTCGGAAGACGAAGGCAATCCATTCTACAACGACAATGCTTACGCCAACTTCGTCACCCACAATGACCACTTTCAACTCCGTGAACTCGTCAAGGACGGGTTGCAACGCTATGAGCGTCGACTCCAAGAGCAAGAGGCTCGATTGAATGATCAAATGACGCATCAACATCAACTTGGCTAATCTTGCCAATCGCCGTCATTCATCATCGTCCTCAAGGTCTCATCGCTCAAGCCGCCACAATCAAGATCTTCACCAACCTCGTCGCCATGATCGCCATGATCGCCACAACGTGGAGGAGGGTGGACAACCTCAACAACCACCACCACCTCCTCCACAACCTCAACAACCTCCACGACGAAATTGGTATGAGGATAGCTCGCCATCACCACCACCTCGACATCGCCAAGGCCGTGGTGACCCTCTTCAACAACCGCAACGCCCGGACCTTCGACAACACCATCATCCTCCACCTCCACAAGGCCACGCTCAAGACTATGGCCACAATGATTTCGTGGAAGATGCTCGTCAACATCGAAGGCCACCTAGGCGCCATGCGCGTCCCAACAACAATGACCGCCAAGAACATGATCATCCTCAACACCCTCGAGATGAACAAGTGCTTCCGCAACACCCTCGCCAAGAACAAGAACGTCCTCGACAACAACACAATGGCCATGATGATAGTGAACGCCGTGAAGCTAGGCTCCGTCACCACCAACAACCACCACCTAATGACCACCGGCGTCATCCTCCCCATCATGATCGCCACCGCCAAGACAATGAGGATGACCCCTATGATGATTCACCTCCCATTTATGATGAAGACCCCCATGAGCGCCAACATGAGCGTCCCCATCGTCCACAAGAGGACAACAACATGAGTGCTCTTCGTTTCAATGTCCCCAAGTTCAATGGTGAGAATGATCCCGAAGAATATCTTGCTTGGGCTCTCAAAGTTGACAAGATCTTCGGCATTCACAACTTCACCGACAAGAAGATGGTTGCTCTAGCATCTTTGGAATTCGAAGGCTATGCACTCTTATGGTGGGATCGTCTACAAGCCGAACGAGCCCGCAATCGCATTGCTCCTATTGCCACTTGGAATGAGATGAAGCAATTCATGCATGCTAGATTCGTTCCTCCTCACTACAAGCGTGACCTCTTCAAGAAGCTCCAAGAACTTCGTCAAGGTGTGAAGTCCGTTGATGAGTACTACAAGGAAACTGAGACATCCTTGATTCGAGCTCATGTGATAGAATCTCAAGAGCAAACAATGGCCCGATTCCTCAATGGCCTCAACTATCCTATAAGGAAGATCGTCGAGTATCAACCGTATGATAACATTGTGGCCCTTGTCCACCAAGCTCTAAAGGCGGAACGCCAAATTGCGGAAGATCTCAAGTACAACAAGCAAAAGGCTTTCTTCAACTCAAGACCATCATCCTCGTCTCCAATGACACAAGTTCCTCCTCCAACTACCACCAAGAGCAACACTCGAGCCTCTAGTGCTCCCAACAAGTCTTCCCAACCATTCAAGAAGCAAGTACCTCCCACCTCATCCTCAAGTGCTCCTCAAGTCAAGTCAAGCACTATTACTTGCTTCAAGTGTGGTGGTAGTGGACACAAGTCCTTTGAATGTTCCAACAAGATGATCATGATTGTCAACCAAGACGGTGAACGTGATTCTATGAGCGAAGGCGAATACTATGCCTTGCATCAAGTTGCTCTCAACTCTTTGGACGTGCCCAACGATGATGAAGAAAGTGTGTATTGCGATGAGGACAAGAATCCATCGCTAGTGGTAACAAGAGTCCTTACTACCTCTCCTCAAGATGAGCATGATCAACGGTGCAATCTCTTTCAAACAAGAGCCGGTATTGATGGCAAGTCAATCAAGGTCATCATCGATGGTGGAAGTTGCCACAACTTGGCTAGCAAAGAGTGCGACAAACTCAAATTACCTTACAAGCAACATCCTCATCCATACCATGTCCAATGGCTTAGTGACTCCGGCACCTTCAAGATTCAACACATGGTCTCCGTGAATTTCAAGATTGGCCCCTATGAAGACACGGTAGATTGTGACGTTGTT
Source organism: Alopecurus myosuroides (assembly GCA_028641055.1). Lineage (NCBI taxonomy): Eukaryota > Viridiplantae > Streptophyta > Magnoliopsida > Poales > Poaceae > Alopecurus > Alopecurus myosuroides. The sequence continues at coordinate 336,364,668 of CM054059.1, read as the reverse complement.
CCTATGACCGTGTGTCATCTTCTTCTTGGTCGACCTTGGCAATACGACAAGAGTGCTATCCATGATGGGCGTAAAAATCACTATAGCTTCAAGTGGAATAACAAGACATTTGTGCTTCATCCCATGTCTCCTAGCCAAGTGATCGCCGACAACGCCAAAACTCTTGCACGTAAACAAGAAGAGCTCAAGTCTCGTGAGATGAGTGGTGAGAGAGTGATCCACTTAAAAGAGAGTGAGAGCCACAAGCCAAATATGAGTGGAAAAATTCCGAGTGTTGCCAAAGGCCTTGCCTTACTTGCCACCAAAAGAGAGATGCGAGAGCTACGAGATGACCCAACCATACTTCACTTTGTCCTAGTGTGCAAAGGGGAAGCACTTGACACTAACGACATGACAAATTTTCCTCCATCTTTGTTGCCTTTGTTGCAGGAATTTGAAGACGTCTTTCCCGATGAACTCCCTCCGGGCCTTCCTCCCCTTCGAGGAATCGAGCACCGCATTGACCTCATTCCGGGCGCGCCCCTTCCAAACCGCGCTCCTTACCGCACCAACCCCGAGGAGACTAAGGAGATTGAGCGCCAAATCCAAGAGCTACTAGAAAAAGGTTTTATTCGCGAATCCCTTAGCCCTTGTGCCGTGCCGGTTATCCTTGTTCCAAAGCAAGATTCTACTTCCCGCATGTGTATGGATTGTCGCCCTATCAATGCTATCACCGTTAGATATAGACATCCTATTCCTAGGCTCGATGACATGCTTGATGAATTTAGTGGTGCTACTATCTTTTCCAAAATTGATCTTAAAAGTGGTTACCATCAAATTCGTATGAGCATAGGTGATGAATGGAAAACGGCTTTCAAAACAAAACTTGGTTTGTATGAATGGCTTGTTATGCCCTTTGGTCTTTCGAATGCCACATCTACCTTCATGCGACTCATGAATGAAGTCTTGCGTCCTTTCATTGGCAAATTTGTTGTGGTTTACTTCGACGACATTCTCATTTATAGCAAATCTTTGGAAGATCACCTTGATCATGTTTCACAAGTACTGTTGGCTCTTCGCAATGCAAAACTTTTCGCCAATCTTTCCAAATGCAATTTTTGCACCAAAAAGCTTGTTTTCTTGGGTTTTGTGATCTCTTCCAATGGTATTGAAGTGGACAACAAGAATATTGAGGCAATTAGGAATTGGCCCAACCCTACCTCCGTGGGTGAGATAAGGCGCTTTCATGGCCTTGCCGGTTTCTATCGCTGCTTTGTCAAAGATTTTTCAACTATTGCTTGCCCTTTGAATGAACTTACCAAAAAGAATGTACCTTTTGTTTGGGGCAATGCGCAACAAAAAGCTTTCGACACACTTAAGAAATGCTTAACCGAAGCTCCTTTGCTTGTCTTACCTGATTTTGAGAAAACTTTTGAGATTGAATGTGATGCTAGTGGTATAGGAATTGGTGGCGTTCTCATGCAAAACGGACGCCCCGTTGCTTACCATAGTGAAAAACTTGATGGCGCTAAACTAAATTACCCAATCTATGATAAGGAACTTTTTGCTTTGGTTAGAGTGCTAGAAGTTTGGCAACACTACCTTTGGCCAAAAGAATTTGTCATTCATTCTGATCACGAATCATTGAAATACTTGAAAAGCCAAACCAATTTGAACAAGAGGCATGCTAAGTGGGTAGAATTCATTGAATCTTTTCCTTATGTCATTAAGTACAAGAAAGGTAAAGAGAATGTGGTAGCCGATGCCTTGTCTACGAAAGAGTGCCTTCTTACACGTCTTGACATCAATGTGATTGGTTTGGATGAGATCAAAGACTTATATGCTTCCGATACTTTCTTTGGTCCTATCTTTGAGAAATGATTGCCTAACCGAGGTTTTGATGATTACTATCTTCACAAAGGGTTCTTATTTAAGGCTAACAAATTGTGTATCCCCGGGTCCTCTCTTCGTTTGTTGTTATTGAAGGAATCACATGAAGGAGGTCTCATGGGACACTTTGGACGCGACAAGAGCTATGCCATGCTCTCCACCAACTACTATTGGCCCAAGATGAAGCATCAAGTTGAGAGACACGTCAAGAGATGTTCTACATGCCTCCGAGCTAAGTCCACTTCCAACCCCCATGGTCTTTACATGCCATTACCTATCCCACATGCACCTTGGAGTGATATTAGCATGGATTTTGTGTTAGGCCTCCCACGAACTAAAACCAACATGGATTCAATCTTTGTAGTTGTGGACCGTTTCTCTAAGATGGCACATTTCATTCCTTGCAACCGAACCGACGATGCTTCACATGTTGCTACTTAGTTTTTCAGGGAAATTGTGCGTTTACATGGTGTACCTACTTCCATTGTCTCGGACCGCGACGTCAAGTTCACCTCCTACTTTTGGAAGACGTTTATGGCCAAGCTCGGCGTCAAGCTACTCTTCTCCACCGCCTATCACCCACAAACGGATGGACAAACCGAGGTCGTCAACCGCACACTCTCTTCACTACTTCGAGCACTGATCAAGCCCAACTTGAAGAATTGGGAGGAATGCATCCCACACGCCGAGTTCGCCTACAACCGTGCTCTCCATCAAGCTACCAAGAAGAGTCCCTTCGATATCGTCTATGGCTTCAACCCCAACACCGCCCTCGACATACTCCCTTTGCCTATACGCGAGCGAGCAAACATGGACATCGACAAGCGCACCGACTACATCAAGAAGCTACACGACTCCACAAGAGCTACGCTTGAGAAGCATTCCGAGCACCGAGCCTCTATCATGAACAAGAACAAGAAACCCATGGTGTTCCAAGAAGGTGACCTCGTGTGGCTACACTTGCGCAAGGACCGTTTCCCCGAAGAGCGCAACACCAAGCTCAAGCCAAGAGGCGACGACCCCTTCAAGGTCATCAAGCGCATCAACAACAACGCCTACAAGCTCGACTTACCGCAATCCAAGTACCTCGTCCACAACTCCTTCAATGTCAAGGACCTCTCTCCCTTCCATGGATACCCAAGTGATGAGGACGACGCCGAGTCGAGGTCGACTATTTTTCAAGGGGGGGGGGGAGATGATGTAGCCCACCCAACTCCACCAAGTGCACCGATGACAAGATCACGTGCAAAGGCCATCCAGGATAAGGTGAACTCGCTCCTCTCGTTCTATACTTTCGGTCACGTGGAAGATGGTGCACTACCTCATGGTTCCACACTTTGCGCGCTCAGGTTCAAACCCACCACGGAGGCCCCGGAAAGCACCCAAAACGATGCGCAAGAAGATACGAAGGAGGGCGAAAGAAACGGCATCGCAATCGGAGTCCCGGCGGAGAAGATAGGGGGGAAAGGAGCCCCCCGGCCTCGGGAGCCGGCCAGGCCGGCCTCCCCACCCCCCAGGCCGGGCACCCCACAGAGGGGGCCAGCCTCCACCTCGGCCCCAGGCCGGCCTCCTCCCCCCCAGGCCGGGCCCCCAACAGAGAGGGTCGGCCTCAAGGCGGGCCTCCCTCCTTCCCACCCCGGCCCCAGGCCGGCCACCCCTCCAGGCCGGCCTCTGCGCCCCACCCTGGCCCCAGGCCGGGCTCCAGGCCGGCCCCAGGCCGGCGTGGGCCTGGAGGACCCTGCTGCCTCCACCCCGGCCGGCCCCCAGGCCGGCGTGGACCCAAAATGCATGCAAATGACACCTTTTCGACCCCGTTTTCATCTGCTTCGACCCCCGGCTATATAAGGACGACCCCGAGCTAGATCTAGGTTTTTAGAGTTGAATTTAGAACATTTGGAGCTCAACTCTCTTGTATCCCTCTTTGAGGAACTACTCCTCCGGTGTGTACCGAGGAACGTATCAAGGCTACTCCTCCGACTTCGTCGAGGATCGTATCAAGGAACATCCCAACTACTTGTCCTCTCCCTATCGGGTTTCAGTCAAGAGTTGTACAATCTTCCTCTCGTTATCTTGAGGTTCTATTGGCGTAGTGGTACCGGCTACGGGTGTGAGACGGTTTGTATCAGGGTGAGTTCAGTTGGATCGATTGTTCCGTAGGCGGCCCTCGGGGCTTAGTTGACGGGAGGTTGGATCTTTCGGTTCTTGCGATTTATCCCGATTTGTGTGTTGCCCCGCATTCCCCCACGTTCCCCCTCGATTCCCCATCTCGTGTTCTTACCGTTCTTCGTGTTCTTCGTTCGTTCTTCGTCGATTCGTGAAGATCGGGCCAATCTAGGAGTCCAACTCCATATCACGGCCGCATCTGCCTCACCCGCTCCATGCTGGGCTACGCCGGCGCTCGGGCCGTCGACCATGGCACCAAGATCCTCAACAATCGCATGGTGAGTTCCCCCTCCGTTTTGTTCTCCCCTACTCCCCGCCTAGCAATCTCACGGATGCCTTCAATTTCGTCGAAATTATTGCTGCATGTTTGCGCGTTGTGAGCTCGAAATTATTCGAACAATTCTGCATACTAACGTTACATTATTGCGTGCTCTCCCGATGCTTGCTCAATCAGTACGAATTGACAAGATCTCCTTGCAAGTTTTCCTTCGAAGGGGGAGAAAGGTTAACGAGTCCAGGGATTTGGGGCTTTTAGGCTTGACTGTTTGGCTCTGGGTGGCTACAGTGTGTATGTACTGCACTTGAAATATCAGATGCCCTATCCCCGAATCCCAATGATGGTTAAGCACCGGGTGAAATTTCTCCTAAGTTATTCAAGTGTTTAATTTGACTTGAAGAGCATGAAAAACTACAAAAGAATCAAGCAAACAGTGAAGCGCTTGGAAGAGGCGGCAGTTTCAGCAAGCGGCGATGAGAGGGTTCAGATGCTAAGGCGTTGTCCTAGAGTGCTTTAAGAAATCGAGACTGCACTCGGAGGTTGCGATGGGACTATCTCTTCAACTGAATCAAACGACTTAAAAACACCATTTGCAAGAGTATGTACATACACATCACACCGCGTTTGTGTATGCTTCCTTAGTTTCATGCCTTATGCTATTGACTCTTGTGCGCAGGTTTTATTTATGACGCTGACATTGGAGGAGCTTCTATGAACTTCCGAGATTATTCCTCTATAGCCAAGCACTTGAGGGTATTACACTGTCCATGGTGAGTTGGTTCAGCCATGCTATCGTGGATTTCAAGATAACATTTACTTCATGTGACTAAGAAGTTCATTTCTTAACCAACAAGCTCGAATTTCCAATTATATAATGTTGTTGTTTGTTCATCTGACCAAGTAATTCATTTAGTTTTTCCATGCTCAGCATCTTGAGCTCATATTGATTAAGTGTTACTGATTTTGAAAATTTCCGGGTGACCTTATCGTGTACATGATCTATCTTTATTTTTGGTGGCTAGAGCGAAGGCTGTTTGTTCTTTCCCCACTACTTGATATCCAAGTATGCGATCAAATGTGTGCATACTGTGTTACTGAGCTCAATTTTTTTTAAACGAGCAACCTCATAAATGCCAAACTTTGATGCCAAGACAAGAGTGTTTGGTGCTTCCAAATTATAATTCTTATATGTACGTCTAATGTTTGGTTTGGCCAGTTTCAGGACTTCTTTTAGGCAAAGTATTCGTGCGTACCAGCGGCGCTGACTTCCAACTTTCGCTGATAAAAAACAAGCCCGCGAGACACACGGCGCGAGCGGGGTCAATCTGACTGCTGCCGCAAGCAATTGTTCTGAATCCTATGGATTGGGGGAGATAAGGAGTCGACCTGCTGTTGGGGATGAGCCAAGTGTAACCATGGTCATCTACACACTACATCCGTCGTGGTGGAGGGGTCCAATGGGGCTCGGGAAGGAGGTGGGCGCATCGTCCTCCTCGGGATTCGTGGACACCGTGGCGTCGCCTCCAGCCTCTTCGTCCTCCGTGGGTTCCTGGGCCACCACGCAGGTTCGCTGTAGCTTAGCATCGGTCGCGGTCGACTTCGCCATTCATGCGCCTCTATTTGCCGGCTCTGACTCCTGCCGGCTTAAGAGGAGGAAGAAAGGAGGGAGGCATGACTCGGTGGCTGCGGTTTGAGGACTCCACGGAAGGGAGTACCTAGGGAAGAAGACATATACATAAGAGAAGAGAAGAGAAAGGCCTGCGAATCCTGAGATAGATTATAGAAATTTGTCAAGTTGAAACCAAATTGATGAGCTACACTGGTAAGTGCTATGTATTATGTATAGTGTAATGGTAGACCGATGAATTGCTTTCAGAGAAATAGTAAGCTGGGTGCTGTTACACTGTACGTGTACTAGGCAATTTGAAAAAAGGAATAGATATAAAACTGTCACTAAACTGAGCATAATACATCGATGGCACCAAAAGAATAATTGTGGAGGTTTTCAATTGCTTTCTAACAACATTGAGTTTGATGAAATCCGAGTATCTTCCAATAAACTTTTCTTAGTTAGATCATATTATTAGAGTGAGCAATGGACATAGCCTGCTTATCAGGTTTGTGGTAGTTATGAAGGTTTATATATTTTGAATTCCTATAATCACTTCCATGTCGTCCATGCGCTATATTTTGCACTAAGCACACAAGCTGGAAGAGGATGAGAATTTTGGCACAAGTCTCTGATTCCTTGGCATTGCACTGATAGAATCAGCACGTGGGTTTGTAATGACATACTCTTCATGATAAGTTTCTTCAGAGGGAGACCACATCGTTTAATTAATAGTAATAAGACAAGATCATCAATTGTGGAAGATGGCAAGTGTACAAGGTATGCATAACTCTGCTTGCTGAAATAATTATATTGCTCAGCCATGTTGCTTCAATTGGGTTGTTAAGAGAACAAACAAGTATTTAAAAGTGATACTAATTTTTTATGGTACCAGTAGATTTCAGAGGCTGTTGTTGGCATTGCCACTCAAAATTCTGGTACTGCGGGTACCCAAGTCTACTTCAGAATATTTGAAAGACAACTATTTTAGGTGATGCTCTTTCTTCCGGGTTTTCACTCCATATTTTATATATGGAGTTTGTTTCTGTAGTAGCTATGGATAATAAGAGGAAAAGGAAAAAGGTTACAAGATTTTTTATTCTAGACATGTAAAGATTTTTGTATTCTAAATTTGGGCTTTATGCCATATATGTAAAGATTTTCTCTGCGACATTTTAGCTTTGTGAGCTTCAAAGACTTACAGGCTTAAAATGTAAGGCAAGGAATAAATTCAAACCAAAAGCGATGTTTTGAATGAACACATTGCACTACGAATTGTATAGTACTTGAATTATCCTCATATGGACTGAAAAATATTAAATAAAAATCAACCCGTAGCATCGCACGGGAATTTTGCTAGTATTTTGAAATGTCAATTTTTTTTGTAAAAAGATGTTCGTACATAGATCTTTAACATCCTATGCTTTTACAAAGTAATTTCGTGAAACATCGACGTTTACTGACGTTTTTTATGCCTTTTGTAAACAAGACAGTTTGGTGCCAAAATAAGGCTTATCACGAGAATTTTTCCTTTTTACGCTAGATGATTTGTTTTGGTTTTGAATCAACTTTGTGAACCAAGAGAATTTGCGAGCACACACTCCATCCGTTCCATATTAGATGACTTTCATTTGTCTAACTAGAGATGTACCTAGACATGTTTTAATCTATATTGGACAAATGGAAGTCAAGTATTGTGGAATGGAGGGAGTAGAATGTGAATATTTATCCACGAAATTTTATTTTAGATGTTTTTGACATTTCGAAATATGTGCTTGAAATACCGGGTGCATATGCACTTGGATTCCGAAGTACTCTACCCAAGGTTCTCCGACCCTTGCTGCCCAACCGTAGAGCGGACCCAACTGTAGAGCGGACGGCTAATGTGTTCCACTTATTGAACAGGGTGATCTTGTAGTTCCTACGGGGTGGAGACAATGGGGTCGGTCCATGGATACTTTATTTGATCTTTTCAGTCAATATTTTGCTTAGCTCCTATGTGTTCATCTGAACTTAAGGTTTGGTGGCAATTCAGATGGTTTCGTGCTAATGGACCATTGCTCGCGGTTACGTTGTCCAACCTTTGCTTCGCCCTTGAATCGTCTATTATTTCGTCTTAATAGGCTTCCCGTCCTGATATGAAAATCAACACAGAGCATCTCGATCTCTTCCTCAGATCCATGCCCGAGCAGCCCCTCTCGTGCACCCACCTTGCCCAAGTGCCGCCGCCACACCAAACATCTACAAGATGTCGTCGTGGCATTGAAGGAGTGAACGGTCGTTAGCAGCTTCTCATAACCGGCCATGAAGCTTCTAGATCCATGTTGGGTGTCGGCCCCGTCGGCGCGGTTTACCGGTGAGGGTGCCGACTAGCGGGGAGGGTCCTAGACTCCTGGTGTAGCTGTCCGAGCTGCTTCACCACCTGCAGCGCATTGGCCTTCGCGGAGCGGCTACTCGACAACTTCCTCCGTCTGGCCAATACGCACATGGCAGCTTATGTGTGGTGCTTTTCAGGCTCTAGGTCAAGACATGCGCTGCGAGAACCAGCGTTGACGTCCGCCGCGCGCGAGTTTCGTCAATCCGCCCTCGACCACTGGCAGATCGTCTCCTCTGCCCGCGCCATGGCCGGCAAGGCGCCGCTTCCCGTGTCCGATGGTCTCCCGTCAGATGAGACCGCTCTTGCTCCCACCGTTGTCGATGTGGCCGCCGGCGTTGCCTCCGACTCAGCCACGGTCTTCTTTGGTATGTCCTCCCTGTTTGTTGCCGCGGCCACAACCCGTGTCGACATCATTAGTATGCAATGCGGGATGCCCTCCATGACAAGGTTCACCTCATTATCGGCGATGCCAATAACCAACCACCATATCGTCCATGCGCATATGGTCGGTGGCTGATAGCATACAAGCACCACACCAACATCAGCTTTTCATACCAGTAGACATGACCTGATGCTGCCGTGCTCGACCTGGTGGAGGTAGACCAGAAGGCCGCATTTGAGCGCATGGACAACCTTGGCCGGTGCATCGTGCTCGTGGAGAACGTTTTCCGGACTCTGATTAACACCATAATCTCCCCTCCTCAACATCTTCGGTCCAAGCCTATAAAATGCGTCCCTATGCCTTGGTCTACCACCACCGCACCATCCCAAGTCACATGTAAGTATAATTCTTCCCCTTTCTCTCTTCCACTAAATCTCTCAAAACCTGACTATTAACATCTTGTAAGTCACCTTTATGGATGTTGGGTGTTACCATGATGGGACCAGAATGAGTTCAGATATTACAATATATGGTGAGGAGACTATTAATTGATAACAACTAATTGGTTCATATTGGATGTTCGACCAATAATTGTGTTGAGCCGACTGCCAATAATAATGAAACGAGAACTTGCAGTCTTTTGATTACCTTTCTAACTTATGAGATGGAACAAATGTTGTGTTAAGAGAGTAGTACCTACAGAATTGACTGCTGTTATTTTACGTCTGCGGTGAATAATGATTTTGCCAACCGCAGCACCTCTAATGCACAATGTTTCATTCACAACCTGATTAAATGAACTGTTCTTATGCAAATATATGGGTCACAACACCTTTATATTTGAACAGTTCTGAGCAAAATATTTCATGCACAACACCTTAACATTTGAATAATTATGATTAGTTGATCAAAGATTAACTCTTCTTTTTTTTCCAGATCTTGTGAATGCTAGCTGCCTTCTTATTTGGTAGCATGTAACATACTGTTTTTTTTGGGTACATGTAAGATAGATTACTAGATGGTTATTTTGTGCTAAAAGCTCGCCGAGGTGTCAAGTTCCGTGAGAATTTGCACTTGAGTTGTATGTGAAATTATGTGAGATTGACAGATTTTTGTACCTTGTGACTGTTCTTGATCTCATTTTATCATATTATCGAGATAATAAGATTTTATTCAATGATATTTTTTCATGGTCCTATTGCTCTGCCTATTGGAAATAATAAAGAGTTCCATCTTGGAGTGATCCATATCTCTATTTGAAAAATTGACTTATTCATATTCTAATGTAGCATGATCTGATAAGGGGTTGCCCGATCTTCTCGATGAACACTCACGATAACTTGATGGATAAATTGTGTCTTGCTGAAACCTCTCCGGCTGATCCCTGATGCCAATGCAACAGCTATCAATCCCTTTGGATATTCTCAACTCCACACACTTGCACAACGTAATCAAAGACTACGAGTGGTCCTGTATCTACTGATTCCCAATGGAACAACAGATAACACGCAGAATTTGCAAGGGGTAACTCCACCAAACTGGTGGGGATAAATTCAGATGAACATAGTTCAATTCTGGAATCTAGGGTTTATGTTTAACTTGGTCTGCCCTCTAATTTCGTGGGAAGAGGTATTTATGAGGGGGTGGCGGCTAAGAGAGGGGGAGGTGCGCCCCCTAACCTAATCCTACACGGTTTGGTGCACCCAAACCAATACAAACCGACCCATTGAGGGGGTGCGGCCCAAACAGCCACACAGGGCCTTATTAGACTCGGGTGGAACTCTCTCCTAACCATAGACAGCCTCTTATGTTTGGAGGGAACCATCCTTGGGTGCAGGGGCCTCTCTCCTAACCATAGACAGCCTCTTATGTTTGGAGAGAACACAAACAACCCAAAATCTTTATTCTGCCTCCTCCTTCTCCCTTGGGCTTGCATGATCATGTCCCTCCATGTGTGCTTCCATGCTTTGCTCCATGATTCCATGCTCCTTGCCTCCAATAATGTTTGTGTTATAAATAAACCTACCATACATAAATACATATGCTTAGGCAGTATAACATTCTTATAAACACAAATAACAAGCATTAATAGGAAAGAATTCACCTTATCATGAACAACAGTGAGGCTCAATATTTCCTTCCAATTAAAGCATATAAAATCCTCATGGACCCCTATTATATCCATATCATCCTCCCTTTCTTCATGACAAGACGTCCTCGGCTTGTGGTAATCTGAACATGGAAGAAACAAAAAGAACAACGTGTATGCACTATACATATGTCTATCATGGGGTGCATTAGTGTTGTGGACATGATATATATTTTCATATGACAGGATGCAACGAAATTTACATGTATGTATCACGAAATTGTCACAAGAAAACAAATAGCATCTTATCTCATAGCAATCACAATTGCAAATATAAGTGAAGCTCAGGAAATTATGATCATAAGAAGAAACATTTATGTATAAATTGTTATTGGTTATTATCAAACCAAGTGTTCTCACAGAAGATCTATGATCATAATCAAAATTGGTTATAGCAGTGTATTCAATTGTCTTATGATGCATAGTATAACCATCATAGTAATTGCAACTCATTTTGCAAATATAAGTGAAGTATAAATCATCAGCATATGTACTTATCAAATGTTGCTGAAAATCAAACATATGTGTAGGATCATGCTCAGTTGTAGCAAATTGTAAACAATTCAACCAAGGTAACACAATATTTAATTCAGCAATTGTATCACAAGTAATACATATGTGATCCACCATAAAAATTTCATTCATGTCATAGTCACCAACCAAATTAAAAGTAAAACAAGTAGCATAAGTGCTAGAATTTTTATATGAAATTTCAGCAATCCTATTCATAGCACATTGCACATTAATTGGTTCATGTAACATGATGGAATACACAATATTCATAGGTGGTATCTTAGCAAGCACTTCTTTATGTGAAATCAAAACCACATGCTCAAAATTTGAAATATACAAACTATCACAGGGTGGTGAACTATATGTGGTTATCAACTCATAAGAATTAAGTAACACATTAGTAGACTCACAAAAAGTTTTACTTGTTAGTGGCAGCTCCAAATCAGCACCAATAGCAATAACATCCTCCTCAGATATAATAGGCACTGATTCTTCTCTCTCAAGTGGTGATGCAGGTTGTACTAGTGATGGCTCCCTTTCTTCAAGAGTAACCTGCATATCACAAGACATAGTACTAGGCACAATGGCATGCTCCTCCAATGGATGTGGTGGTGGTGCAGGTTGTAATATAGGCTCCCTTTCTTCAAAAGCAACCTGCACATTACATGAAACAACACTAGGAGTAGACATGATTATGTTAGTAGAAACAACCTCACATGTTTTCTCACCTTCGGATCCCATGACTTGAGGATAACATAATGGTTGCTTTCTAACCTCCATACAATTTTCAAGTGAAACATGTGTTCTTAGATGATATTGATGATTCCAAAGTAATTTTATGTTAGGATAATATCTAGCAAAATCAAACCGAAATTTGACTAAACAGGAAGAACCCAACAAAAGATGACAACTAGTAAATGCTCTAGGAATCACATGACAATAAATTTGCTCTGTATGACCATGAATGGTTAATGGAACAAAAGTACGTTGAGTAATTCTAATTTTATCATCATTAGTCATTAACATGTATGGATTTGATTGAAAAGTGTCCAATTGCAATTGCTCAACAACATCAAGACTAATAAAGTTAGAATGAGTATCCTTATCAAGAGTTATAGCAACATGGCAACCTTGGATGTCTGCAATGAGGTGGAACAAATTTGCTGCAGGCATTCCAGTAGACTCCTCCTCCCAGAAAGCATCACTGCACATAGAAAAACTACAAAGCTCCATTGATTAATTTGTTAGTAACAAAATAACAATGGGTTATGGTGTTCTCTCACAACTCTCTCAAAACAGCAAAGAAAGCATGTATCTTACCGCTCCAAAGAGAATAGAAAACACTCACCACAAGTAGTATTAACACGTGTATCGATGTGAAGATGAGAATACCCGGGAGTTTAGCTATCACAAGACAAACAAGGGATATGGTGGGGCTTGGTATGGATACCTAACAACACCAATAACAAGTCCTATTTGCTGCTTGTGATGATATGAAAAGCACAGGAAACACACACGTGGAGAATAATGTGGCAAGCAACTATATGGATGGAATTGTTGCAATGCACTCGAAAGACACTAGCTATTGCTCTTATAAGACAGGCACAAGATTGCTCAAAGAACTAGTGCAAAACAGCATGTAAAACAGCTCCAAAACAGCAGTAGCTATCACCAATATTCAGGCCTCTTTTTCTCTTTTATTTTTCTGTTTTTCCCCTCTGATTTTTCCACTCTTTTGGCCCAAAATGTCCAATTTGTACGGACTGTACGGACACTCTTTTTGGCCACAATATGTCGCACCGCGGAGCAAAAATTTCCAGAAAAACAGCACTGTGAAACAACGAACTGAGCAGCCTGTGAGCAGCAAAAACGAGCTAGTCTTATATGGGTATGCTCCTAATTTTAGATGTAGATAGGCCGTGGCTATGGTTCTCAAAGATATGGAGTGGAAACACTATGAAATTGTGAAAGAAAACTGAACCGAAAATCAGCTAGAGGGAATAACACACCTCACGGCAGGAACTCTGTACCGCGGCAGAGATTTGCACCGAATTGGTGCCGCGGCAGAGCAAAAACGCACCAAAACGAGGCCAAAACGGCGCGCGCACGGGGGCAGACCGTGTCTGTGGTGGGGCGCGGGCGTTAGGGTTAGCGCGCGGCAGGGACTAGCGCGCGGCAGCGAAACGCACCGTTTCCGTACCGCGGCAGCGCGCGGTGCGCGGAATTGGTAAGCGCGATGAGGGGCTCGGGGGCGGATTTGTAAGGGTGTTACGGCCCGATTCCGAGTACGAGTGGAAGCTGGCGGCGGCAGCGAATTCGGCTGTTTCCGTGCCACGGCAGGAAAACGAATCCGAGTGGAAAAACGAAGCAAACTACGGATCGGTGGGATATTTTTGTGGGATTTTCGGTGGACTCAAAGGAAAACACACGAAGAACAAGAACCCTAAACCTAGACCGACTAGAACAAGACTCAAAAAGAGAAAAGAAACGCAAAGATCAAACACAAACAGCAACTAGGGTATGGAATTGGTGATGATCTACGGCTAGGCAAGAACTAATCCTGTTTTTTGTGGGGCTTTTTCGTGGATAGGTAGAAAACAAAAACGAATCTAAGGGGATAAATTGCTCACCGAGTCAACCTGTAAATCTGATACCATATGATAAGGGGTTGCCCGATCTTCTCGATGAACACTCACGATAACTTGATGGATAAATTGTGTCTTGCTGAAACCTCTCCGGCTGATCCCTGATGCCAATGCAACAGCTATCAATCCCTTTGGATATTCTCAACTCCACACACTTGCACAACGTAATCAAAGACTACGAGTGGTCCTGTATCTACTGATTCCCAATGGAACAACAGATAACACGCAGAATTTGCAAGGGGTAACTCCACCAAACTGGTGGGGATAAATTCAGATGAACATAGTTCAATTCTGGAATCTAGGGTTTATGTTTAACTTGGTCTGCCCTCTAATTTCGTGGGAAGAGGTATTTATGAGGGGGTGGCGGCTAAGAGAGGGGGAGGTGCGCCCCCTAACCTAATCCTACACGGTTTGGTGCACCCAAACCAATACAAACCGACCCATTGAGGGGGTGCGGCCCAAACAGCCACACAGGGCCTTATTAGACTCGGGTGGAACTCTCTCCTAACCATAGACAGCCTCTTATGTTTGGAGGGAACCATCCTTGGGTGCAGGGGCCTCTCTCCTAACCATAGACAGCCTCTTATGTTTGGAGAGAACACAAACAACCCAAAATCTTTATTCTGCCTCCTCCTTCTCCCTTGGGCTTGCATGATCATGTCCCTCCATGTGTGCTTCCATGCTTTGCTCCATGATTCCATGCTCCTTGCCTCCAATAATGTTTGTGTTATAAATAAACCTACCATACATAAATACATATGCTTAGGCAGTATAACATTCTTATAAACACAAATAACAAGCATTAATAGGAAAGAATTCACCTTATCATGAACAACAGTGAGGCTCAATATTTCCTTCCAATTAAAGCATATAAAATCCTCATGGACCCCTATTATATCCATATCATGATCCGAGAAAAGTTTTGTGGACAAATGTTTAACTTTTGTCTTTGGATTATACTCATAAGCTTCATAAAGAGCGATACTTTGAGGTCTATTGTTAAGGATATTGTATGTGTTTTGTAGAATTTTGTATGAACATAGACGCACCAACTGAGAGGATGCACGATCTAAGTTCCACCTGAGGAAGATGCTAATGATGAGCATCATTCGTTTGGTTATACACATTTCCTACAAGTACAATGTGAGATCTGAGTTAAGCTAAGAATATATGATCCAGGTTAAACAACACCTTCGATTATATTGCGTGCTTCTTTCACTACAACAATTGGTTGATTTGCTTGAACATTAATAAAGTATATTTTGCTGGCTTGCATCAGGTGATTTGCTATACATAGATTACCTCTAAGAAATCCAACGACAGGACAAAATTAAATTGGTGCTTTGGAGGTAAAACCGTGTTCACCATGCAAACATCCTGGATATTGTGTCGGATATATACTGATTGGGGGTATCCGGCATTGCCCTAAAGAGCCGAATTACCAGGGTGGCCTTTTGGTAATGGACCACAGTCCATTAGGCGGCCCAGTAAGCTGACGCGCAGAAGCCGGATTCTAGAAGAACCCGGACCACGACCCAAAGTGGTGCGGCTTGGAGTAGAAGGCGGATTCTTGCTTTCCAAGCTAGATACTTTCTGTAGTCTTCTAGGTTTCCTTTCTGTAAGCCCTAACCCGGCTATTTATAAAAAGCCGGACGGGAGAGAAGAACACAGACAATTAGCTAGAAGCCAACTCGCCGAGAAGTTGACCCTCGCCGAGTTAGCGGAACCTTACTCACATTGTACTTTGTATACTTCAAGCTTCAGCCCTGATTTAGTGAGATTGCAGGAGTAGGAACGTCGCCTTGTTGTGCCGTACCGAACCTGGGTAAATTTGGTGTTCCGGGTTGTCGTACTACTACGTCCCCCCACGTCTCTACCCGTAGACTCATGGCACCCCCGTCTATGAACTCTACTACGATGTCTCGACAGTTGGCGCCCACCGTGGGGCCAGCGACGTCAGGCGTTATGTTTCGATCGGGGATACTCGGCGGAATCGGCAGTACCATAACTGTCAGAAGCTTGGAATTCGACAACGACGTCGGGCGCTTCATCGACAATGTTTGGTACATGCCAGAACGGAATCATCTGGTAAGTGGCTGCATTTTACCGATTAGATCTACAAACATCTTTAGCAGATTAACTGCAGAAGCAATGGGATTCTGTGGTGGAAGCAAATTTATCCCACCCACCCTACACCCAGTTGAAGAAAACTATGATACCAGATTTTGCTCAGATCACCAAAACCCTGAATCTCACTTCATTGGCATGGTGCAATCCGAAGTCGCTGAAAACACCGAAGTAAGCAATCCCGTGGAAGAGGCAGAAAATAACAATCCCACAGAACACGTTGAAGATCCGACACCCACTAATGAAGGCAAGATTGGAGTCAGAACCTGGATCTAAGACATAGATTCAGAAGATGAAGCTGAAGACGCTTTCGAAAGAAAAGTTAAATCTATGCAGGGGGCTTCCATAAAGTAGTTATGGCAAAACCGACTGATAACTCGGATTCCGAAGACGACGAAGACCCCAAAAAACCTCCACCAGATGAGGAAAGAGAGGACGGCGAAACCAGTCCCATCTATCCTGATGTCAAGGAATTGACAGAAGAAGAACCTAGCAAAAAGCCTCCCTCTTCCAAGAAGAAAAAGAAGACTGCCAAGAAACTCCAGTACAAACTCCAGAAGAAAAAGTTGGCAGATAATGCTAACCAAAACCTGGAGGCAGGAGGAGCAAGCGAAGTCACACCTGTGGAGAAGAAAAAGAAAGAAATCCCCGTTCCTGAATTGTCGGAACAGGACGAGATCGATCTGATCAAAACCCCGGTTGGACCATAAGAGCCACCGGAAGTGCTGGAAGCCAGAAGGCAAGCCATTATGCGGTAGTAGCAACAACTATTCCGTTCGCAAGAAAATCTCCTCAAAGCCCAAGCTATTGTTAAAGCAAAACAGAAGGAAATTGAAGAATTCGAAAGACAAAATATGTCCGGGATAAAACCCACGAGATTACCCGGAATCGCAAGACCGGATGTACTGCCAGCAAAAAACGGTTACAAAACCCTTCCGGGCAACGACAGGTGGACGGCATAAACGCGAAGGGCGAACGCATCTATAAGACCGCAGCTGAAAACACGAAAGCCGCGTTCGCCATCCTTAATGATGATCTATATTCCAAAGACGAAAAGCTCCAAGGAGTGTATGCTTTCCTGGGTAAAGCACTGCAACATCAACAACGAGGTCAGGCAAGATCAGGGAAGTTGCATAACGACTCGGCCCTATGCAAAACTGATGAGGACATCCCTAGTACTTCTACACTTTCTCCCATTGAAGATGTTGCTATTAAAGAGAAACATGATGAAGTGAGAATTGGACCAATGAAAAGATCAAGAACTAAGTTATTACAACAACAGGTGAATTCTCTCTTATTAGAATATGATGTTTGTTTTCATGAGAATTTTATACTACCTAAATCCATGCACTTATGTATACACAAGTTTGTTGATAACACAAGCATGGATGGAGGAGCACTTCAAGAGGAGCTGGAAAACAAGATCACTATGGTGAAAACAAACATGGAAGATGGTGAAAACAATTCTACAAGTGTGGAAAACAATTGCTAGTTTGTTATTCCACACTCCTAGATGGTGAAAACAAGAGGAGGGTGCCCACAATGGATATCTATGCGCCATATAGAGTCCTAGTAGTCATAGATATGGTTTGTATACCATTATGGCCACACCCCCCTAATTTGGGTCGGTTTGTATCAAGTTGGTACGAGTCAAAAGTGTAAATAGAGTCCAAGTTGGGTCCTATTCGGGTTGGGAAGGGATGCTTGCGCAATACCACTTTTGGCCGCACCCTACCCCCTCATATATACCCCTTGGTGCGAATTAGATAGGTTAGACTATGATAAAACATAAACCCTAGACTCTAGATTGTATTGCTTGAAGCATTCATCTTGAATCATATTTCCATTGCAAATCTGAGTGTATTCTGCTGTTCCATTGGGAATAAGGAGAAACAAGACCACTTGTAGTCGGTGGCTACTTGTGCAAGAGTGTGGAGTCTTGAATATCTGAAGGGGTTAAGTGCTGTTGCAATTGGCGACAAGGTTTAACCAAAGGAGAGAGCGAGGTATCACATTGGTTATCAAATTATCAGAGAGTTCACTGAGAAGATCGGGCACCCCCTTATCATCTTGGTATCAGATTACTGGGTTTACTCAGTGAGTTGTATTTATCACTTTAGATTCGAGTTATTTTTATACCTATACAGAAAAAGACACAAAAAATAGTGTTAGATCTTTGCCTTAGCCTTAGATAATCTCTAGTTTTCAATTTCTAGTGTTGTTTTGTGTTTTGATTTTGTGTTTCTTTTCTCTTTTTGTGTCTTTTAGTTTTGGAGTTAGGGTTAGGGTTCTAGTTATTCTTCGAGTTTTACCCAAGAGTCCATCGAAAATCCTTGCAAAAATAGCAACCCGAGCCGTGGGTGTGGTTCCAATTCGAGTTGAACTCGTTTTTCCACCGCGGCACAAGAACGGGCCAATTCCCTGCCGCGGATCCCTCCTAGACGCACTCGGTTTCCTACTACTGCCGCGATCCGATTTGGTATCGGATTCCCTTACCGCGCGGGCATAAATCCCTACGCGCAGCACACCACACAACCCGCGCGCTGCCGCGGTACGGAAACAGCACAAAAATCGCTGCCGCCGCTGCCGTCTGGTTTCTTTATCTGCCGCCCGAGCTCTCTCGACCACAGCCAGCCTCTGCTCTTTTGCGCGCGCGCCAGCCGCTGCCGTACGGCACAGTTTCGATCGGTGTTGCTCCGCGACAGCCTGCCGCGCGTCCGAATCGTTCTGTTTCGCTGCCTTCGGCAGAATTACAGTGAGTTCTCTGCCGTGAGTTTCCTTTTAGCTTAGATATGTTTCCTTTTAGTTTTTCTTTCCAATTTCTTTAGGTTTTCCTTTCCTATCATTGTGAACCATAGACACAGCCATTCCACAGCAATCAGATAGGTACCTTGCCCACAAGACTAGCTATTTTCATTGCTCATTACAGGCTGCTCATTATCATACCATTGTGTCACTTTGATTCAAGCTTTGTTTTCGCTTGTTATTTTTGCTCCTTTAGTTGTTATTCGGCCATAAAAAGTATATAAAAAGAGAAAACCAGAATTGAGAAAAAGCAAAAAGAGAGGCTGTTGAGACATATTGTTATTGCTATCATTTGGACCTGATTTCCTTGCTATCATTGACACTACACATTGAACAATCTTGTGCCTGTTTATCATTGAGCTTGGCTAGTGTCTTTCTAGGGCATTGCAAAATTCCATCCACATATTTGCACTGCCACATTTCTCTCCAATTTTGGTGTGTGTTTCCTAGGTATTATTTTGTATCATTCACAAACAACAATAGGACTTGTTAGTTGGTGATTGTTAGGCATCCATACCAAGCCCCACCATATAACCCGTTTTACCTTTGTGAGAGCAAAAACCCCTGGGTATTCTATTCTTCACACCAAATCACATTAATTGCTATTACTTGTGGTAAGATTTTCTTTTCACTTTGGAACAGTAAGGATCGCCTCTTTTGCTGGTTTTGAGTGAGTTGAGAGAGGCACCACAACCCATAGCAATTTGTTTATTTCACTAATCAATTAATCATGGCTTCTCCTAGTGATGTTTCTGCGCAGGGTAAGAGAGCTAATGGTGATGAGCATGTGAAGTGGACAGATTTGGAGGAGATGCAAGAAAAATTGAACACAACCATTGCTGCAAAAAAATCAGAATTACATTCTCTCATTGACAAGCATGGAGTGGACATGGATACACATGTTCAGAATTTGGGCCTTCAAGTTGATACTGTGACTGAAATAGCTGCTGCTACACAAGAGCAAGTTACAACCTTACAAACTTCTCTTGACGCATTGACTACTCAAAGTGCTTCCTTGGCTACTTTGGTAAATCAAAGACTACCTGCACAGGAGGATTGATAAGGGGTGGCCCGATCTTCTCGATGAACTAACTCTCTCTTTTTGTATTTTCTGGATTTTTGTGATAACTAGTGCTACACTGAGACCTCTCACTTGGATGATCCTCGTTGCCAATGCAACAACTACCAATCCCTTTGGATATTCTCAACTACACACTCTTGCACACGCAATCAAAGATCACGAGTGGTCCTGTATCCCCTTATTCCCAGATGGAATAACAAGATATCACGCAGCTTTGCAATGGTAACACCACCCTATCGATACGAACATGGTGGTTGATAACTTTCAGATGAACATGGTTCAATCTAGAATAGCTAGGGTTTATCTTAAACTTCGTCTCCCCTACCTCAACTCGCAGGAGGGGTATAAGAGAGGGGGTGGTGCGGCCACAAAGGAACCCCTTGCGCAAGCACCCTATTCCTATTGGACTAGGACTCCTAATTGGACACAAAGATGGATACAAACCGACCCACACATCATGGATTCGGCCCAATATGGCATACAAGCCATACCTATTCGAAAATAGGATTTCT
Source organism: Alopecurus myosuroides (assembly GCA_028641055.1). NCBI lineage: Eukaryota > Viridiplantae > Streptophyta > Magnoliopsida > Poales > Poaceae > Alopecurus > Alopecurus myosuroides. Next base: position 336,344,159 of record CM054059.1, on the reverse strand, counting down.
ATGGTGCATTTGACTTGGTGGAGGCACCTATCCCCATGTCTTGATGAATAACAATTGATTCCACCATGGCTTGATTGTTTATCAACACTTGTAAGCTTGTTTCCCATCAGCCACCTTATTGTTTTCCTCCTCGTCTTGAGATCATCCTCCATCCATGTTTGTGTTAATAATAACCCTGCTAATGAATAATAACATAGCTTAGGTAGTATAACATTCTTATAACCACAAACAATATTTAATAATAAGAAAGAATTCACCTTTAGATAATTATCAATGAGACTTAATATTTCCTTCCAACTCAAGCATAAAGAATCTTCATGGACCTCTATTATGTCCATATCAAGGATAATGGTAGTGCTTTTGGTGATGATGATAATGATGAGGGCAATTTTATCCCTCATGGCCGTGGAGGAGGTAATAATGGTGGTGGCCGTGGCTTTGTTGCTAGAAGGGTCCATGTGAAAGAACCAAACCGAGAGGATGATGGGCTTGGCAAACCAAAATTCATGTTGCCATCCTTCAACTTTGATATTGATGATGTAGAAGAGTACCTCATGTGGGAACTGAAAAAATAGAAAAATTTTGGAGGATGCATGAGTATACTGAGGAGAGAAAAATTAAACTTGCTTCTTCAGGTTTTGATGGCTATGCTTTGCTATGGTGGGATAATATTACAAGAACAAGAGCAAGAAATAGAGAACCTAAAATTGTTACATGGAGAGAGATGAAGCAAGTTATGAGAGAGAGATTTTGTGCCTAAAAATTATTTGAGATCATTATTTGACAAGTTGCAACACTTGAAGCAAGGCTCAAAATCCGTGGATGCTTATTTTAGGGAGATGGAGCTAATATTGCAAAGAGCAAGAGTGAGAGAAGATGTTGAGCACACTATGCAAAGATTTCTCTCAGGCTTACAATTCAAAATCAAGAGTATTCTTAGGCATGTGCAATATAGTGATATGAATGAGGTATTACATCAAGCAAGGGAGGCAGAAAAACAGTTGGCCAAGGAGGCACTTATGGCTCCCAGAAGGACCTTTACACCTAGGTCTTCTTTCTCATCACCACCACCACAGCCAGCCCCTAGCCGTGGGGTTTCCACCACCAAATCCGAGAGCTCTTCTTCTATGCCTAAGAAGCAAGTGCAACCAGCAGCTAGTGCAAGTGGATCCACTAATTCTACAGCTAGAAATAGAGACATGAGCTGCCATACATGTGGAGGAAAAGGGCACTTCAAGAGGGATTGTCCAAATAAAAAGATTATGCTTATTAATGAGGACAATGAATATGAAACAGGTGATGATGCTGATCCTACTCAGGAGGATGCTTATGATGATGATGATGTGCCTGTTGATGCATATCCTTCTACTTATCCTATCTTTGTTTCCACACCAAGAACATTAAGTATTCTCCCTAGTCCAGAAAGTCAAAGATGCAACTTATTTCAAACAAGAGCAATTGTAGGTCCTCAATTGGCTTGCAAAGTAATTATTGATGGAGGTAGTTGCAGAAATTTGGCAAGCAAAGAATTGTGTGTAAATCTCAAGTTGAGATATATATTCCACATCCTCATCCTTATCATATACAGTGGCTTAGAGATAAAGCAGAGATGAAGGTGACCCACATGGTGAGAGTTGAATTTCAGATTGGGCCTTACAAAGACACCATTGAGTGTGATGTGGTTCCCATGTCAGTTTGTCACATGTTATTTGGGAGACCTTGGCAGTTTGATAGGAGTGTTTGATAAGGGGTGGCCCAATCTTCTCAGTGAACTCACAGATAACTTCTGTATGATAACTAGTGCGCCACTAAGAACTCTCCGGCTGATCCCTGATGCCAATGCAAAAGATAGCAACCCAATGGATATTATCAACTCCACACTCTTGCACAAGTAATCCACCGACTACAAGTGGTACTGTACCGTCTTATTCCCAGTGGAACAGCAGGTATCACGTAAGGTTTGCAGATGAACTTCCAGATGAAAGGCTTACAAGCTGTTTCAATCTAGAGGTCTAGGGTTTTTGGATTTAACGTAGTCTAATTGATCCACACGCAGGTGGCCAACATATATAGGTGGAGGGGGTGCGGCCACAAGGTTCCTTGCGCAAGCAACCCTCCCCCTACTAGGACTAGGACTCCTACTAGGACTAGAACTCACAATTATGGATACAAACCGATTCCCACACAAGGAATTCGGCCACTATGGTTATGGAAACCAAACCTAACACTATTATGGCGCATTGATCTTCTATGTGGGCGCCCTCCTCATGCTTGTCCATCAATGAGTGCATTTCACCTTGTGGAGGCACTCATCCCCTTGTGAAATAATAATTGCAATGCTTGTTTTCACCATCCTTAGCACTTGATCACCATATCCTCTTCTAGCTCATCTCCATCCATGTGTATCTTCTCTCCATGATCTCCATTAATGTTTGTGTTATCAATAAACCTAAGAACACATAGATGCAATGATTTAGGTAGTATAAAGTTCTCACAATTATAAACATTATACTCAAGTAGGAGTGAATTCACCTGTTGTTGAAGTAGCTTGGTTCTTGATCTTGTCATTGGACCAATTCTAACTTCATTAGCTTTGATTGGAGGATCTTCATGTTCAACAATAGGTGAAGAGCTAGGGATGTCCTCATCATCCTCCCCCTCTTGAAAAGGCATCGACCTCGATGCTAAATCATCTCCATGGTAAGGTGTCAAATCAACCACATTAAAAGAATTACTAACACCAAACTCATCAATTGGGAGGTCAATCTTGTATGCATTATCATTGATCCTTGAAATAACTTTGTAAGGACCAGCTCCTCTAGGCATCAACTTGGACTTTCTTAATGTGGGAAATCTATCTTTTCTAAAGTGCACCCACACCATGTCTCCTGGCCGAAATATAAGCTCCTTCCTCTTCTTGTTTACTCTTTCAGCCACATGTTTTCCTTTCTTCTCAACGGCCTCTTTTGTTTTCTCATGAATCTTCTTCACAAAATCAGCCCTCTTTGAAGCCTCCATATTAACTCTCTCATGTAAAGGAAGTGGTAATAAATCAAGAGGAGTAATAGGCTTGAAACCATACACCACCTCAAAAGGACATAATTGAGTAGTTGAATGCACAGCTCTATTGTAAGCAAATTCCACATGGGGCAAACACTCCTCCCACTTCTTCAAATTCTTCTTGATCATACCTCTTAGCAATGTGGACAATGTTCTATTAACCACCTCAGTTTGTCCATCAGTTTGGGGGTGGCAAGTAGTAGAAAATAATAGCTTGGTGCCAAGCTTACCCCAAAGTGTCTTCCAAAAGTAACTCATGAACTTGACATCTCTATCTGAAACTATAGTCCTTGGAACTCCATGCAATCTCACAATCTCTCTAAAGAACAAATTGGCAATGTGAGAGGCATCATCACTCTTGTGGCATGGAATAAAATGAGCCATCTTTGAAAATCTATCCACAACCACAAAGATAGAATCATGTCCTCTTTTTGTTCTTGGCAATCCCAACACGAAATCCATGCTAATATCTTCCCATGGTGTACTTGGTGATGGCAATGGTGTATATAATCCATGGGGCTTCAATTTTGATTTGGATTTGTTGCAAGTAATGCATCTTTGCACCAATCTATACACATCTCTTCTCATATGTGCCCAATAGAAATTTTCTGCCAACATCAACAATGTTTTCTCTCTTCCAAAGTGTCCCATCAATCCTTCACTATGAGATTCCTGGATCAAAAATAAACGCAAAGAACACTCGGGAATACACAATTTGTTAGCTCTAAACAAGTAACCATCATGTATATGAAATTTTTCCCATGCTTTTGTATTAATACATTTATTAAATGGCATGGAAAATTCATTATCTTCATCATATAAATCTCTAATACCCTCCAAACCCGAAACCTTGATTTCTAAATTTGAGAGTAACATATTTTTCCTTGACAAAGCATCAGCAACTACATTATCCAATCCCTTTTTATGTTTTATAATGTATGGAAAAGATTCAATGAATTCAACCCACTTAGCATGTCTCTTATTCAAATTATTTTGGCACTTTAAAAATTTCAATGCTTCATGATCACTATGATAAGGGGTGGCCCGATCTTCTCAGTGAACTTTTGATAACCAATGTGATACCTCGCTCTCTCCTTTGGCTAAACCCTGTCACCAATTGCAACAGCACTTAACCCCTTCGGATATTCGAGACTCCACACTCTTGCACACGTAGCCACCGACTACAAGTGGTCCTGTTTCTCCTTATTCCCAGTGGAACAGCAGAATACACTCAGATTTGCAAAGGTATATGATTCAAGATGAATGCTTCAAGCAATACAATCTAGAAGTCTAGGGTTTTTGTTTTAACGTAGTCTAACCTAATCTATGCGCCCCAAGGGGTATATATGAGGGGTGGGGTGCGGCCACAAGGTGCCTTGCGCAAGCAACACCCACCAACCCGAATAGGAACCCAACATGGGTCTAGTTTTGGACTTGGACTCAACCACAATAGATACAAACCGACCCATGCTAGGGGATTCGGCCATAATGGTATACAAACCATGTTTAACTATAATTGGACTCTATATGGCGCATAGGTACTTCCTTGTGGGCGCCCTCCTCTTGTTATGTCCCTCCATTAGTGTGGAATAACAATCTAGCACTTGTTTTCCACACTTGTAGAATTGTTTTCACCATGATCAACATTTGTTCTCAGCTCCTCTCCATCCATGTGCATCATCTCTCCTTGATCTCCCTCCTTAATGCTTGTGTTATCAACAAACCTAAGAATACAAACATGCATGGATTTAGGTAGTATAAAATTCTCATAATCACAAATGTTATACTCAAGTAGGAGTGAATTCACCTGTTGTTGTAATAGTTTGGTCCTTGATCTTGTCATGGGACCAAGCCTCACTTCATCATGTTTTATAAGAATATCATCATGTGAAATAATAGGTGAAACACTAGGGATGTCCTCATCATCCTCCCCCCCTTGAAAAGCCTTGATGTCCTCATCAAGAACATCACCATGATATGGTGTCAAATCAGCAACATTGAAGGAATTGCTCACTCCAAACTCATCAATGGGAAGATCTATCTTGTATGCATTATCATTTATTTTTGCAATCACTTTGTAAGGACCAGCACCTCTTGGTAACAATTTTGATTTCCTTAGCTTAGGGAACCTATCCTTCCGAAAGTGCACCCATACTAAATCTCCCTCTTGAAAAATAACTTCCTTCCTCTTTTGATTTCTCTTTTGAGCTACATATTTTCCCTTCTTCTCAATAGCATCCATTGTCTTCTCATGTATCTTCCTCACAAAATCAGCCCTCTTAGAAGCATCCATATTAATTCTCTCTTGAATTGGAAGTGGTAACAAGTCTAGGGGTGTAGTAGGCCGAAATCCATAAACCACCTCAAAGGGACAAAAATTTGTGGTTGAATGCACAGCCCTATTATAAGCAAACTCCACATGTGGCAAACAATCTTCCCACTCCCTCAAATTCTTCTTGATCATGCTTCTCAACAATGTAGACAATGTCCTATTCACAACTTCAGTTTGCCCATCAGTTTGGGGGTGGCATGTAGTGGAGAATAATAATTTGGTGCCAAGCTTCCCCCATAGTGTCTTCCAAAAATAGCTCATAAACTTGACATCTCTATCAGAAACAATTGTTCTTGGCACACCATGTAGTCTCACAATTTCTCTAAAGAACAAATTTGCAATGTGAGAGGCATCATCACTCTTATGACAAGCAATGAAGTGTGCCATCTTGGAAAATCTGTCCACCACTACAAAGATAGAATCATGGCCTCTTTTTGTTCTTGGCAAACCCAATACGAAATCCATACTAATATCCTCCCATGGTGTACTTGGGGATGGCAATGGGGTGTACAAACCGTGGGGCTTCAACTTGGATTTTGCCTTATTGCATGTAATACATCTTTGCACCAATCTATACACATCCCTTCTCATATGTGCCCAATAAAAATTTTCAGCCAACATAAGCAATGTTTTCTCTCTTCCAAAGTGTCCCATCAACCCTCCACTATGAGATTCCTGTAATAAGAATAAACGCAAAGAACACTCGGGAATACATAATTTGTTAGCTCTAAACAAGTATCCATCATGTATATGAAATTTATCCCATGCCTTAACATTAGAACATTTATTAAATGGCATAGAAAATTCCTTATCATTAGCATATAGCTCTCTAATACCCTCCAAACCCGAGACCTTGATCTCTAAATTAGAAAGTAACATGTTTTTCCTTGACAAAGCATCAGCAACTACATTGTCCAATCCCTTTTTATGTTTAATTATGTATGGAAAAGACTCAATAAATTCAACCCATTTAGCATGTCTTTTATTCAAATTTGTTTGGCACTTTAAGAATTTCAATGCTTCATGATCACTATGGATAATAAATTCTTTAGGCCACAAGTAATGTTTCCACACCTCTAAAACTCTCACAAGTGCATATAATTCTTTGTCATAAACAGAATAATTCAATTGTGCACCATGTAATTTTTCAGAAAAATAGGCAATAGGTTTCTTTTCTTGCATTAACACTCCTCCAATACCTATGCCACTAGCATCACACTCAATCTCAAATTGTTTGTCAAAATTAGGAAGCATTAATAAAGGGGCCGAAATCAACTTCTCTTTAATAGCATCAAAAGCAATATCTTGTTCAACTCCCCACACAAATTCTACACCCTTTTTAGTGAGTTCATTCAAAGGTGCAGCAAGTGTACTAAAGTCTTTGACAAATCTTCTATAAAAACCAGCTAATCCATTAAAACTTCTTACTTGACTCACATTAGTAGGAATAGGCCAATTTTTAATAGCTTCAATTTTTGATTCATCTACTTCAATCCCATGTTTAGAAACAACATAACCAAGAAATATGACCTTATCTTTGCCAAAAGTGCACTTTTCCAAATTACCATATAATTGATGTTCTCTTAGCACTTGCAAAACTTGTCTAATATGATCAACATGTTCATGCTCATTGTGGCTATAAATAAGAATATCATCAAAATATACTACCACAAATTTACCAATAAAATTCCTCAAAACATGGTTCATTAATCTCATGAAAGTACTAGGTGCATTAGTCAATCCAAAAGGCATAACTAACCACTCATATAAACCAAATTTTGTTTTAAAAGCTGTTTTCCATTCATCCCCGTCTTTCATCCTAATTTGATGATAACCACTACGCAAATCAATTTTAGAGAAAATAGCACTACCACTTAATTCATCTAACATGTCTTCCAAACGTGGTATAGGATGACGATAACGAATAGTGATATTGTTAATTGCTCTACAATCTACACACATGCGCCATGTACCATCTTTTTTAGGCACTAAAATAACAGGAACAGCACAAGGAGAAAGACTTATCCGAATGTAACCTTTATCAAGAAGCTCTTGTACTTGTTTCTGAATCTCCTTTGTTTCTTGGGGATTAGTTCTATAGGGAGCTCGGTTTGGTAATGAGGATCCTGGAATCAAATCAATTTGGTGCTCAATACCCCTCAATGGTGGCAAACCCGAGGGCACCTCCTTGGGAAAAACATCCTCAAAATCCTGCAAAACATGAGAAACACCAAGAGGAATAGGGGTCATGTCATTAGAAACTAAAATTTCTCCCTTGTGCATAAGCACTATAGGAAGCATAGTAGGATCCTCCCTAAATTCTCTCAAGTCCTCTTTAGTAGCTAGCATGCATAATAAGCTCACTCCCTCACTATTATTTTTTCCACTCGAATTGGATGCCCTATTTTCACTCACAACACTCAAATTTTCACTCTCTTTCTTTTCAACACTCTCAGGAATTTTTTGTCTAGATTCATTTACAATTTGTTGTGGTGTCATAGGTCTCAACACTATATCCTTCTCCTTCCACTTGAGTTGATAGGTATTTGCTCTCCCATCATGTATCACACTCCTATCAAATTGCCAAGGCCTCCCAAGCAACATGTGACAAACTGACATAGGCACCACATCACACTCAATGGTATCTTTATAAGGCCCAATTTGGAATTCAACTCTCACCATGTGGGTAACCTTCATCTCTCCTTTGTCACTAAGCCATTGTATATGATAAGGATGAGGATGTGTAATGTATCTCAACTTCAATTTTGCACACAAATCTTTGCTTGCCAAATTTCTGCAACTACCACCATCAATAATGACCTTGCAAGCCAATTGGGGACCAACAATTGCTCTTGTTTGAAATAAGTTGCATCTTTGACTTTCAGGACTTGGAAGAATACTCAATGTTCTAGGTGTGCAAACAAAAGTAGGATATGTGGAAGGATATGCATCAAGAGGACCATCATCATCATCATAAGCATCCTCTTGAGAAGGATCAGCATCATCACCAGTCTCATACTCACCATTGTCCTCATTAATAAGCATAACCTTTTTATTTGGACAATCCCTCTTGAAGTGGCCTTTACCTCCACATGTATGGCAGCTCATGTCCCTATTTCGAGCTGTAGAAGAAGTAGATCCACTTGCACTAGCTGCTGGTTGTGCTTGCTTCTTGGAAACAGAATTATTACTCTCGGATTTGGCAGTAGATACCCCACGGCTAGGGGTAGATTGTGACAATGGTGGTGAAGAAAAGGAAGACCTATTAGGGAAAGGTCTCCTTGGAGCCATAAGTGCCTCCTCGGCCAATTGCTTTTCTGTCTCCCTTGCTTGGTGCAACAATTCATTCATATCATTATATTGTGTATGCCTCACAATGCTCTTAATTTTGAATTGCAAACCTGAAAGGAACCTTTGCATAGTATGCTCAACATCCTCCTTTACTCTAGCTCTTTGCAATATCAACTCCATCTCTCTAAAATAAGCATCCACTGATTTTGTACCTTGCTTCAATTGTTGCAACTTGTCATATAAAGACCTCAAATAGTTCTTGGGCACAAATCTATCTCTCATAATTTGTTTCATCTCCCTCCAAGTGAGAACTTCAGGTTCCCTATTTCTTGCCCTTGTTCTTGTGATATTATCCCACCATAGCAAAGCATAGCCATCAAAACTAGAAGAAGCAAGCTTGATTTTTCTCTCCTCATGATAATCATGCATCCTCCATAATTTCTCCATCTTGAGCTCCCACATGAGGTACTCCTCAACATCATCAGTATCAAAGTTGAGAGTAGGTAACATAAACTTGGGTTTACCAAGACCATCATCCTCACGGTTTGGCTCATGAACAGGGACCCTCCTTGCTTGGAACCCACGGCCAGCCCCATGATTTCCTCTTCCTCTACCTCGGCCTTGTTGGACATAATCATTATCCTCCTCCTCTTCCTCCTCGGCATCACCAAAAGCACTTCCACCATCCTCTCGGGCAGGAAGCCTTTGATCCAATAGAGTAGTCAAGGCACCAAGCCTAGTAGTCAAAGTATCAAGAGAAGTTTGTAATGTTGTAACTTGTTCTTGTGTAGCAGCAGCCGTATCAGTCACTTGGGTAATTTGAAGGCCCAAATTCTGAACATGTGTATCCATGTCCACTCCATGCCGATCAATAAGAGAATGCAACTCAGAATTTTTTGTAGTAATAGTTGTAGTGATTTGATCATGCATCTCCTCCAAATCTGTCCACTTCACTTGTTCATCACCATGCTTCTTCTTAGCCTGTGTAGAAACATCACTAGGAGCAACCATGATTAATGGGTTAGTGAAATAAACAAAATATGGGTTGTGGTGCTCTCTCCCAACTCACTCAAAACCAGCAAAAGAGGTGATCCTTACTGCTCCAAAGTGAATAGAAAATCTTACCACAAGTAATAGGAACTAATGTGACTTGGTGTGAAGAATAGAATACCCAGGGGTTTTGCTATCACAAAGGTAAAACAGGTTATATGGTGGGGCTTGGTATGGATACCTAACAATCACCAATTAACAAGTCCTATTGCTGTTTGTGAATGATACAAAATAACACCTAGGAAACACACACCAAAATTGGAGACAATTGTGGCAAAGCAAATATGTGGAGGAAAGTTTGCAATGCTCTAGAAAGACACTAGCCAAGCTCAATGATAATCAGGCACAAGATTGCTCAATGTGTGGTGTCAATGATAGCAATGAAAACAGCTCCAAATGATAGTAATAGCAATGTGTCTCAATGGCCTTTCTTTTTGCTTTTTCTGGTTTTCTGTTTTTCTATTTTCTGTTTTTCTCTTTTTTTTTTTTATACTTTTTATGGCCGAAAACAACTAAAGGAGCAAATAAAAATAACAGCTAGATCAATGTGACACAATATGATAATGAGCAGCCTGAAAAAGAGCAAGAAAATAGCTAGTCTTGTGGGCAAGATACCTAGTTTATTGCTGTAGATAGGCCGTGTCTAGGGTTCACAAAGATTAGATAAAAAAAAAACCTAATGAAAGTGGAAACAAAAATCTAAAAGAAAAAGCACTAAAGATGGACAAGATGACTCACGGCAGAACAAACACACCACGGCAGCGAAACAGCGAGTTTTTGGCTCAAGGCAGTGTACCGCGGCAGAAAAACGAAGAAAATCGTGCCGCAGGCGATCGTACGGCAGAGCAACAAGCTCACGGCAGCGGCGGCAGCGTTTTGGCGCAGAAACGAACGCGCGGCAGAGCGAAAAGGGGCGGTGGTGTGCTGCGCGCGCGGGTGGATCGGTGGGTTGCGGGCGTGCGAATTTGTAAGCGCGCTGCGGTGGGTTTGGGCGGATTGGTAAGCGCGCGCTAGGAGATTTCCGAGTCCGGCTAGAACCTGTACCGCGGCAGCGTTTTGGTGAATTTTCGCGCGGCGGCAGAGCGAATCCGACTGGAACTAGAACCCGAGCAAAATATGATCACACCGTGGCAGAACTTGGTTAGAAATCGTGCCGTGGAGGAAAAAAGGTGCAACACTCGGATTGGAAACACAAGCAAACTTGCAGGTAGCTAATTTTTTTGGGATTTTTGATATAGACTCGACTCGGAAAATAAGAACAACTAAGAACCCTAACCCTAACCGAAACCTAATGACTCAAAAAGAGAAAAAAAGGAACACAAAATCAAACACAAAACAGCACTAGAAATTGAAAACTAGCAATTATCTATGGCTATGGCAATCAACTAACACTATTTTTTTTGTGGCTTTTTCTGGATAGGTATAAAATCAACTCGAAACTAAAGGGATAGATACAGCTCACCGAGTAAACCCAGTAATCTGATACCAAGATGATAAGGGGTGGCCCGATCTTCTCAGTGAACTTTTGATAACCAATGTGATACCTCGCTCTCTCCTTTGGCTAAACCCTGTCACCAATTGCAACAGCACTTAACCCCTTCGGATATTCGAGACTCCACACTCTTGCACACGTAGCCACCGACTACAAGTGGTCCTGTTTCTCCTTATTCCCAGTGGAACAGCAGAATACACTCAGATTTGCAAAGGTATATGATTCAAGATGAATGCTTCAAGCAATACAATCTAGAAGTCTAGGGTTTTTGTTTTAACGTAGTCTAACCTAATCTATGCGCCCCAAGGGGTATATATGAGGGGTGGGGTGCGGCTACAAGGTGCCTTGCGCAAGCAACACCCACCAACCCGAATAGGAACCCAACATGGGTCTAGTTTTGGACTTGGACTCAACCACAATAGATACAAACCGACCCATGCTAGGGGATTCGGCCATAATGGTATACAAACCATGTTTAACTATAATTGGACTCTATATGGCGCATAGGTACTTCCTTGTGGGCGCCCTCCTCTTGTTATGTCCCTCCATTAGTGTGGAATAACAATCTAGCACTTGTTTTCCACACTTGTAGAATTGTTTTCACCATGATCAACATTTGTTCTCAGCTCCTCTCCATCCATGTGCATCATCTCTCCTTGATCTCCCTCCTTAATGCTTGTGTTATCAACAAACCTAAGAATACAAACATGCATGGATTTAGGTAGTATAAAATTCTCATAATCACAAATGTTATACTCAAGTAGGAGTGAATTCACCTGTTGTTGTAATAGTTTGGTCCTTGATCTTGTCATGGGACCAAGCCTCACTTCATCATGTTTTATAAGAATATCATCATGTGAAATAATAGGTGAAACACTAGGGATGTCCTCATCACACTATGTATAATAAATTCTTTAGGCCACAAATAATGTTTCCATACTTCTAAAACTCTCACAAGTGCATATAATTCCTTATCATAAACAGAATAATTCAATTGTGCACCATTCAATTTTTCAGAAAAAAAGGCAATAGGTTTCTTTTCTTGCATGAGCACACCTCCAATACCTATGCCACTAGCATCACATTCAATCTCAAATTGTTTATCAAAATTTGGAAGCATAAGCAATGGGGCCGAAATCAACTTCTCTTTTAAAGTATCAAAAGAAATATCTTGAGAAACACCCCACTCGAAATTGACACCCTTTTTAGTTAAATCATTTAAAGGGGCAGCAATTGTACTAAAATTAGGCACAAATCTTCTATAGAAACTAGCAAGCCCATTAAAACTTCTAACTTGACTCACATTAGTTGGAATTGGCCAATTTCGAATAGCTTCAATTTTAGATTGATCAACTTCAATTCCATGCTTAGAAACAACATAACCAAGAAATATAACCTTATCTTTGCAAAAAGTGCACTTCTCAAGATTTCCATACAATTTATTAGTTCTTAGAACTTGCAAAACTTGTCTAATATGATCCATGTGGTCATGTTCATTGTGGCTATATATGAGAATATCATCAAAATAAACTACCACAAATCTACCAATAAAGTCTCTTAAAATATGGTTCATTAATCTCATGAAAGTACTAGGTGCATTAGTTAAACCAAAGGGCATTACTAACCACTCATATAAACCAAATTTTGTCTTAAAAGCAGTTTTCCATTCATCTCCCTCTTTCATTCTTATTGATGGTATCCACTACGCAAATCAATTTTAGAGAAAAGAGTAGCACCACTTAATTCATCTAACATGTCATCTAAACGTGGTATAGGATGACGATAACGAATAGTGATGTTATTAATTGCTCTACAATCTACACACATGCGCCAAGTACCATCTTTCTTAAGAACCAAAATAACGGGAACGGCACAAGGAGAAAGACTAACCCGAATATAACCTTTGTCCAATAGTTCTTGTACTTGCTTTTGGATCTCCTTTGTTTCTTGTGGATTGGTTCTATAAGGGGCTCGGTTTGGGAGAGATGCTCCCGGGATCAAATCAATTTGATGTTCAATTCCTCTCAATGGTGGCAATCCCGAGGGTACATCTTGTGGAAAAACATCCTCAAAGTCCTGCAAAATATTAGAAACACCAAGAGGAATAGGGGTCATGTCATTAGAAACCAAAATCTCTCCCTTGTGAATAAGCACAATAGGGACTAGTGAAGGATCATCCTTAAATTCCCTCAAATCCTCTTTAGTGGCTAACATGCATAATAGGTTCTCTCTCTTTTTACCACTCGAATTGGTTTTGCTATCACTCCCCATGGCTTGTATTTTTGGTGTTCCCTCATCCCTCTCTCTCTCTTTTTCCACTTTCATAGCAACTTTGGATTGGGACTCTTGTACTATTTGTTGTGGAGTCATAGGCCTCAAAATAATGGTCTTCCCATGATGATATAGCTCATAAGTATTGGCTCTCCCTTCATGCTTCACACTTCTATCAAATTGCCAAGGTCTTCCCAATAATAAGTGGCAAACTGTCATGGGCACCACATCAAACTCAATGATATCCTTATAAGGTCCAATTTGGAACTCCACTCTCACCATATGAGAAACCTTCATTTGTCCCGTGCTACTCAACCATTGGATGTGATAAGCAGAAGGATGTGGTATATATTTCAAATTGAGTTTTGCACATAGATCTTTGCTAGCCAAATTTCTGCAACTCCCTCCATCAATGATGACTTTGCAAGCCATGTTGGGACCAATAACAGCCTTTGTTTGGAATAGATTGCACCTTTGATTTTCAGGACTAGGCACCACACTCAATGAATTTTGGGTGCAAATAATAGAAGGCATAGTAGTAGCATAAGCATCCAAAGGAGAATCACTCAAATATCCATCATCATCATCAAGATCATTGGGATCAACATCATCACCTGTCTCATACTCATTGTTCTCATTGATAATCATCACTTTTGAATTTGGACAATCCCTCTTGAAGTGCCCTTTTCCTCCACATGTGTGGCATGTAATATCTCTATTCCTTGTAGTAGGAGCACTATAACCCGAGGCACTTGCTGTTGGTTGTGATGTTTTCCTTGTATTAGCCACACTAGGCTCGGATTTGGATGATGGAGCACCTCTAAAATTTGATGATGGAGGTGGTGGTGGTGGCACACTAGGAGTAATAGATGATCTCAATGGAAATCTACTCCTTGTTCTAGCTGAATTTTGTGCTTCCTCAAGTAGATGTGATTCGGCCTCTCTAGCATGATGGAGTAGATCATGCATATTAGCATATTGATAATGCCTCACGATGCCCTTGATCCTATAATGTAATCCTGAAAGAAATCTTTGCATTGTTTGCTCTTCTTGCTCTACCACACGGCCTCTTTGCATAATTAATTCCATCTCTTGATAATAAGCATCAACTGTCTTGAGACCTTGCTTCAATTGTTGTAATTTGTCAAATTGTTGCCTTATGTAATTGGGTGGTACAAATCTTTCCCTCATGAGCCTTTTCATGGTGTTCCAAGTAGCAATGGGTAACTCACCATCATTATGCCTCTTTCTCACTACATTGTCCCACCATCTAAGAGCATATCCATCAAACTCAGAAGATGCCAACTTGATCTTTCTATCCTCATTATAATCATGCAATCTCCATAGCTTCTCAATTTTCAACTCCCAAAGCAAGAATTCTTCCACATCCATAGTATCAAAGCTGAAAGATGGAATAGAAAATTTGGGTTTACCCAATATATCCTCTCTATTGTCATTAGCATTGGGCAAAGGCACACGCCTAGCTCGGCCTTGAAAACCTCCTCTTCCTCTTTCTCCTCTAGCTCCACGGCCAAAATTAGCTTCCTCCTCATTATTTGCATCACTATGGACACTAGCATTGTCATCATCAATAGGTGGCAACCGAGTTTGAATCAATCTTTGAAGATCAGTCATGGTATTGTTGATGGCATCAATAGAATCTTGCATTACTCTCAATTGAGCAGTATTGGTCTCGGCCACTTTATTGGTTTCCTCCACTTTCTTCTCCATGCCATTAACTATCTCATAAACAGGATCACAAGCTTCATTAACATATTTCTTGTAGTGTTCCTCATTGTCATCTAATTTCTTTGTCAACACATCCCTTAATGCCTCATACTCCCTCCAATTCACTCCCTCGGATTGGTCCTTCTTTTGCTGCACAAGATCATCACTAGAAAGATCCATTAGAAGGTTAGTGAAAATAAAACAAGTATAGGTTGTGGTGCCTCTCACAACTCACTCAAAAATCTAGCAAGACAATAGGATATCTTACCACTCCAAAGTGAATAGAGATACTTACCACAAGTAGAGGCAATTAAAGTGCTTTGGTGTGAAAGAGAGAATACCCAGGTTTTTAAGTCTCACAATGGCAAACAAGGTTATTTAGTGGGGCTTGGTATGGATACCTAACAATCACCAAAGTAACAATCCTATTTGCTGTCTTAGTGAAGATATAAAAATACCCAAGGAAACTCACACAATGGAGACAAATGTGGCAAAGCAATATGTGGATGAAATTTGCAATGCACTAGAAAGTCACTAGCTAGGCTCTTAATTGACAGGCACAAGATTGCTCAATGAAAAACCAAGTGTCACAATGGCAAGCTCAACTAGTAAACAATAGTAATGATATGGCCTTTTGCACTTTGCTTTTTTTTTTCTTTTCTCTTTTTTTTATACTTTTTGCTTTTTCTATTTTTTTGTATTTTTCCAATGGCCTTACACTAAGCTAGGAGCAACAATTAACCAAACACAAGTGAACACAATGGTGGTGAGGAAAATGAGCAACCTGTCAGAGCACAAAATAGCTATACTTGTGGGCAAGTTCCTATTATAATGCTGTAGAAAGGCTGTGGCTAAGGTTCACAAGGTATGGATGTATGAGTCCTAGTGAGAAAACAAGGAAAAACAAAGAAAAACAGAAAAATTCTAAGTGAAAACGAGCACTAGAAAGCTCACGGCAGCACAAAGCACTCACGGCAGGAAAACAACTCGTTTTGGTACCACGGCAGAGTATACGGCAGCAATGCAGTGGGTTTTGGTACCGCGGCAGAGAACACAGCAGCACACGGCAGCAGTAGAACCTCACGGCAGCAAAACTAGCCAAAAACGCACCACGGCAGGCTGTCGGCAGCGAAAACCAGCAAAAAGTGTGCCGCGGCAGCGCGCACTCTCGCGTTGCACGGATTGGTAAGCGCGCGACAGGGATTTTCGGCGTGCGGTTTGTTACGTGGGCAGTGGGACGCACGGCAGCGGCGGCAGCGGTTTTGTGCCGTGGAAAGGAAACGCGCGCGGGTGGATTGTGGTAAGGTGTGCTGCGGGCGCGCGAGGCTTTTTGTAAGCGTTGGTATGGTGGGAATCCGACTGTGACTAGGGGATGGCAGCGGTGGGTTGGTGCGTGATAGGGAAGTGGAATCCTAAACCAAAAGGGAGTAGGGTTGCGGTAGAAAAAAAAGGAAATTGTGTGCCGTGGAAGGACTCCTAGCTAGAATCGGATTGGTGGTGATATGGGGTGATGTGCTGCGAATGTTTTTGGTATTTTTGATAGAATTCGACTAGATGAACAAAGAACCCTAGATCTAGCCGAAAGACAACAACTAAAAACAGAAAAAAGTGAACACAAAATCTAACACAATGACAGCAAAAGTAATGAAACTAAGGTGATATCTAGGCTATGGCAATGACTAGAACTATTTTTGTGGGGCAATTTTCTGGATAGGAAATAAAAACACTCAAACTAAAGGGAAATTTGATAGCTCACCGAGGCAACCTGTAAATCTGATACCAAGATGATAAGGGGTGGCCCAATCTTCTCAGTGAACTCACAGATAACTTCTGTATGATAACTAGTGCGCCACTAAGAACTCTCTGGCTGATCCCTGATGCCAATGCAAAAGATAGCAACCCAATGGATATTCTCAACTCCACACTCTTGCACAAGTAATCCACCGACTACAAGTGGTACTGTACCGTCTTATTCCCAGTGGAACAGCAGGTATCACGTAAGGTTTGCAGATGAACTTCCAGATGAAAGGCTTACAAGCTGTTTCAATCTAGAGGTCTAGGGTTTTTGGATTTAACGTAGTCTAATTGATCCACACGCAGGTGGCCAACATATATAGGTGGAGGGGGTGCGGCCACAAGGTTCCTTGCGCAAGCAACCCTCCCCCTACTAGGACTAGGACTCCTACTAGGACTAGAACTCACAATTATGGATACAAACCGATTCCCACACAAGGAATTCGGCCACTATGGTTATGGAAACCAAACCTAACACTATTATGGCGCATTGATCTTCTATGTGGGCGCCCTCCTCATGCTTGTCCATCAATGAGTGCATTTCACCTTGTGGAGGCACTCATCCCCTTGTGAAATAATAATTGCAATGCTTGTTTTCACCATCCTTAGCACTTGATCACCATATCCTCTTCTAGCTCATCTCCATCCATGTGTATCTTCTCTCCATGATCTCCATTAATGTTTGTGTTATCAATAAACCTAAGAACACATAGATGCAATGATTTAGGTAGTATAAAGTTCTCACAATTATAAACATTATACTCAAGTAGGAGTGAATTCACCTGTTGTTGAAGTAGCTTGGTTCTTGATCTTGTCATTGGACCAATTCTAACTTCATTAGCTTTGATTGGAGGATCTTCATGTTCAACAATAGGTGAAGAGCTAGGGATGTCCTCATCAGTGTTACACATGATGGGAGAGCAAATACCTATCTGCTGAAGTGGAATGAAAATGACATCATATTGAGACCTATGACACCACATCAAATTGTAAATGAGTCTAGACGAAAAATTCCTGAGAGTGATGGGAAAATTGAGAGTGAAAACAAGAGTGCTGTGAGTGAAAATAGAAAAACCAATCCGAGTGGTAAAAATACAAGTGAGGGAGTGAGCCTATTATGCATGTTAGCCACTAAAGAGGACTTGAGAGAATTTCGAGAGGACCCTAGTATGCTTCCTATAGTGCTTATGCACAAGGGAGAAATATTGGTTTCTAATGACATGACCCCTATTCCTCTTGGTGTTTCTCATGTTTTACAGGAGTTTGATGATGTTTTTCCAGAGGAGGTACCAGCAGGGCTGCCACCATTGTGTGGTATTGAACACCAAATTGATTTAATTCCTGGAGCTACATTGCCAAATCGAGCCCCTTACATGACTAATCCCCAAGAGACCAAAGAGATACAGAAACAAGTGCAGGAGCTTCTTGATAAAGGGAGACCCTAGGGGGACCCACCAGTCAGGCGCACCATAGGGTAGTGCGGCCAGCCCCTGGTGGCGCCAGCACATGGTGTGGGCCCCCTGGCCCTCCACTTACTCTCTCCACTGCCAAAGTCTTCTCTCTCACCTCCCAAACTGAAAACATTTCCTGGAACCCGTGTTCTTGTTGTTCTTCCTCTAGATTTTCGATCTCCTTCTTCAGCCCATCATTTGTGTTGATATTTGGTGTGTTTGATCTCTGGTGATATGGGGTGGCCCGATCTTCTCAGTGAACTCTCTTGATAACTTGATAAATAATGTGATACCTCGCTCTCTCCTTTGGCTAAACCCTGTTGCCAATTGCAACAGCACTTAACCCCTTCGGATATTCGAGACTCCACACTCTTGCACAAGTAGCCACCGACTACAAGTGGTCCTGTTTCTCCTTATTCCCAGTGGAACAGCAGAATACACTCAGATTTGCAAAGGTTGTATGATTCGAGATGAATGCTTCAAGCAATACAATCTAGAAGTCTAGGGTTTTTGTTTTAACGTAGTCTAACCTAATCTATGCGCCCCAAGGGGTATATATGAGGGGTGGGGTGCGGCCACAAAGGTGCCTTGCGCAAGCAACACCCACCAACCCGAATAGGAACCCAACATGGGTCTAGTTTTGGACTTGGACTCAACCACAATAGATACAAACCGACCCATGCTAGGGGATTCGGCCATAATGGTATACAAACCATGTTTAACTATAATTGGACTCTATATGGCGCATAGGTACTTCCTTGTGGGCGCCCTCCTCTTGTTATGTCCCTCCATTAGTGTGGAAAACAATCTAGCACTTGTTTTCCACACTTGTAGAATTGTTTTCACCATGATCAACATTTGTTTTCAGCTCCTCTCCATCCATGTGCATCATCTCTCCTTGATCTCCCTCCTTAATGCTTGAGTTATCAACAAACCTAAGAATACAAACATGCATGGATTTAGGTAGTATAAAATTCTCATAAACACAAACACTATTTATAACTAGGAAAGAATTCACCTTATAATAAACATCAGTGAGGCTCAATATTTCCTTCCAACTCAAGCATGAATAAACCTCATGGACCTCTATTATGTCCCTATCATCCTCCCTTTCTTCAAGACAAGACGTCCTCGGCTTGTTGTATGCTGAAAGTGGAATAAACAAAAAGAACAACGTGTATGCACAATACATATATCTATAATGAGGTGCATTAGTTGTTATTATATCATAAAATTGTGCACATGACATGTGACCACGAAATTTGCATGCAAACATCACATAGTTGTCATAGCATCTCATCAAATAGCAATCACAATTGCAAATATAAGTGAAGCTCATAAAATCATGATCAAAATAAGAATCATATGTGTATATATTTTTATTGTTTAGTATCAATTCAATTGTTCTCACCGAAGATCTATGATCAAATTTATATTTATTAGTACACTCAAAGGTGGGAACATGCTTATTATTTTCATCATGAAAATTGCAACTTAATTTGCAAATATAAGTGAAGAACAATTTATTAGCACATGTATGTGACAAGTATTGTGGCAAACCAAATATATGTGTAAAATCATGCTCATATGTAGGAAATTGTAACCTATCTACCCAAGGTAATACATTGTTTAATTCGGCCACTTTATCACAAGTTATGCATATGTGATCCACCATCAAAATTTCACTCATGTTATAATCACCAATCAAGTTAAAAGTGAAAGAAGAAACACAATTGCTAGAACTTACATATGAAATTTCAGCAACCTTTTTCATAGCACTTTGCACACTAATTGATTCATTTAACATGATGTAATCCACAATATCATTAGGTGGTATTTTAGCAAGTACTTCCTTATGTGAAATCAAAACCACATGATTAAATTGCGAAATTAGCACATTATCACATGTAGTTGGACTATCTATGCTTGTTAACTCACAAGAATCAACTAGCAATTTAGTGGGTTCACATAATTCAATACTTGAGAGGGGTAACACGAAATCAGCACCTTTATCAATAGCATCCTCCTCAGATTTATTAGGTACCAATTCAACTATCTCAAGTAGTGATGCAGGTTCTACTTGTTGTGGCTCCCTTTCTTCAAAAGTAACCTGCATATCACAAGAAATAACACTAGGAACAATGACATGCTCCTCCAATGGTGGTGGTGATGATGTTACTATGGGCTCCCTTTCTTCAAAAGCAACCTGCACATCACAAGAAACAACACTAGGAGTAGACATGATTACATTAGTAGAAATAACCTCACATGTCTCATTAACTTCAACTCCCATGTTTTCTACAACAACCACACTCTCATCCGTAGGTGCACATAAGTTTTGCTTCATAACACTTTGCAATGTTTTATGTGATGCATGTATTATCCAACTTTTCTTATTGTTCCAAAAGAATTGTATATCAGGATAATGGCTAGCAAAATTAACCTTATATCTATGGCACCATTTTTGTCCCAACAAAATATGACAACAAGTAAATGCTCTAGGAAGCACATAACATAAAAGTCGTTCCTTATGGCCATGAATGGTTAAGTGAACAAAAACCATGTGAGTAATAATAAGTTTATCATCATTAGTAGGTAAGATAAATGGATGATTTGTCGTTGGCACCAACTGCAATTGTTCAACAACCTCAGAACTAATAAAATCAAACCGTGTACCCTTATCAAGGGTAATAGCAACATTGCTACCTGTGATGTCTGCGGTGAAGTGGAACAAATCTGATGCAGGGATCCCACTAGCATTCTCCTCCCAAAATGAATCACTGCAAACAGAACCCACACAATATGGTTTTTCCTTTACAGAAACAACCATTGTTAGTGCAAATAATAGTTGGCAATATGCATATAGTGGCACTCTCACAACTCACTTAAAAACCAGCAAAGAGGTGATCCTTACCGTTCCAAAGTGAATAGAATAACTTACCACAAGTAATAGCAACTATTGTGACTTGGTGTGAAGAATAGAATACCCAGGGGTTTTTGCTCTCACAAAGGTAAAACAGGTTATATGGTGGGGCTTGGTATGGATACCTAACAATCACCAATTAACAAGTCCTATTGCTGTTTGTGAATGATACAAAATAACACCTAGGAAACACACACCAAAATTGGAGACAATTGTGGCAAAGCAAATATATGGAGGAAATTTTGCAATGCTCTAGAAAGACACTAGCCAAGCTCAATGATAATCAGGCACAAGATTGCTCAATGTGTGGTGTCAATGATAGCAATGAAAACAGCTCCAAATGATAGTAATAGCAATATGTCTCAATGGCCTTTCTTTTTGCTTTTTCTCTTTTTTCTATTTTCTGTTTTTCACTTTTTTTTTTATATACTTTTTATGGCCGAAAACAACTAAAGGAGCAAATGAAAATAACAGCTAGATCAATGTGACACAATATGAGAATGAGCAGCCTGAAAAGAGCAAATAAAATAGCTAGTCTTGTGGGCAAGATACCTAGTTTAATGCTGTAGATAGGCCGTGTCTAAGGTTCACAAAGATTGGATAGGAAAACGTAAAGAAATTGAAAACAAAAATCTAAAGAAAAACTCACTAAGATGAACTAGATGACTCACGGCAGGAATTTTGCACCACGGCAGGAAAACAGACCGTTTTGGTCTCACGGCAGGCAACCGCGGCAGAAAACAGCACAAAGCTGTGCCGTAGACGAGCTCACGGCAGAGAATGCACTCACGGCAGCGGCGGCAGCGATTTGGCGCAAAAACAGACTCGCGGCAGCGCAAAACGAAGCGAAACGGTGCTGCGCGCGCGGGTGGATAGTGCGTTGCGGTGGGCGATTTGGTAAGCCTGCTGCGGGGGTTTTGGTGGATTTTGTAAGCGTGCAACGAGGCGAAACCGAGTCCGGCTAGAACCTGTACCGCGGCAGCGTTTTAGAAGATTTTCGCGCGGCGGCAGAGGGAATCCGAGTGCAAATAGAACCCGAGCAAAACAAGATGTTCCACGGCAGAACTTTGTTAGAAATCGTGCCGTGGATGAAATAAGTGCAACACTCGGATTGGAAACACAAGCAACTTGCGGGTAACCAATTTTTTTGAGATTTTTTGATATAGACTCAACTCGAAAAATAAGAACAACTAAGAACCCTAACCCTAACCAAAACCTAATGACTCAAAAAGAGAAAAAGGAACACAAAATCAAAACACAAAACAGCACTAGAAATTGAAAACTAGCAATTATCTATGGCTATGGCAATCAACTAACACTATTTTTTTGTGGCTTTTTCTGGATAGGTATAAAATCAACTCGAAACTAAAGGGATAGATACAGCTCACCGAGTAAACCCAGTGCTCTGATACCAAGATGATATGGGGTGGCCCGATCTTCTCAGTGAACTCTCTTGATAACTTGATAAATAATGTGATACCTCGCTCTCTCCTTTGGCTAAACCCTGTTGCCAATTGCAACAGCACTTAACCCCTTCGGATATTCGAGACTCCACACTCTTGCACAAGTAGCCACCGACTACAAGTGGTCCTGTTTCTCCTTATTCCCAGTGGAACAGCAGAATACACTCAGATTTGCAAAGGTTGTATGATTCGAGATGAATGCTTCAAGCAATACAATCTAGAAGTCTAGGGTTTTTGTTTTAACGTAGTCTAACCTAATCTATGCGCCCCAAGGGGTATATATGAGGGGTGGGGTGCGGCCACAAAGGTGCCTTGCGCAAGCAACACCCACCAACCCGAATAGGAACCCAACATGGGTCTAGTTTTGGACTTGGACTCAACCACAATAGATACAAACCGACCCATGCTAGGGGATTCGGCCATAATGGTATACAAACCATGTTTAACTATAATTGGACTCTATATGGCGCATAGGTACTTCCTTGTGGGCGCCCTCCTCTTGTTATGTCCCTCCATTAGTGTGGAAAACAATCTAGCACTTGTTTTCCACACTTGTAGAATTGTTTTCACCATGATCAACATTTGTTTTCAGCTCCTCTCCATCCATGTGCATCATCTCTCCTTGATCTCCCTCCTTAATGCTTGAGTTATCAACAAACCTAAGAATACAAACATGCATGGATTTAGGTAGTATAAAATTCTCATAAACACAAACACTATTTATAACTAGGAAAGAATTCACCTTATAATAAACATCAGTGAGGCTCAATATTTCCTTCCAACTCAAGCATGAATAAACCTCATGGACCTCTATTATGTCCCTATCATCTGGTATGTGACTCCTCCGATGATCCAAGTAGAATTTTGTTTAGTGAAGTATTTCTTGAGTATTTTGGTACAGTAGGCGACAGCTTATGTGAGTTTGCATGCTTGATTTGAGTAGAAATAATGTAGTTTTGATGTATGTTTAGCCCTCATATAAGTCCCTATGGTAGTTTCCACCTTATAGTTGCTTGAAATTAATTTTTATAATGATTATTGGAAAAATTCAGAGATGGAGCACAATGGTTATCAACTAAACCAGTAGGAGTTGGAGTTGCATGGGGTCATGCTCATGCACCGCGAAGAGAGGGTGTTTCCATCAATCTATCCGTGTCAGGAATTCATGAGGATTACAGAAATTTCGCAGGATTTTGACACTTTAGTGCGTAATGCAGGCTTGGACCGTTTCATTGAGGATGAGCCTATCCAATAGGTGAAACTAACTATGTCTGTGGTGCAGGATTTTTGTTTTAAATTGTCTCCAACTAACCCAATGGTCCACTATAAAATTTACAATAAAGCTGTGAGCCTCCCTTTCAGTGAATTTTGTGCAGCTATTAAGGTACCTGAGTGGGGTTCTTGTGAGAAGATAAGTGGGCATCCCAAACCACTACTGGATTTATATGGAGATATTTGCCAAGGCAGAAGCTTCACAGGGGAGAGCGGTAAAATTCGTGAAATTCAACTCCCTAGCATTCGATACTTTGCCTACTTTATTTCTAAATGTGTGTTAGCTAGAAAAAACTGCCAGCAAGCTATCTGTCTATGATTTGGCGTTTATTGCAGCTGCCTTAAGATGTGATAGGTCTTATAACTTTGGCGCTTTGATTGCTTACGGTCTCTCACATAACCGTGAGAAGGGCGGAGTTTGTGGAGGTCTTATTGCCTCGCGCTTGCAAGATTTGCATGGTTTGGAGCCACACCCTCTAGACTTGCAGTTTCCTATAGAGAGGCTTAATCTTGTTTCCATGGTTCAACATAAGTTTCTTTCTACCCAAGCTCACTTACATAATTTATCTTTTGAATTAACTTTCTCCAAACAATCCGGGTGGAGAGTTGTTAAAACTGTAAGGGAAGTACTTTTGCCTGCACCTCTTTTGTTTAATCTTAATAACATGCAAGGATGGGAGCTTTCTGAGAGTGAGCTAGACACATATCTTGAGCATCACCCCCAGCAAGGGGAGGATGCCGACGAGGGGGGACGATGGTGATTTCGTCCAGCCCTATGACACCACGGGGATCCCATACCAGAACCTCGGTTATGACTATGCGCCAGCTGCTTCATCTTCTTCTTGGGCGCCCGAGTACGACCACGCGAGGGACGACCCACCACAGTGGGGATATTTTCCGTGCTTTGATTGATCTCCACTTAGGCCAAAAGCCTAAGCTTGGGGGGAGGTATACCGACATCACGCTCATTTACATATCATGTTTTGTCGGTTCTTTTTATATCCATGTTTTCTCTTTGTTTCTTTCATTTGTTTTCGTTTCTTTCTCTTCTTTTGTTTTTATTGTTTTGTTTTCGCTTTCCAAAACACAAAAAGACAAAAAAAATGTTGTTTCTCTCTATTTGTTTCTTTAGTTGGTTTGCTTTATCCTTTAAGTTGAAGTTTAATATTCAAAAATCCAAAAATATGTTGCTTTGTTTGCTTGTTCTCTTTCTGTTCTTGTTTTAATTGAAAAACCCAAAAATATTTGTTGTTCTTGTTTGCTTTTGTAAAGTTTGTTGCGGAGTTCAACAGTCTTCCGTGACTCCATTGGAGCTTTGTTTTCATTATATATTATTCGAGCCACAAGTGAAGAGCAATAATGACGATCTACGACAATTCAAGTTGTGGTGAGAGGCTGGTATGAACTCTATTTGCTTTCATTTTTGTACATATATCCATCTATGTGAGCATGCTTAGTTTGTTCGTATAAGATATATGTGACTTAATGGCTGCTTAATAGTTCATGCTCTCTCATGTTTTGTTCCAATTTATTAATGGTAAATGATGTGTCATATAAATATTTGTTTGCATTGTTCTATTCGTAGAAGGGTATGATATTGTGGTACCCTCCTCTAACTGTTTCATTTGAATCGAGTTGGCACATGCTCGTGCATGCTAAGACTGAAAACAAAACGTCAATAAGCCTCGATGATTTATTTTTCCTCAGAGTTCTAGTATCAATTTTGTGCCTTAGTTAACTTTACTTTGTCGCAAACATGATTATGATAGTTGTTGCTCTCTTGATTGTCGCTCCCTGTCTATTGCTAGCCTTCACCTGTAATGAGTATGAGCTCTACTCGTGCATCCAACTCCTAAAAACCAAAGTTTGCCAAATGTGTCCACCATACCTACCTATATGTGGTATTTAACCGCCACTCCAAGTAAATTGCTCATGTGCTACCTTTAAAACCTGCTAAAAATTATTCCTGTTTTGTGCCCCTGTTTTAGCTCATGAGGACGAAAATAGAGAATCTTTATCTCACTTGTTGATTGGATCTCACACCCTGGACTAGTGGCTTCATCCTCTTGTCCAAATGATAGAAGAGCTGCCAGCGGGGTGCCCAGTCCCAAATTAATACACACAAATTCTCTTCACTTTTTGCCCCTGATTTATCAGTCAAAGCATAATTATGTAAACAAAAGAGAAAGAGGGATGACCTTCTACCCAGATGCGTCCTTCACATGGGAGCCACTCTTGTGAATCCAGTTGGCTTGTGACGTACTGTATTGTCTGTTTACCATTAGTTGACATAAGCATACACCTCTCTTAAAATGTTTTCAATACCTCTGTTTAATAAAATAAAAAGCTCTAGCACATGAGTGATCCATGCTTCCCTCTGCGAAGGGCCTTTCTTTTACTTTTATGTTGAGTCTCCGTCATATTCTTTGAGCACTTTCTTGAGAGCACAATGGTCATTCTTAGTGTGATGTCTTTGTCCCAAAGTACGGTTGATTGTGGTATAACTTTGATACTTGTATCTTTGATATCTTTACTTCTAGTCTTCCCTTGAACTTTAGAGGTTCCCTGGCATTTATGTTTTTCCCCGCACTTAAGGTCAAGCGAGATACCACTTTATCAGATCCTAATATCAATACTTCAATCTTGCAAATAGTTATGCTTCATGTTGTTTATTATTAATATGTTGTTATCTCTTCATGGTTTACATAGCTATTAAGTGACGGTATCTTGCACGTATATTATCATGAGCATAATTAAGTATTTGATCATATAGTGAGTACATTTACATCATATGAAACAAATGTGTTCGTAAAAGTCTTTTATCGCACTCAGTTGTCACTGAATTGCTTGAGGATAAGCAACAAGCTAAGCTTGGGGGGATTTGATACGTCGAAAACGTATCTCCTTTTCTGAACACTTTTCTTATGTTTTCTCTAAACTTGTGTGTTTTGAATACAACTAACATGGACTAACGCTGTTTTCAGCAGAATTACCTTGGTGTCTTGTTTTTTAGCAGAAAAATCAACTTTCGGGAAATTGCCCAGAAAAGACCCCATTGGTGTTTTCACACCGGAAGACCCCGGGAGCCAGAAGGAGGCCAGGAGAAGAGCCACAGGGTGGCCACACCCCCTAGCGCGCACCCCTGGCCGTGCCAGCATAGGGTGTGGGCCACCCAGAGCCCCCCTCGGACTCCCCTTTCGACTACAAATAGCCTTCAACCCTAAAACACGAGGGGCTTTGTCATATTCCACAGAAACACAACAGAGCGTTGCCGCCATCCCGAACCTCGATTCGGGGATCAGAAACTCCGTTCTGGCACGCTGCCGGGTGATCCTCGTGATACACACGGTTGTTGGGAGACCCCATGATGAGGTGTTGACCTCTAAGTTGGCCCGATCTTCACGAATCGACAAGAACGAACGAAGAACGCACGAGGAACGCGATGAACACGATGAACACGAGAGGGGGAATCGAGGGGAAATCGAGGGCAAACGCGCGGAAACACAAAAGGGGGAAGATAACTCGTGAAGCCTACGAGGGATCGCAAACCCAAGTCAACAACACGCTAATTGAAACCGATTTCTCTCACCGGTCGGTCCACCGATCCAACAGAAGCCCAAAGGGGAAGGTTGGCAAGCACTACTAGAATCACAAGGTGAAAGAGTAGCTCCTTGGAGAGATCTTGATACGGTCCTAGATACACATCTAAGGAGTAGCCTCGTAAGAGGAGTCACCTCACAAGAGGGATACAAGGGCAAAGCCCAAAGTTCTCAAATCATCCCTAAACCCTAGATCTAACCACCGGGGTCCCTTATATAGCTCGGGGTCGAAACGGGGGTCAAAACGGTGCAAAAACGGACCAATTCCGTGCATTTTGGGGCGACGCCGGCCTGGCCGGCCTGGAGGGGTGGCCGGCCTGGGGCCAGGGTGGGAAGGAGGCAGGCCGGCCTGCAGGCCGGCCCCTTCTGTTGGGTGCCCGGCCTGGGGCCGGGGTGGAGGGAGGCAGGCCGGCCTGCAGGCCGGCCCCTTCTGTTGGGTGCCCGACCTGGGGCCGGGGTGGGGGAAAGGCAGGCCGGCCTGTAGGCCGGGCTGCTCGGGTAGGGGGCCGGCCTGGGCAGGGGGGAGGCCGGCCTGGCCGGGTGGTAGGCCGGGAGACCCCTTTTCCCTCCGTTCTTCCTCCTCGGAACTCCGATCTTGACGCCGTCTTCACCCACGTTCTTCCTAGCTTCATGCGCACCTTCTTGGATGTGTTCTTGAGCATCTTGGGCACCATCTTGGGTCTCCATGTGGTGATCCCACCTATGCATGTAGAGGGGTATTTCATGAGGTATAGCACCGTTCACCAAGACACTGGAAACGTACGGAGATAGGAGTGAGTTCACCTTGTTGCGTCTTGATGTTGTGCTTGGTGGAATACGGTGGGCTACATCATCTCCCCCCCTTGAAAAAGAGTCGTCCTCGACTCTCGTTCCATCCATATGTGAGCGGGAGTAGGAATGTCGACGACGAAGATGTCGTTGAAGTTGAGCCGCTTGACGAAGGTCATGTGACGGTAGGCTCGTAGTGGGTGTGGTCCAAAGGTGATGAAGATCATGAAATGTTCCTCCTTGGAAGGGTGGTGAAGAACTTGCGAGGCGGTGTAGTCGTTGAAGTTGAGCCTCTTATCGAAGATCATGCCAAGGTATGCTCGTGGAGGGTGTGGTCCAAACGTGATGACGATCTTGACATGATCCTCAATGGGTGGATGAGGATGAGCTTGCGGAAGCGATAGAGTGTAGTCGTGGCGATCATTGTCGTTGACGCGCTTGTCGAACTCCAAGTGCATCTTGACGAAGGGGATGTAGACGTGGTAGTCATTGTCGTTGACGCGCTTGTCGAACTCCAAGTACATCTTGACGTAGGGGATGTAGATGGAGAAGTCGTTGTCGTGGAGGTGCTTGTTGAACTCCATGCACATCTTGACATGTGGTATGTAGGCGTAGAAGGCATTGTCGTTGACGTACTTGTCGTACTCCATGCACCCCTTGACATGTGGAATGTAGTCGTCGAAGGCGTTGATGTCGAAGTGCTTGTGACGCGCCGTGTAGATCTTGACTTGAGGAGTGTGGATGGAGGATGCTTTGTCGTAGAAGCTCTTGTCAATCTCCACGTGGATCATGATGAGCGGAATGTGCTCCTTCCAACCCTTCAATTCGGTGTCGATGTTCATGTGGTGTGGAGAGCCTTGTATGTGGAGAAGTCCATGAGGTCGAGGATGCTTGATAGGGTCACCAAATCTCTGCAAAATAGACAACAAAGATGGAGAGAAAGTTGGTAAGCCGTTAGTGTCGATAAGCACACATGGGATTTTGCTCTCAACTCTCATCTCACTTTTGGTGGCTATCAAGGCGAGGCCTCTACGAACACTCATGCTTTTTCCACTCATTATGGGCTTGTGGCTCTCACTCACGTGATTGTGGATCTCTCTCTCACCACTCATCTCACTAGAAGCTTGAGAGGGGACACTAGAAGGCTCCAAAGTGTTGGCACTTGAGGCGTGCGCACTTGTCGAAGTCGTTGCATTGCTTGGAGTCGGTAGTGTCATAGCATGTGGCGAGGAGGACTCAATCATCTCATCTCTTGGGTTGAGCTCCAATTGAGGAAAGGGTGGCTTTCTTGGAGGAGGAGGTAGGGTCATGGATTGTGTCGAAGGAAGCTCCATCAAGTGGTAATGTAAGCCATGCCTTGTAGCATCCTCAAATGGTCGATGATGATGATGATGAAGATATCCTTGGCTAGAATGGTGGCTTGAGCGTGGCCTTGTGGAGGTTGGCATGAGATGCTTTGAAGTCAAGGGAAGTGTGTCACCCAATTCGTCGTTACCTCCCTCAATGATAGATGGGCCATTGACGCCGGCTCTAGAGAGGTTGCATCGTTGGTCCCTATCTTGAGGATAGGTTTGAAGAACTCGTATCAACACTCGCGATGAATTCTTGGCCTCATTGCAATAGACGCTTTCGTCACCATTGGTCGGCATGTCCAAGGAATTGAGAGCTAGTTGGTGCAAGGCATAGTATTGGCCTTCATGTAGGCATGGTCACCATTTTGGTTGGCAACCATGATCATCTCATTGATAGCATTGGGAGCTCTCTTGTCGATAGTCGGAGTTGTCACTTGTGGCATTGGAGACGAAGAAGAAGAATGCCTTAGAGATGATGGCAAGGGATGAGCCTCATTGACAATGGCACATGCATCAACGTCTTTATCATAGAGTGGTAGAGTGGTATCCTCATGCGCATGGTGATGTCGATCTTGTGTCATGGGAGGAATAGCTTCGCACTCTTGATGTTGGTGTTGCGCTTGTGGCGATGAAAGAAACGCATGGCCTTGATCATGAAGGTCATTGTTCATCCTCATAGAATGTCGCTCATGGAAGTTGTGGATGGGTGTCGGTGATGAAGTGTCTCTTGCCACTTTCCCTGATGAAGTAGTGGTATCATAGTGTCCATGGCGAGGATGATCTTGATCCTTGTCGAAGGCGGGGTGCGAATAGAAAGCACAATCTTGGTGAGGATGAGGTGGAGGCTCCCATTCCTCATATGGATGATGACGCTCATGGTCCTTGCACCTTGTAACATAGAGGCAAACGACGCTCAAGTCGTTGTCTTCATGGCCTTGATGGTGCGGTGCTTCATCCAATATGGGAGAAGAAGAATCATGGAAAGCATCTCCATTTGCTTGATGTTGACGAGGTCGCTCAAGAGGTTCCTCATCAAACATGGGAAATGAGAAATCATGAGTAGCATCCGTGCCTAGTGGTGGTCGAAGTGGGCGCTCATAGGGGTCTTCATCAAAGAGAGGAAGTGAGAAATCATTTGTAGCATGCCCACTTGGTTGTTGATGATGGTGGTGCTCAATGGAGTCTTCCTCGAAGATGGGGAAAGACAAGCCATAGGGAGCATTCGCACTCGCTTGATGTTGAGAAGGTGTCTCACTTGGGTCTTCATCAAAGATAGGCGGTGGAAGCTCAATTGGGTCATCCTCATTGGTTTGGCGATGGCGATCATGATGGAGAGGATGGCGCCGGTGGTCATTGTGGTGGAGTTGAGAGAGGCATTCACTAGAAGCCATGTCGAAGGCACCTTCTTGAAAATGGCCTTGGTCTTGGTGGTCATTGTGGTGGTGACACACATTTTGCCTTGGAAGCCTTGAATGTGGGCGAACACCATCCACGAAGCCATTTAGACCAATGTCATGAGTCGAGCTTGGAGAAGGTGGGTGATGAAGAATATCCGGTCGTAGAGGGTGATCTTGAAGAGGGTCACCACGGCCTTGTCGGTGTCGAGGTCGAGGTAGTGGTGATGGCGAGAGATGCTCAAACCAATGTCGTCGCGGAGCTTGGGGTGGAAGATGCGGTGAGGTGGGTGTACCACTCTCTTCCATATGTCGATGATGATCATGGCGACGGTCTTGGTGATGAGCGTGGTGATGAGAGCTTGAAGCTTGTCGATGACGAAGCTTGCGGCGTTCCCGCACGTCATGTGTGGGATGACTCCGAAAGTCATTGGGATGCCTTGGCTTCTCCTTGAAGCTCCATGGTGGTGAGCATGAGCCATCGGACATGTGATGTCTTGGCCACCGAAGCTTGGCGAGGAAGCGCTTGTAGGTGAGCTCGTCCATGTCGGAGTCATTGTCGGAGTAGAACTCCGCCATGCTCGAGGATGCGTTGTCGGTGTAGTAGGGCTCCATCTCGTCATCCAAGCTTGCGGCGTCATTGTTGTAGTAGTGGTTCATGTCGATGTAGCTCATGGAGTCGAAGGTGGCGTGGTGGTTGTGGTACTCCTCCATGTCGATGATGCTTGGGGAGGAGTAGTCGGTGTAGAGCTCGACGTCGTGGTCGTAGTAGTGGTGGTGATCCACCATGTCATGCTCGTAGGCGTGGTCATCCACGATGTCGTGCTCGGAGTAGTGGTCGTCCACCACGTCATGCTCGTAGGAGTGGAGGTCCATGTCTAGCTCGTTGTAGTCGTAGTGGTCCATCATGGACTCATCATGATCATCATGGCCTCCAAAGTCTTCGCTCTCGCTATACATGGTTAGTGACAAGCGCAAGTGTATATATAGAGTGTGAGGACCTAAGAGCTCAACCCTCACCTTTTAGCAAATGTTGGAAACTAGTGGACCAAGCCAAGAGAAACCGATAGCAAAAAGAATGAAGTGACTTGAGTTCGAAAGATCCCAAAAACACGCTCCAAAACACACACGGCTTATGGGTGGATGGCAATGGGTTAGAAATGTGGCGAGAAAACGACAAATCAAAAGAAAAGTATGTTGTAAAACGTGGAGAAGAATCAAAGAAAAGTTAGCACGAAAACCAAACCTAGTGGAGGAAAATGATATGGTGGAAACAAAAAACACACACACACAAGTGATAAATGGGGTTAGTGCGGCCAATGGACGAGCGGAGACGAAATGTACCTATCGAAGACTAAGCTCAATGCCACACCAACGCAAGGAGGACGCTAGCTCAAACCGCAATTAACAAGAGGCAACAAGATTCACAATGTGGCAACCGGTCACTCTCTTCTCTCTCGCAACTCGAAGCTAGGCGTTCCTACAAATGATAGCAATTGGCATCGATCTTTGCTTCTTTTGGCTCTTTTTTGCTTTCTTTTTGCTCTTTCTCCTTTCTCGCTCTCTTTTTTTGATTTTTGCTTTTTGATGGATGATGCGGAGATGATTCCCAAATGCCAATGCCTACTCGTAGCTATTCTCTCACAAGCGCAAAACTCGCACTCTCGGTGCCACAATGCGATGCCAAGCGGTGTAAAAGAACTAGTCCAAGTAGGTAAGGTGCACAAAGGAAAGGGTTAGTTCAAGCGGAAGCAAGTTATACCTATGCGGTGGATGATCTCGGACTTGCGGCCGGTGGATGTCGATGTCGTGTGGATCCGATGATGTAGATCTGTAGGCGATGTCGATGGCGACGCATAGGAACTTGCCTCACTCGAATCGGCGCAACGACGACAAAGAAAAACAAGATACAAAATCTGTCCAAGAATCGAAGAGCAGGATTTTTCTGAAATTTTTGCTCAAATTCGAAATTTCTCCCAAATCAAGAAAATTTTTGGACAAATTCAAGAATTGTGGCTGAATAGAAAGGTGGGGAATGGTTTTTGGCAACAAATATATGAAACAAAACCACGAAAAACTCAACGAATCAAGAGATCGGTCGAAATCCCTTTCGGCTATTTTTGGTCAAATTTTCGAATTTATGGTGGATAGAAGAAAAATTGGTGGTAGGGGAGGGGGTGGGGTGTCGGATTCGTGTCAATCTAGCTCTAGATACCAGATGATGAGGTGTTGACCTCTAAGTTGGCCCGATCTTCACGAATTGACAAGAACGAACGAAGAACGCACGAGGAACACGATGAACACGATGAACACGAGAGGGGGAATCGAGGGGAAATCGAGGGCAAACGCGCGGAAACACAAAAGGGGGAAGATAACTCGTGAAGCCTACGAGGGATCGCAAACCCAAGTCAACAACACGCTAATTGAAACCGATTTCTCTCACCGGTCGGTCCACCGATCCAACAGAAGCCCAAAGGGGAAGGTTGGCAAGCACTACTAGAATCACAAGGTGAAAGAGTAGCTCCTTGGAGAGATCTTGATACGGTCCTAGATACACATCTAAGGAGTAGCCTCGTAAGAGGAGTCACCTCACAAGAGGGATACAAGGGCAAAGCCCAAAGTTCTCAAATCATCCCTAAACCCTAGATCTAACCACCGGGGTCCCTTATATAGCTCGGGGTCGAAACGGGGGTCGAAACGGTGCAAAAACGGACCAATTCCGTGCATTTTGGGGCCACGCCGGCCTGGGAGCCGGCCTGGCTGGCCTGGGGGGCGCAGAGGCCGGCCTAGAGGGGTGGCCGGCCTGGGGCCAGGGTGGGAAGGAGGCAGGCCGGCCCCTTCTGTTGGGTGCCCGGCCTGGGGCCGGGGTGGGGGAAAGGCAGGCCGGCCTGTAGGCCGGGCTGCTCGGGTAGGGGGCCGGCCTGGGCAGGGGGGAGGCCGGCCTGGCCGGGTGGTAGGCCGGGAGACCCCTTTTCCCTCCGTTCTTCCTCCTCGGAACTCCGATCTTGACGCCGTCTTCACCCACGTTCTTCCTAGCTTCATGCGCACCTTCTTGGATGTGTTCTTGAGCATCTTGGGCACCATCTTGGGTCTCCATGTGGTGATCCCACCTATGCATGTAGAGGGGTATTTCATGAGGTAGAGCACCGTTCACCAAGACACCGGAAACGTACGGAGATAGGAGTGAGTTCACCTTGTTGCGTCTCGATGTTGTGCTTGGTGGAATACGGTGGGCTACATCACCCCAAGAGGAGGGTATGATGAGCACAGCGGTAGGTATTTCACCTTAGCTAGGAACCTAGGTTATCAATCTAGTAGGAGAAAGAGGACCTTCAGAAGGTTGATGCCACTGACGGTGGAGCTGGCGCTTCACCGGTGTCAGCAACAACGTGGAACCTGCACACAACACAACCAAAATACTTTGCCCCAGCGGTACAGTGAGGTTGTCGATCTCACCGGTCTTGCTGAAAACAAAGATTAGACGTATAGTGTGGAAAACAGTTTATGCTTGCAGAAAGTAAAGAAAGCAGGAAATTGTTGTGGTTTGTTTAACAGTGTGGAAAAATGGACCGGGGTTCATAGTTTCACTAGTGGTGTCTCTCTGTAAAAGATAGCATGCTGGATGAACAAATTACAGCTGGGCAATTGACAAATAGAGGTTGCACCGTAGTGCACAATATGACATGAAGATTACTATGCTATTTAGTGCGGGCATTACGGCGGCTGCGGAACTTTTTCGGGGATTTTAATCAGCTGCTTAGGGTTTTCCATCCGGGGGGCTTAAATAGGCGAAAGGGCGAAGGCGGTGGAGGCCGGGGGGCACACCCATATCTGGCGCGGCCAGGGGGTGCGCCACCCTATGGTGTGGCCCCATTGTTGCCCCTCTTCGGCTCCTCTTCGGTCTTCTGGATGGTTCCGGGGAAAATAGGACTTCCGGGCTTCGAATTTTCCAATTCCGAGAATATTTCAAGAACAACTTATCTGAAACTAAAAACAGCAGAAAACATGGAACTGGCTTTGTGGCATCTTGTTAATAGGTTAGTCAGAAAATCAATAAAAATGACATAAAGAAGGGAGAAAACATGTAGCAATTGGCATAATATGATCATGGAGCATCAGAAATTAGGGATACGTTTATGACGTATCAAGTATCCCTAGGCTTAGTTCCTACTCGTCCTCGAGTAGGTAAACGATAAAACAATAATTTTTGAGGTGACATGCTACTAATAGAAACTTGATCAATCTAATGTAAAAGCATATGCATGCTGAGATCATAAAACTTTAAACATAGGCATGATAAATAAAACTTTAATAATAAAGCATAGCAATTACTTTGCATCACGAAAAGTAACTCAAATAAAGGATCATGAATAATAATGCAAAGAATGGTAAACGTTTGTTTCAGGTATAGAGAAAGCATGGCAAAGTGATATTTCGATAGTCCTTAAGAGTGGGGCAAAACATAAATGCCAGGA